>MU226166.1:999034-1021309 GCA_018584345.1 Thuja plicata
GGTTGAGGTTGACCCTGACCCTGAAGCCCAGAATCACAAATCTGCAATTTAGAATGCAGAAATCAGGCTAAACAGGAGTGGGAAGAAGGACAAAATAGGGGGGAAGCTATGTGAAGATCAGGAACCCATTCAAGTCACTTTTCATGACCCTAAACTACTCACTTAGAAGGCTAAACAAGTCTAAAATGGAAGTACTTCCATTATCTGACTATACACTCGTATATACTTGTGCAGGAAATAGAGAGGCAAGGAGAATATGATACACAGGCAAGAAACAAAAATTCAGGTATGCAGTTGCAAGTCATGTTGGTTATTTTGACATCATAATAAGCTTTATTGTTTTAAGTAGATTTATTATCACTTTAGATTCTAGTTAAATGATATGTTTAGAGTAGTATAAATAGTTTGTTTAATGTCCAATCAAGTGTTATGAATTTTGGGCATTACATACAACTCTCCCATTTATTTTTCAAACATTATAATACTTCATATGGTAGAAGTTTTTCAGCACTCATGTGTTATGGAATTTAATGATCATGTACATATCCTAAGTACAATTTTAATGAACATGTACATATCATAAGTAAGTACATATCCTACTTGTACTTATCAGACAGTCACAATCTTCTAGTTTTTGGATGAACTAATTTGGTAATACCAATTGTTTTATATTTATTTGGCCAACCGCTAATGAAATTATCCCAAATAAAGCACACTAGGATACTAAACTCTTAAAAACTCTAAAAAACACCAAAAAAATGTATGCGAAGTCAAGCCATTGGCAATTTCTGATGGCTCGACGTCACATGTATAGAAAATTCATCACACATATGTCATACTTTTGACACTCATTCTGCGATGCCTCAATGTCGTAATAGCGATAGCTTAAATGTAATGACAACATGATAAACATGATAGCCGGCTCGTATTGCGACACCTAGACATCACTTTTTTTAGATGTGCAATGATTTTTCTATACATGCGACATCAGGCCGTTGGACAATTATCAACGGCTCGATGTGGCATGTATAGAAAATTCATCACACATCTAAAAAAAGTGACATAAAACATGCGACACCTACATGTCATAATAGCGATAGATAAGATAAGACACCTATGTGTTGTAATAGAAATAGATAAAATATGTTACGACAGTATGGTAACCATCATAGTCGGCCTGTATTGTGATGGTTAGTACCATTGAAATAACAATAGATGGTACAACCATCATTAATTCTGACAACAAAACTGCAACACTGGTCTCTGTCACTAGGCCAACGGGACAGTGTCAGAAAAGTGATGCATAGTCGTTGAAAAGAGGTCTCAAATGTACTAGTGTCAGTAAATCATTAATACCTAATTACTTTGATCCAAGGAGTCCAATGGTTACCATTCACATTAATGGTATACAAATACAAAATGTCTTGGTTGATTTAGGGGCCTCTATTAATATAATGACTATGGATGTGTTGTTAAGACTTAGTATCATTTGGTTGAGGGAAACACCCACCATTCTCCAATTAGAAGATAATTCCACTATCAAGCCAGATGGTATGGTAGAGGATATTTTTGTCACACTTAATTTCCTATATTACCCCTTAGATTTCATCATCCTATCCCCCAAAGCCACACTAGGGGGGTATCCATTAATCCTAGGAAGGCCTTGGTTGGCCACAACATATGCTTACATTGCATGTCACTCAAGAAAAATGACCATAGTTGATGGCAATAATACCAAGAAATTAACTTTGTATTCTCCAGCCAAACCCCAAGCTAAACTTGACCAAGTTGTCTGGCTGGAACTAGGAGATGCTCCCCTCGAAGCCAATTTAGTACAGTAGTTTATGGTTATTGGTAGAGATCCATTCATGGCCTCACAAGAGGAAGATGACATACTAGTAGAAATCATTACAAACTAGTATGGCTCTAAAGAACCCTCTTGTCATGTTCCTGATTGTTCCCTACAAACCATATTGCCCAAGCAGTCCTCATCTAAGTTTCCTGCAGCACCTGATTATCTCCATACTTTGTTGCCCCATAAGATAAAATCATCTTCATTTATAGAAGTTCTTATGATGGATAAAGTCAAAAGAATAGAGATTGACTTAGGTAAGGAATTGAATGTCAATAAGAATCTCACTGAATCTCAGATGTCTATCCTTCTCCATCTTTTAAAAGAGAGTCAGCAAGCTTTTGCATGGGACAATACTGACATGAAGGGAATTAACCAAAAATTGTGTACCCATAACATCTATATAAGTCATGAGTCTAGACCTATTGGGAAATCTCAAAGAAGAATAAATCCTATACTAAGAGATATAGTAAAGGCTGAATTCCAAAAAATTCTCCAAGCTGGCTTAATATATCCTATTTCTGACTGCCAGTGGGTCTTCCCTCTTGTAATTGTCCCAAAGAAAGGTGGAAAATGGTGAGTTTGTGTGGACTATAGAGAGCTTAATAAAGCCACCAAGAAATATCACTTTCCATTTCCCTTTATTGACCAAGTACTTGACAACCTTTCTCATAATAAGTATTTTTCATTCCTGGATGGTTTTAGTGGCTACAACTAGATCCAGATATCACCAGAAGATCAGGATAAAACAATGTTCACCTATCCATGGGGAACATTTTCTTATTTTGTACTTCCATTTGGATTATGTAATGCACCTACTACTTTTTAGAGGGCAGTAATAAGTATTTTCTCTGACATTGTTGCTGATTGTGTTGAAATATACATGGATGGTTTCACTACATATGGAACTACATTCGAAGAGGCTCATGCTAATTTAGGAAAAGTTCTTAAAAGATGTCAGGACTACAACCTCTCACTTAATAGTGAGAAGTGTTATATGATGATGGAGGAGGGAGTTGTCCTAGGGAATTACCTCTCATCATTTGGTATCCAGGTTGATCCTACAAGGATTGCAGTCATCATTACACTCCACACTCTAGCAAAGTAGAAGGATGTCCAGAGTTTTCTTGGTCATGCCGGTTACTATAGGAGATTTATTCAGAACTTCAGCCAACTTGCCGCCCCATTGTACAATCTGTTGAAGAAAGAAGCACAATTTGAATGGACAACTGACTTTGAAATTTCATTTTAATATTTGAAAGATGTGTTGATAAAGACCCCTATTCTTAGAGGACCTAGCTAGAAGCCGCCCTTTCATATCCACATTGACACATTTGACTATGCCATTGGGTAGTGCTAGGAAAAAAAGAAGGTATAGTTGAGCACGCCATTTATTACATAAGAAAAGATCTACAAGGTGCTGAACTAAATTATACTGTTACTGAAAAGGAACTACTTGTTGTAATCTATGCACTAAATAAATTTAGACATTACATAACCGATTATGAAGTATTTTTTTATACTGATCACTCAACAGTCAAATAATTGATGAACAAACCCCTCATCTCTAGTAGGTTAGCCCACTAGTTACTCCTCATGCAAAAGTTTGATATAACTATCATTGATAAGCCAGGAAAAGATAATGTGGTGGTTGATTTCCTCTCTAGATTACAAGTTCCTGATCATCCTGCAACAATTCATGACAGCTTCCCAGATATTCTTTGTTGCAACTTACAATCTATGGTATGCTGATATCGCCAACTACCTTGCTACAGGAAGAACACCACCCCATTTTCACCGCGTGAATGTCGACTGTTGATTGAGAAAAGCTTAAACTTTTCATGGATCTCTAGATTTATGTTCTACATGGGTCCTGATAAAGTCACCCACAGATGTGTTCATGAAGATCAGACCTATGATATCCTTTGGGCTTGTCAAGATGAGTCGTGTGGTATCCATTTTGTAGGAAAAAATACAGCATACAAGGTGTTTACAACTAGTTATTAATGGCCTACCTTACATAAAGACTCAACTAAGCATACCAGGCACTATGATCGATGCCAGAGAATGGGACACCCAACCAAGTCTGATCAAATGCCCTTGCAACCTTAGGTGGTGGTAACACCATTTGACAAATGGGGCATTGACTTTGTTGGTCCTATTGAGACATCTTCCCATGGTAAGTCTTATATCTCAGTATGCACTGACTATGCCAAAAATGGGTTGAAGAAAAATTAATGCGATATGCAAGGGATCATAAGGTAGCAGAGTTTCTCTATGAGTTTATTTTTACTATGTTTGGTGTGCTGTGAGAAATAGTAACACATCAAGAGGCACAGTTTACCTCTAATCTTATTGTAGAATTTATGAATAAGTACACAGTGAAGCATGGTAAATCTTCACCATACCATCCTCAAGCAAATGGGTAGATTGAGATCACAAATTGGGAAATTGAGGCCATTCTGACCAAAATAGTTATTGTTCACAAAAAGGATTGGGCTACCCGCCTTCTTGAACCCATATGGGCTTATCGAACAACTTGGAAAACCACTACTGGTTTTACTCCTTTTGAGTTGGTTTATGGAAAATCTGCATCCATGCCTATTGAGTTTCACCATAAGACTATCAAGATGGCATTGGAGTTAGGTATTAACCTTACCAAGGCACAAGAGGGCAGGCTCCTATAGCTTAATGGATTGGATGAGTATAGGAAGTCTGAACTTCACAACACCGAACTGATTTAGAAGTAGTGAAAGAAGTGGCATGACAGATTCATCAAGGATAAGAAGTTTTCCATTGGTGATTAGGCCTTTCTCTATGACTCCCACTATTAGCATACTCTAGGAAAAATTTAGAGCCATTGGTTAGGGCCTTATGAAATAGTCTCAATTTTTTACAATGGTGCAGTTCAACTATCTACCATTGATCCTGTACGATTCAAACTGCTTGTAAATGGGCATCATCTTAAGATATATCACAATCTAGTGAGTCATCAAGACTTCCTGAAGTAGTTCCACTAGAGCGTAGATAGCTCCACTCCTATAGCCGAAGCATCTAGGTCTTCTACCCAGATTTTTGCCAAACTATGATTTTATCACAAATTCCATAATAAACATTTCACTCCCATGAATTTCTTTCTCCACAATAAAAATTCACTTCACCTCCTCTTTCTACCATGTGTTCGTACCATAGAATCACTCCATCAATGCATGTAGCATAGAAAAACACTCATCCTGCAGCAACTCTCAGGTTAGTAACACATAGTTTTGCACGTATATTATTTTATTCATTTTTTTATTTTGGAAAAAGTGTTCTTTTCTTTTTCTTATTCTTGCACGCAAAGGGTTGGTGGGACCCATGCCTTACACTTAGTTGGGGGGGGGTTATTTAATACTTGTTTCAAATATTTTCAAATCAATTTTAGCATGCAAAAAGGAAAACTTTATTTCTTGTCTTTTCACGGTGACCGTTGTCATGTGGAATCTTATCTGTCCTTCTGTGATTAAGTCATCATGATTAAATTAGAAAACCTACCCCTTGAAGAAGTCACTATAATAGATGAGGAAATTGTTGAAGAAGTGAGTGAAGATGGATTAGACGCGCTAGCCACAACAGCTGAATCATCCCTGGTGGATGATTAAGTAAAAACCGATGTCATATGGAGAGGAAAAGCTTCCATTGATGTGTCTTGCCAAGAAGATGATTGAGTGAAAATCACGACAAAGGAAAAGGGGATACTTCCACTGAAGAGGAAGCAGTAAGAAACTGTTGACCTACATCCGGGTGGATTGATATTCTTTAGCAGGGACCCATGCTGCCACCAGATTTATCAACACCTTTAGCAGCAAGATTGAGTTTATACCAAAATTTTATTTTGGAAAAGGCGCAATGACAACTGGAAATGAAAAAGCTAAAAAGAATCATTGAGGAGTAGGCTTGTCAACTTGAACATAAAACAAATTTGATTGTAGTATTGGAGAGGAGAATTGAGCAGATCACTGAATTGATTTCTGCAGCAATGGCATGTAGGTCACCATATCAAGTTTATGATTTGTTCCTTAAAGAACAATTTGTTAACTTTCAATTGACTGAGATTGTAGAGGGATTGAACCCTTCTATTTCTACACCTCACGAATTTTATGATGCCTTCCATTCAGCACCCATGTCCATCAAAATCCTATTATGTGAATTGTATTTACACAACCTAGTTGTGCCAGACAATGGGGATTGGAATTCACTTCTATACGTGGGAGATGTTCAGCTGAGGGTAGTGATGTCCTAGATTCAGAATGAGATTAGTAGAGAGCATTAGGCTCTACCATATAGAAAAAGTGAGATAGACACTCCCCTCATGTTGAGGCCTGAAGTTCAGAGTTCTAGGTAGACTTTCCTTGATTGGATATTAATTAATATGAACCCTAGTGGATCCCGCAAGGTCCTTCCAGTTAGAGAGTATGTATACACAGATCGGGAATAGAATTCATCACAAGATCTTGAGGTCATGATTGCATCTTGCTAACAAATGTGGATACAGATGTCCCATGACTTAAAAATTAGGGAACCTCATTCTCCATAGAATATAACTCTTCCCGCTCACTGATCCCCATGGTTTATAATGCTGGGCCAAACACAACTGCTTTATTGGATGCCCTTAAGGTTTCAACCTCCTATCCTCCTACCGCCCTTACTAGTAGTAAATGAGAGTGTAGGAGATCATGATATGACTCAGGAAAGATAGAGGTGGGAAATACTTTGAGACAACCATGGATATTTCAACTATGTTGTTGATGAAGCAGGGGAAAAGACTGCCAGTCACCTGAGGCTTAGGGCCAGAATCCATAATTTCATGATTGCTAGGGACCAGCAATAGTGCAGTTGGGGGGAATGATGAGCCTCTCAAAAGGTCATCTTTTCCATGTTTCTTACTTTCTTTTTTAGGATTTTGCTTGAAAATCAAATACTTTAAACTTATGGTTTTATATGTATATTTCATATATGTAAAGACATGAGTAAGTAAGTAGGCTATAAAAGAACATGATGTACTTTTCTTGGAACTGATGGATAGAAGTTGCAAGATATAAGTACTTGCATGCTAGTGAATAATCCTATTTCGTATGCTATGCTTGTGGGTAGTCTCCTTCCTGTAGCTGAATGTCGTGCAAGAGTATCAAATAGAAACTAACACTTCTTTCCTAGTATTAAATGATAAAATATATATGTGTCAGAAGTTGTGTATGCTAAACATTTTGTAGGAATTAAGTCATGGTGCATTCAAGAATAGCAGCATGGTGCTAAAGGATTCAATGATAACCATTGCTACAAAAGCACTGTCATATCAAAGGAATTAAGTAAGCGGATGAAGAAGGATGTGCCGCAAGACTTTGCAGAGGAACAAGTTAATTCAGTTCCTGAGTAAACACAACGTGCATCTAGTGCATGCTATATTCTGGGAAGAACTTGAAGACTTACTCTTGCTGTTCGATATTTTCTGTTATGAGCACTTTGTATCCAGTAGTGATCCTCATTAATGGAGTGATCCTAGACTTAGGGAGTATTGTATTTTCTCTTTAAATAATCTAAATTTTGTAACTGTTTAAGAATCGAGTTAGTTGATATATTTTTTGGAATAAAAGTTGATATTGTAACACTAATTTACTTTCCAAGTACATTTTCTCCATGAATGAATAGAGTCCATAATTTGAGATTCAATCTCTTATCTTGATTTCATTTCTATTTACTCATTGAAGTGGGCCAACTTGGTGAGTGAATCCCTTTATTAGATTAGAAGTTATTTCCTTGTTCAATAAGAAGCAAATAGAACTCTACTATTCCTGCAACAACTGGTAATAGAACTGGTAGACTGTTCCTATAGCATAGGCGAGTAGAGTAACTCCTATTCATGATTACTATTTTCTTAGAGTAAACACATTTACTTGAGATAGTATAGATTCTTGAAGCTTAATGTATTTCAAGTCCATAGGATTAGCCATGAGAGTCAAGAAGGTTTGAAGCATATACTTTGCAAATACCATTCCAAATTTACATCCCTGGTCGATAATTAAATGAGACTAAATAATATACTTAGCAGCAATTTAGGGTGTCCAATCCTAAAATATTAGTCCAATGTTATGTGTTTCTAAGACAATTATTTAGCCAAGCAGCAGACACATTGGACAAAATCAAAGGACAATTCGACCATCAAGCCTCTCCTCATGTCATTAGCCTGGAAGTCCCTGAAGTATTTCAAGATCTTCCTAATGCCAGACACCTTTAATTTGGTTTAATAGAAAAAGGCTCCCCCCTTTACCCAAACACAAAACCTATAATGCTCAGCATAATACTCTAAAAAGGATTCAACTAAAGGAAGATAAAGTCAGATCTATTCCAAAGCCCAAGTGGAAGATCTACTGTGTTCTCCCTCCCAGTCGAGGAGATTATTGTGTTCTATCTCCATCCATAGACATATCGATAGAGGAGGGTGATGGCCCAAAAAATTTACCTTTGCCCCAAGATTCTACTATTTCTAACTCTTCCTCTATCCCTAATGTTTCTCCTCAAAAGACCATGTTGCACTCACCCCAAGAGAAAGAGGATAAACTTAATGCCTTCTCGATTGCGGTGATCCCTGCTCCCCCCTACCCCCCACCTAACATAAGGTTGCAGTCCCTTAGGATGGAGGGAAGTCCAAGGCTACCCTCTTGGCTACAGATATGCCTAGGATGGAGGTAGTGCAGAAGGATAGTCTACTCCTAGAGGAGGGAAAAATCAAGGTAGATCAAGACAGTTTTCTCAGAGATTTAGATGATTCCTTTTTCTTCACCTTAGATGGAAGTAAAAGGAGAAATAAATTTAGCATACTATGAAAATATCCCCTTTGGAAGGAGTAGAGGGAGTAATAATCAAATAGAAGAAGGGCAGACCCCCCAACTTGAGTGGAAACCCCAAACCTTTCAAATCTCTAAGGAAGGATATCCCCCAATGTTTTAGGAGCTTTCAGGCTCCAATGGATACTATTAAGTAAAATACTTCATGGAGCTAAACCTCTCATCATGGAAAGTAAGAGGATTGGAATCTTGTGACAGGAAGTATGTTGTAAAGATGTTTCTTCTTAGTAATGAGGATATTGACGTTCTTATGATAAAACAAGTCAAGGCAGTAGGTTTCTCTCTTGATATAGCACTAAAATGCATATGGAAAGATGTAGAGGCCTTCTCCACCAATCATAAAAAGGAAAAAGGGGGTACCTCTATCCTTACAGGGCCCAGTTGGAGGAAAGAAGTCTAGAAATGGGGCTCTTCCCCTTGTAATAGGGTAGTTTGGATAACTTTTAAAGGAGTTGACACTACCTTTGGTGTGTGTTCAATTTATGCACCCAATGACCATAATGACAGGATTGAGCTTTGGAAATGGATCTCTAAGTTGGACAATATTCCTTGGGTGGTTGTTAGTGATTTAATTATGATTAAAAGGGATCAAGAAAAATCAGGTGGTGCGAGGTTTGAACGGGAGGGGAATGGGATGATCTTCTAGAATAGAATGATCTCCAAACTGAATATGTTTGACCCCTTGGTGAATAGGAAAAATTAGTCCAAAGGCATATGGTTCACCTAGTATAATTATCAAAAAGATGAGAATAAGATTTACTCTAGACTTTATAGAATCTATATGAAAAAAAACAATTATTCAGCTGTCCCACCACCCCTTTCAACAATTGTGTTAAAGTCCATCCCTTCACCCTTTCTGACCACCACCCAATCCTCACGTCGATTCAGCTAATATCTAAACAAAGAAGAAATCCAATCAGGAATATAGGGTTTTCCCTAAACTCCTCTAGCATAAATGACCCTAAAGTTCTAGCAGCCATCAAGATCATTTCCTGGTTTAATGAAGATATTGCAGAACATGACTCTGAAATGGAAAAATGGAATCAAACCAGCAAATCCTGGCAAACCATGCTTAAGATTGTAGGTAAGAAGAAGGCTAAGGATGGGAGGAGGAAAGAAGTTAGGCTGGTGGAGGAGCTTCAGGATGCATAAATTCTCATTTAGAATCACCCTTTAGACAATGTTATGCTCTCTAAAGAAGTACTTATAAAATTGCAACTAATCAAAACCAAGGGGGCCAAGATTCCAGTAAGATTAATTAGATTAACTTGGGAGATAGAAGATCCAAATTATTTTTTCAAACCCTAAAGAAGAAGGAAGTCAGAGACAATATCACCTCTATTAGAGAAAAAGGAATTGATATCAAAAATCAAAAAGATATTGTCAATACCTTCTCCTCATTCTATAACCTACTTTTCACCTCACAGGACAACACTGCTATGCACTCAGCTAGACAAAACATCAAAAGTATCATACCAAGGAAGGTTACAAAAGAAGATGCAAATAAAATAGGGAGAGATTTATCAATGGAGGAAATCAGGAGTGTTATATCAAGTATGGCCAATGACAAGTCCCCTAGCCTTGACAGTCTAATTGTTGAATTTTTCAAAAAAAATATAGACTGGATAACCCACAACCTACTCAAGACTTATAGAGAGACTTTTGGCACAGGGACCTTGGGCCCTATACTCAATGCGGGACTAATTAAACTAATTCCCATAGATGGGGAAAAACTACTCATTAAAAATTGGAGGCCAATCACCTTACTTAATGTGGGTTACAACATACTGGCCAAAACTATGGCTTGTAGGATTGTCAATCTCCTTCATAAGGTGATCAATAAAAAATAGACAAGGTTTTTCAAGGGGAGATACCTATTCCAAAACCTTGATATATGTTGGGAGACACTGGATTAGGCCAAGGCATCAGGCCAACATAGTTCTACACTTCTCATTGACTATTAGAAAGAATACGATAGAATTGAATGGAACTTTATCCTCTGTATGCTAGACAGCTTGGGATTTCCAGAATCCTTCTGCAAAATGGTTTCAACACTACTAAATGGTGTTGTGGAAGCTATAGAGGTTAATGGAGTTATATCAAGAGTCTTTGAACTTACCAAATCAATCAGGAAGGGGTCCCTCTAGCCCCATCACTCATTGTTATAGCCGCTAACTCCCTGCACTGCCTTCTTCGAGATGACACCCTTTCCCCCAGAGTTGGAAGAGTAGTTCTTCCAAATGGTGAAGAGCTGGCTAATATCCAATTTTTTTATGACACATCAATCCTCATGAACCTAGAAGAATAAAATATGGGTAGGCTTATGGTTAAACTAGATCTATTCTGTCAGGCCTCAGGCAGAAAAATTTCCATTGCAAAATCTGTTATGTTGGGGTGGGAAACTCACCCCCCAATCTGGTGGCGAAAATATGGACTAGAATGGGGAGGCCCTAATCACATCATTAAGTACCTTGGGATACCTTTTGCACTAGAACCAATCATTAATAATATGTGGAATTGGATCAAAGATAGGATTAGCACTCAGCTTGGTAAACAGAGCAGTAACATGTTGTCCTTCCCAGGAAAAGTGCAAGTATACCAAAAAATCCTTTCCCCCTATCCTATCTTCTACTCCTCAGCTTGGGTCTTTAAAAAAAACCAATTTAATCAGATTCATAAAATCATTAGGAACTTTATACGGTTAGACGAAAAAGGTAACAAGAAAATTTAGGCAGTTCCATGGGTTTGGTGCACCAAAGACAAGAGTTGGGGAGGGATAGGACTTAAGGATCTCAGGACTCATGGTATTTCTCTGGCAGACAAATGGATTGCAAAAGCCTCACAATGGGATGAACCATGGAAGGTCTTAGTGAGAAACAAACTCTTTAGGGCCCACACATGTAAAGCCAAGAAGTGGAGCATGTTGTGCTACTCTGATCTGTTGGGAATGGAGTGCAGAATTAGTGTCCAATGATCTAATGTATTTAAATCAATATGGAAGGCATGGAGATATGTTAGTAAGAATCTCTATAGCACTGTCCTACTAGAAGAGAATGGAGTGATATGTTGTACCAAATTAATCTGGTGGAATCTTAAACACAATGGAAATCCCCTGGCCCTCCTTCAAGGTTACTTTGCTAAAAAGTGGGCAGAGAAAGGAGTAAAATGATTTTAAGATATACTCCACAAAGGAACATTGATCCCTTGGAAAAAATTGGCCTCACACTTCAAACTTACCCATTCTCAAAGGAGAACCCATGCAATAGTTTCTGCTGCACTCAACACTCTAGGGAGAATAACATCCTACTGCTCTAATCAAAATTGCTCATTCTAGCTCCTTTTATCAGACTCCTCCCCACTTCACCGGATCAAATGAAAATATCTATACCAAAAAATCACCCAAGGTCCTGAGATCCTTACCCATGCAAATCTCAAATGGAATCTTAATGCTCCTCTCTCTGACTAGAACACATTCTTTGCTAATCTATGGTCGAGACCTATGGAACCTAAGGTTACTTGTTTTCTTTGGAGGCTATTTCTACACAAAATATTGTTCAAGAAGCCCAAAGGAGAACCTAAACTCTGCACTATCTATAGACACCTTGAGTTTTTCCATCATATCTTTTTTGAATGCTTGTTTGTTTCTGAAATTTGAAATATGTTTGGTCTATCCTATATTACCCAATTCAATGCTCTAAGCACAATATATGGAAACATTAACAACAACAATTTTTCCAATTCCTTTTGGTCTTTACATTCATTTTTGATATTATGGAATATTTGGAAAGCAAGGAATAATGATGTATTGGAAGGGAAGGCTAGGAATATTACTAAGTCTCTTAAGAGACTTATGTATCTCAATATTTCTCTATAGGTCACTGTCATTCTGAAGCTGAAAGAAGACAAATTCCTCCAGATTCTAATGAAGAGCAAAGGAAATATCTATAAGCAAGATATAGCTCATGGTTTCACTACCAATAAATCTAGAACAACATTCAACAACATTCTTGCTAAGTTTCTGCAACAAGCGAAGGAGGGTAACTTGGGTTCAGCTACAGCTTCAGAGACAGTAGTTGGGAGCCATGAAGTTATAGGATACACTACTGTGTCCCTGGATTCTAATGCATCTGATGCATAACATGATGACCCCCTAGAATTATTTCTCTTTGGCTGCACTTATAACTAGTATATTATGTAACTAACATATATTGTTCATGGTATTTTGATTCTCTTTTGACCTGGTTGTGGAGATCATTCTAGCCTTATTGTAATACCTCATAAAATCTTGATGTAAACTCTTCTTTGTTCCTATGATATATAATAGGAAAAAATAAAATATACAAGCAAAGAAAAGGAAAAGAAATGAATGCAAACCCAATTGCTTGAAGCTTCTATTGTCTCTCTCTACTCCTTATGAAAGGATGTTTTTGATGCTAAGTAAGTGTGTGGGCAGCTTCTATGACTTGGGAGTGTCGAGAATGTGCTATTGAAATGTGTGTGTGATCGCAAGATGACATGAATGCTATAACCAATCTAACAGAGTAATGGCGCATGTGAGCTTGAAATCCTGGATCCTTCAAATAGCTATGAAGAATTTATTATATAAGAATTGAGGAAGATACCAATGGTTGAGATCAATCCCAGAGATAGGGAGATGAACAGTTAAGATTAAAGGGAACTGGAGAAGCCATTAGTAAACTCCACCTCTTCAACTGGGAGAGAGGAGATAGAGTTTGGTTGACTAAAGGGCTAATTGTGAGTTACCTTTTAGAATTGAAGAGGTAGGTAGAGTTACACATGTGAAGTGGAGAGATGTGTGGAGTAACCCATGTGATCTAATTAAGGACTATCTCTTTGAACATAATTGATTATTTAATTTATTTATGTAATTAAAGTTTTCAACATGTGAGATAATTGAATTCTTTTTGATTTAGAATTGCTTTATTAAATGAAATTAAATCAATTTAATTGAAATTAATTTAATTGGAAGAATTTAATTAGTAAGTTTAAATATTTCAATTTAAAATATAGGATATTGAATTTAATTAATTAATTAATTAATGATAATTAATCAATTAAGGTTAATTAATTAAATAAAATTAATTATTTAATTAATTTTGGGAATTTGATTAGATGATTTGGGGAATGAATTTAGAAGAAAATAGATTATTAATTAACGATTCAAAAATTATTAATTGATAGATGAAAATTAGTGTTTTAATGTAAAGTCGCAAGCCTATCCATTTTAGGGTGTCTACATTTGGCCCTCTTTGATGCAATATGGCTTGTCGCAGTGTGTCAAAGATTCTCTACTTTGATCTTGCCCCAACTTGTCCCAGTGATAGAAGGTGTATTTATGCCCCCTCAACAAATTTGAGCAAAAATTCATGACATTTTAAATTTTTGAAACTATAAATTGTGAATCTCGGTAGCTGACTAGTTTGACAAACGCTTTATTATGCCCTTGATATTGATTTTTTAAATTTATGGGTCCAGGAAGATAATTTTGAAGTATTTGAGGAATTAGGGTTTTTGGAGAAAACTCTATAAATAGCTAGGAGAGCCTTTCATTTGTCACTTTGCACTCTGGAGCTCTAACAATTCTCATGAGTTTGTATCATGTTTTCTCTCCTTTTTGTGTCTTCTTTGAGCTATGGCGGGCATTCTGAGCATTGTGTATATCTCTGATTGGGTCCATACTTTTCATCAGCTGGCTAGTGTAGGATGTCTGGTCAGTGATCTTGTCCTCCCTGTCATTAATGTGCTCATTTATTTCATTTAAAATTATTTCTTTTTTTGAAAATTTCCAACAGTGCTGCAATAGCCTGTGGTTTTGCCACAATTGTAGTTTTCATGTCGCAATTGATGCTTGCATGCTACAATCAATAAGTGTGTTGCATTCCTAGTATTTATTACCACAATTTTTAGTTGAATGTCGCAATTGATGTTTATTTGCCGCAAAATCCTTAAAAGTGCCGCATTTGTTTGTGGATTACCACAATTGTTTTGAAAAGCCTTTTTTAACATGCATTAATGACTTGAAAATTCTTTGTCACTAAGCTATTACTGATAATTTTCTTTCCATTGTTTTGCAGTTTTCTAGGATTATCCTTCGATGCCAGGAGTCGAGACCCTCAGGTTTGGTTTTGCACTTTTAGATTACTGAGGCTAAGAGAGACATTCTGAGGCAATTAGGCCTCTACTGGATTTTCTATATGCTCAAGATCATGACCAATAGGGGTCTGATCTTTGCCTTATTACAGAGGTGGCATTATGAGATAGATACCTTTAGATTACTGACTAGTGAGTGCACAATCATTGTGGAGGATGTTTATCGCATTCTGCAGATTCCTATTCAAGGGGCCCTTGTTGAGTATGACCATACGCTTGTGTGACTTCATTGTCTAAGGTTTCTGGGCCACCCCAGGATTAGCTTGGGATGTTTGATCCCTATGATATCCCATGTTCTAGATTTGGGATGGGTTTAGATAGGTTGTCCATATTGTTAGGTAGTTTGATTTTTGGGATCTTGTGTCCTGATCGTCGTGAGCATGGATTCTCTATCGATTTTGGTGCCTATCTTCATGGTATTGTTCAAGATCATACCCTATATGCCTTAGGTCGATGCATGTTGGCCCATTTTTACTTGGACATATGTTCTATGCTTCTTACCTTAGAGGAAAGTCACTTGGGTGCGGTGCTACATTGATTCAAATATGGGCTTGGGAGCACATTGTAGTGTGCAGGCCCATTGGTGCTCGCGATCTTCCTGTAGGAAGACCATATGTATTCCTGTATGATGGTGCCATCATTCAGTCTCATATGGGATACTATATTTTTGGGTGGCAATAGCTAGATATGATGCCATACTTTATCTAACGACCCTACAAATATTTTCATGTTTGGGATGGAGAGGACATGCATTTACCTTTCTCTCATCTATAGAGGTTCCTAATTAGCCATGTCAATAGGCACATGCATATAATAGACTTCCACAACATTGATAGGGTGTTGTGGTAGTCTAGGGAGAGGCAGGATGTTACTGATTCATATGCCTATTTTTCTCGTAGATTAAGAGATGCTACTCTTTGGGGTGCAATCGTTCCTCTTGATACAGTTGTTACCGAGTTCCAGGGACTCATTTTTGTTGCATGGACTTGGTGGTTTTCTCATGTGGATGTTGGTATGTTTTTCTATTCTACCCCTTCTTGATGTATTTCTTTGTTCTGATGTGTCCATACTTAGTTATCTATTCTAAACTATTTAGATGTAGATTTCTTTCGGATAATCCTTTATGTTGAACATGTATATGTTACTGATTTCTAAATTTTTTTTCTTTTCAGGCACTACACCACAGTATGGTGCATGGTGGCAGGCATCTTGTCTAGATCCACTGACCAATGTTTCTCACCAAATTTTTGGTAGACTCTTGAGGAGGCCAGGATAGAGATGGGGTCGAGGGAGGGATGGTTGTGGCAGGGATGGAGGTGGTAGGGATAGAGGTGGTAGGGATAGAGGTCAGGGGAGAGATGGGGGCTGGTCTTGTGGGCGAGGGAGGGGTGGTGATGATGAAGATGATCCTGGTCCTGGGGTGCTATTGGTGGAGTGGACACAAGGGGTGGGTGAAATAGTGGCAGGAGAGTTGGCTTGAGCATCGTCCTTGAGGATGAGGAGTCTTTGGAGGAGGAGGCACCACAATTGGTCCGTAGAGTGCATCTTTGCACTATTACTATGTTAGCTCCAAGAGTGGATGATAGAGTTATAGTAGAGGGCGTAGATGTGGAGATAAGTGAAACTGATGTTGAGGCATTTGATGTAGAGAGTGCAGGCTCTATCTATTCTAGCAGGAGTAGCAGCACTGGCAGTAGTACTAGGGATAGTGCACATAGTGAGGAATCCTGGCTTGTGAGGGAGAGGGGAGATGAGGGATTAGGAGATAGGGTGGAGGAGGGAGAGATGGATGTGACTATTGGAGGGATGGGCATATATCCTTCTAATATCAAGAGAATTACTCACCAGGTGTCCGATCTTCAGGCCAGACTTTCTTCATTTGATGCCCGTGCCACAACTTTAGAGAGTAGGGTTGCATCAACAAAGGCCATAGCTACTACAACGGAGTAGAGGGAGAGATAGGCTTGGGTGGAGG
This sequence comes from Thuja plicata, assembly GCA_018584345.1. NCBI lineage: Eukaryota > Viridiplantae > Streptophyta > Pinopsida > Cupressales > Cupressaceae > Thuja > Thuja plicata. Next base: position 1,015,917 of record MU226166.1, read on the forward strand.
CAAGAGCCTATCTTGATAGTGTTTAGGATTTACCATTGAGAGATGCTCATGATCATATTTGGAAATCTGGTCAGGAGGCTGGTAGAGAGACTAAGTACTGGCGCCGTCTCTATGAGGCAGTTGTTCCTTCAGCCCAGCAAGTTCCTATTTTCACTACTTCATAGTGATCAAGCAGAGCACAATGGTCTCAAAGTAGTGGTTTTGGTGGTATTGGTCCATCATAGAAACTTGTGTCTGATATTCCACCCCCTTGTACACTTGGCGGTGAGGGTGGGGTAGCTCTTGTTGACATTTGTAGACTTTATTTTTTGTATCATGTACAATTTTTGCAATGATCTCCACTGATATAATCTAAGGTTTTATCAATGATTGTATCTTGACACACTGATATTTTTTGATATATATGTTGATCACCTTCTTTTATCTTAACTTGCAACTATTCATTGTACTCAAATATTTTTATTTATACGAGATGCAGCTATTGATTTACTTTCTATATGTATGGTTCTACATGATTGTGTTTATTTGTGTATAGTCAGAAAATGGAAGCACTTCCATTGTAGACTTGTTTAGCCTTCTGATTAAGTGGTTTGGGGTCAGGACAAGTGCCTTGAATGGGTTCCTAATCTTAACATGGTTTCCCCCTATTCTGTCCTTCTTTCCACTCCTATTTAGCCCGATTTATGCATTCTAAACTGCAGACTGGTGATTCTGGGCTTCAAGGTCAGGGTTGACCATTTAGATCTATGTCAACCTCAACCCTGACCAAGGTCAGGGTCGACCTTAACCCTGACCTAGGTCAAGGTTGACCTTGACCTTGAGCCAGGGTTTAGATCCTGGGGTCTCACAGTTTTGGATGTCGGTCTTTACAAAAAGTATTTTCCCGCTTCCAGGTCGCCTATTTCGAGTTCCGAAGTGTCGATTCATAAATTATATTTAATATAGGTCCTCTCCTAGGGGTAAAGGCTTTAATGGAAATTTAATTCTCCTTTGTCGGCCTCCTTAGAAGATTGTGCCCTAGTTTCATATAAAAGGGAGCCTTCTCCTCTCATTTTATCTAACCATCATCAAGCGAACTAAGTCTTCTAATCATGATCAAGCATTCTCAAACTATCTTCAAGTGTGATTTAATCATGCTAAGGAGAAACATTTCAAGCAAGCATTCATCCACTCAAGCATCCATTTTTCATGAAGGAGATCCCTTGGAGGCCATTGAAGGATTCAAGCTACATAGTGCCCTTTTGGTGATCTCTCCATCCACCTTCTTCCAAGCCTATTCCAAATTCAAGAACCCATTCAAGAATTGGTGTTGGAGATCTACAAGAAATAAATTGAAGACATCCTACCTTTCTACATTCCACATTTTGAAGCATACTTGTGGATCCAAGGATTCGAATCCTCCACAAGGAATTTTCAAGAAAGGTGAATTTAAGCATTTACTTTGTCTATTTCTGCAATTTCAATTACATATATTTGAGGTTAATTCAAAAACTAGGGTTTGACCAAGGCAAACCCCTCCCCCACAATAAACAATCCTCTTTTTCTTGTAGGTATAGGTTTAGGATAGAAGATTTGAGACCAGATTTGGATACCCTTTTTGGCTTTCTTTTAGACGATGTGAACAGATTCTCTATCACACCTATCCAGGTCAGGGTCAACATTATTGGGTCAGGGTTGACATTTGTGGGTCAAGGTCAACCTTTTTCATAAGACAACATTGGAACCAAAAACTATTTCTGGGTTTTGTTCGTCTCTACACTTTGGTTCGGGATCAACTATCAGATTTTCCAAAAATAGTCTACAGACCTCAGAAATAAACATTCTTTTATTTGCAATTTTGTAAGGTTGGTTCTTCTTCCTATCCCTTTCAATTACTATAATCAAACATATTCATTTGATCAATTAATAGAATTTAAGATATCCTTCTTGTTATTCTCCTTTCCAAATAGTTGATTCATTTGTGCATTAGCCCTTCCTTTGGGTTGATCAACTCGGATCTCCCATTTGTGCATTTGAGGATAAAAGAGGAGCATCTTATCTTCTCCCTAATCACAATTACAATAAAAAATCAATACAATTCAATTAAATGTAAATTAGGGTTAAGGAAATCAACATACTTTAAGCAAATCAAATAATAATTAACAATAAATCCCTTACATTTTGATAACCTCCTATTTCATATCTTACATTTTGGTGAACCCATGATAGACAACTCTTTCTTTTTGGTGTTAGATTTACATTATTTATGCTAGATCTTGCATGTTCTTTCAAATTACATTTAAATTCAATAGATCAAAATTTTGTGTTAGTTCATTTGCATTGTATTGGTGTATGAGCTTTACCACATCTAGTCCTACTTATAGTATCTCAGTTAGAAGAAGCCATAGACTTATGGGCTCCTTTGATTCTGAGTCTTCCTCTCCTTTCCTTAGGATCCTAGATGATAATTTGATAACTCATGATTCCAATCCTTCCATGGAGCATAACTCTTCTCACTAATCTCATGATGAAGATGATGCTTTAAGAGTTCCTCTTGAACAAGTGAAAAACCTTTCAATCGAACTTGATAAAATGGGAAATTGGCTTATCCAAGAAAACCATAATCAAGATTCTATCCAAGCTATAGAGGCTCTTAAGAAATTTCTCTATGATAATGATCAAGGTATTAATTTCTTACGTACTATTACTCATCTTGTGAATTTGAATGTTAAACCTTTAGTTCAAGAGGCTCAAGAGTTAGGATTCACACCTATTGTTACTAGTGTAGGACCTTCTTCTATTCCTCTACCTAGTATTCCTACTTACACTCCTCCTTTGATAACAACTTCTCTCCCAGGTGCACCCATCCATGTGAGTGCTCCACCGGTATCTTTACCTACCTCACAACCTTCATATCATAGTGTGCCTTTTACTTATACTAATCCTCTTCCAACTATGGTTCCTAATGTTCCACTGATTGTGTCTTCTATTCTTTCTACTTCTTACACTTTTCCTAGTGTTCCTAATATTTTTATGCCACCTATTTCCTCTAATGATTATACAATTATCAGTTTGGCTCAAACTGTGTCATCTTTACAACAACAACTTGCATCTTTAACTCAATCCAAATTTAGCATTCCTACATGTGATATGGGTAGTCATTTATCCTTAGACATCATTCGTGCTACTGTCCTTTAGCAATCTGATATGCCTCATCTTAAGAATTACAATGGTAAATGTTATCCTGTTACTCATGTTAAAATATTTCAAATCCTCTGTAGTGATTATGCTCATGACTATAGGATTTTAGCTAAATTGTTTGCTAGAACCTTTTGAGATAAGGCTTTACAATGGTATTGTTCCTTACCTCCCTATTCCATTGATTCTTTTCCTAAACTTGCTAATTCCTTCATTCAACAATTTCAAAATAACATTGGACCACAAGTGTCCTTATCTGATTTAATGCATTATAAACAAAACATTGAGGAAAAATTGAATGATTTTATTGGTAGATTTAAGCATTTGTATGCTCATATTTCTTATCATGTTCCTGATATTGATATTCAACATATGTTTATTTCAAATTTACAAAAAGATATTAGGGATAAGATTTTGCTTACTGAATTTACCTCCTTTCAACAATTATGTGCAGCACTTCACCATTATCAATTACAAGTGAGTCAGTTTGAGAGCAACACTCCAATGGCTCCTGTTCTAGTTGATAAGGGTGACAATGCTCCTAATCATAATAAGTTTCAGAAACCTAACAACTATGTCAAGATTAATAAATAGACAAATGCAGTTGTTGATCCAGTTGTGGCTACATCAAATAATGTTTCTACATCCACTGCTTTCCATATGAATCGTACGTTTACTCCTCTCTCTAAAACTTTGCATTCTATAATGAGTAGGTTGTTAAGTGCTAGTATGAATAATTTGCCTCCTATTTGACCTCTCCTTCCTACCATGATAGCTTCAAAATCCTTTGATTCTAAAGCTTTCTGCCAATACCATCGCCAGAATGGCGATGACACTGAAAAATGTTACCTTCTAAAGCATAAGATTCAAGACTTGATTGATTCTAAAGCTTTTTATATTGATAATTTTGATGGTAATGGGAATAAATTTGTTTCTCCTCCTAATCAAAACCTTCAAATATATACCAATCCTTTACCTACACATGATACTAATACTATAGCTCAACAATCTTCTGTAGACATTGTTTATGATTCAAAGATGGATGATCTTAATAATATTGTTAATCATGTGGAGAGCGTTGCACCATCTCAACTTACTGTTCAAGACCCTTCACCTCCACTTCAACTTCCAATTCCACCCAAAACTCAAAAAAAAAGTAAGGATAAGTGACCTAGGGAACTTTTAATTACCTTTGATGATTCTGAAATGATTAACGCTCCCAATGGTCCCCTTTATATCTATGCTAGGATTGCTAAGATACCTACTCGTAGTTGTCTAGTTGATCCCACATCCTTAATAAATTTCATTACTAAGGAAAATCTTTTTATGAAAGGCTTAGAAAGTGATTTTTATGACTCATCTGATGCATGGATCCAAACTTGTAATGGCTTTCTTTATCCTGCACTTGGTTCTATTAACTTACCTATTGAACTTTGCGGTAAAGTTATAGATACCACCTTCATCATTATTCCTACTTCTGATCAATTCCAAATCAAATTTGGTTTACCTTGGATAACTGCTATGCATGTTATTGCTTCTCCCATTCATAAATGTCTTAAGTTCATTCATAATGGAGAAGTAAAAATGATTAATCATAGTTTGTTTCAACCTTCTAGGCCTGGAGATTGTGCTACTCTCAATTTTCTTTGGCCTTCATTGCCTAATTCGTGTCCTTCTTTCCCTGATCGTCTCTTTCGCTCCTATCAAGCTTACAAACATTGCAAAATTGCTAAGTTAAGTATTGCCTCGGATTGATTCCAACCATGGTATTTTGCCTACTCCTGTAATACCTCCTTTATCCATTGCTGCTAATAATATTGATCAAAATTCTATTGTTTCATTGCAACCTATTGAGAATCCTCCTATAGAACCTATGAAGGAACCTGTTTTCATTCCTCTTAGTTCTCAACATGTGACAAATAAAGTTAAACATAACAAATCTACTAATGAACATCGTAAGAAGCGTAGAGCTAATGCTAGAGCCCATGCTTCTATGATTCAAAACTCATTACCTACCTTTGATCAACCTATGCCTAATGCCTTGGATGTTAATATTCATGATGTCAAGATGAATGAGTATGACGATCCAATTCGCATCTTGGATCCTATTTCAATCAACCTTGATGAGGAGGACACTCTCGATGATCCTATTGATCTTAGTGATGAATATGAGACCATTGATCTTGATAATGATTTACCTCATATGCTTTCAACTC
>MU226166.1:1040460-1070245 GCA_018584345.1 Thuja plicata
ATATATAATTTTCCTTAACCATGTAAATAATATTTGTAACTAGGGAAATCAATATCATTATATTTTTTGATGGAAAAAGAACAAATGGCATTAAAGGAAAGGATATAATTATTTCTCCTATAATAGATCAAAACGTGAATGAAGAGTATTCTACTTTAAAATTAATCCTTATATAATGATATTGTTACCAGACTAGTTGTGTTATTCGATTGTCCAATGTGCAAAATTATTTTGGTAAGAGATGACAATAGTGAACAAGTGAGGAAAGCTACATATAATTTCCACTAATTTTGTACAACAAATAGATTCCTAGGAATTTTGAAATACTTCAGCTATACGCCACTCACACAATCTTTATAGTTTTATGTATATCTCGAATAACTCTAAATTGACTATGAATGTTGATGGTAAATTGATTTTGGCAAAGTCATATTAAAAGATTGTTGGTGACATATTCTACCTATATTCAAGTCAAGATGGAAATCAACATAAACAAATGTACTTGTCTAAGCAAATTTAGACTCTTTTTTCATAAACAAAAAAAAATTACAAAATACTTCACACTCAAGACTATTCTCAACTATGTTGTTCAAACACTAACATTAAATAATTCAAACTAATGTACAAGTAGTGGTGATGATTTTATTTAAATTTTTTTCGTTATAACCATTCTTCAAAAGTTTGTGCATTTCAACAATAATTGAATTTAGGATGCTATATGAAACTAGAAGAGAAATCTATAATAAGACTTCCTTGAAATGAAACATTGTTATAAATAAAATGTATTTAGCTATAAATTTAAAAATTGTAATTCCTTTACATTTTTATTTCTATGATTTGTCTTTTCAAAATAAAATGACCTAAGTATATTTTCATATATTTGTATTTGATAAATAATATTTAATTTAGTCTTCATTATATTTGAATTTACATATTTCAAATATTTGGATTCAATCTTTATAATTTTATTACTTTTTTGGCTTCCATCCTTTGGTTTATATCTTAAACATTGGTTTAAGATTCAAGCTTCATCATTTACTAAATATTAATAGGCTAAAATTTACTACTGGGTATAATAAAATTTAATTTCAAATAGTTTTTATTGTGGTGAAATGGATTTTGAAGGGATTTCAAAACTCTTTATATTGACAAGATTCCATCAACAAAAGATAAACCAGCTTAACACAATAGTAGACTAAAAACTAAGAAATTGAAATAATAATAAAAATATGATCACAAACCCAAGCCACACTATTGAAATTCCTTAAGAATTTTTCCAGCCTCAATAATCTTGTCAATAAAATTTTCATGCATATTCTCAACATCATGAATAGTCTAGGACTAATCATCAATACCTTTAGCTTGGCTAAAAGTTTAATCTAAAAGTCCTTGTAGAGAAACTAGATCTATTTCACATGGATCACTAGTGGAACCCAAATCCTGACCAATGACAAAAACATCACGAAACATAGCCTTACCATTTTTAACAGAATTAAATTTGAGGACTTGGGCTTTCTCATTTACTATTTTAAGCCCTATAGTGCCACTCTAGATTATAAACTTGCTAATAGAGACCATTGTCTAGAGTTCTTCCTGCATCTTTCCATGTCATTATATTCTTATCTTCCAGGTCTGTCTTCATTGCATTGAAATCTTTAGAAACCACTTTAATGAGATACAATAGTTTGTCGGAGGTATCCTTATCTGTCATATGTTGAACAACCTAAAGAGACTAATCATTAATCATGATCATGAGTAAATTCACTTTGTTCTTAACCATCTTGATTTTAGAAAGAATCCAATTAAAATGCTTAGTTTGGACATCAACGACATTCCTAAGAAGCACAAAACATCTACAATCTCATCAACATGGATTACTTCTCCTTCACCACTTCAAGTGGGATGTCAATGTGAAACCCACCTTCAACCTTCTTAAAGACAACATTATCATCATGAATATCACTATGATGACCTATCTCTTCATCTTTCAATATGGCTTCCTCTATACTAGGGTCATCGGTAAAAATGTGGAAAATTTTAACATCTCCCTTCTCCTCATTTAAAGCGCTAGATGCCATTTTTCACCTTCTTCATTTCTTTTTATTTTTTACCTTTCTAGAATTTATAACAATCACCCACTTCAAAGGGAGGCTTATCTTTAATTTCAATCCTAATCAGACTAGGGATATAGGATGCCATAATATAATCCACATCTTCTTTGGATGAGATCTAGAAGGGAAATAATAAACACCATAGTCATCTATTTCATACCCATGAGACCAAGAGGGCTTATAATCAAACTTCACATTCTTCTATTTCTTCCTATTTCTAATGTGTAAGAAATAATCCTAATCAGAAGTGGAGTCCTTAGGATCAGGTGAATATTAGAGTAATGTATATTGAAAATTTTGGCACACTCAATTTTTCTCTTTGCATGGGAGGGTTTTAGAGGAATAGAGAAAAAATTGGCATATTCCATAACAAGAGAGATGATACCATCATACCAAATAGGAAGAATAGGGTTTTTTTTTGTTTAATGTGGATAGCACATGGAGAGGATAGAAACTAAAGTAGGAAGAAAAGTATATGTTTATGCCTATAATGATTAAGAAAAAACTAATAGTTGAATAGGATAGTAAAATTCTCATTAAGTGTGAAGTACCTCATTATTACCTCTACAACTTATAGCCATAGTGGTTTCATTGTTCTATGATCATAACCAACTTCCTTGGTCCTCTTTAATTTCTCTCATTCATTTTCTCTGAAGAACAAAGTCATTGCCTTCTTTCAAGCCTTACAGTCCCAGTAAAACTTCTTCCCATCAATCAGAAGACCTGTCAACTCCAAAATAACATAATCCAATATTTTTCATAAATCAATGAAGGCCTTAAAAACCAAAGGATCATAATCATGGATATTTTTCAAGTAAGGGGTGACACCTCCAATCGAGAGCTTACTCCACACAATGGGATTATTTTTCCATTTTTTTATATGAGTTGGGCTCTACTTTGTTTCTATCCCCACCCATTTCTACATACTGAAAATACACAAAGAAATACTAATTGAATTTACTTTATAAATACAAATAAATCTGCAGTGAAAAACAGGGGAGAAGTAGGGTAAATTTTCCAAGAAAGAATGTGAGGATAATATAAAAATGCTAGGAAGTAATGATGGCCAATGAATAATTTCATAGATAATCCAAATTGGAACTTGAGAAATAAAAAATCATTATATATTTTAGACATCTTAATCCCTAATCCCCAACAAATTGAAAATGGTAATGAATCCTCCCATAATGCATTATACTTTAGTGGGAAGGAGATAATTGATCCCCACAAAAATAATGGTCTTTAGACACGCCTAGGTTCGTGAATACATCAAAATCTTGGCTCCCCTCCCTATAGACATGAGAGATAATATAATTCTCAAGAGACTTGATCATATCTAAATAATCAAAAATAATACCATTGATTGACTAGATAGTTTCATGATTTCCTTTTAATAAATTTAAATGTTGAAGGAATCAGTCTCAGGCCACACCTTCGAGAAGGCATTAGAAAGGGCCATATAGAGACCAATGTAGATTTCTTTATCCTAGATAAATTCATTTTTCTAGTTCCCTAAAGGGGTCACTTCCTAAAAAAATCTACCATTTTAATCATGAGTCACTCTCCCACAAATAGTAGTTCCCATATTTCCAGTGGCAACCACTAGGCGACACTTCTCAAATCACTCCATCTCTATCCTATTTACTCTTCTGGACAGTAGTAGAAAGATCACCTTGAAGGAACCAATTCTCAGCTATAAGGTGATCATGGTTTAAAACTAAAACCTTAGGACTCTATTGGGAATGTACAGGGATGTTGACAATAAAATTATCATTGATATCTAAATGGATATTTAATGCCAATTTTCTAGTAGGATGAGAAATATATCTAATATTCTATGCTTCCTTTCTTTCCAAACCTCCCAGGAAATATGAGGCATAATAAGAGACCCAAAAATATGGGTAGAAGGGTTATAAGTAATGGGGAAAATAGGAGCCAACCTTTAGAAAAAGGAGATTAGATAAACCTAGAAAAGAGACAAAAAAATAATAATAAAATGGGGCCAAAGTTCAACCATAAATTTTTATTGGAAAGGATATTAAAAGAACTCTCAACTAGTTTTTCACATAAGAAACCTTTGTTAGGAATAGAAAATATCTCCTTATAGAGATTATCCATCATGAGGATCTTATTATGAGATTTGAGATAGAAACAAAATGAATTTAGGAACAAGCTAGGGATTCTATACTAGCGCCCAGAAAGGTTATTGAGAGTGAAAATAAACCTACAAATTAAAATAATTGGATATAGAAAAATATCAATTTTGGGATCTAGACCATAAAATCAAATCCTTAACCGAGATGCAACAACCAACACTCTTGATACAAAAATTGACCAATTTTCCTCAAAAGTATTTTTTTGGCCATAGACCGGGGACCATTTTAATCTTTTAGAGATGATGGGTTTAGATTTGGATAAAAAAATTCTAGAGCAGTGAACTTGTTGGTACAACCCAATCATCCTGAATTTTATTTGAAACTAATTATACCTTTCAAGATACTTGTTTAAGTTAATGGAATTCCATTCATTTGAATCAATGATGCCTCTTCATAAATACTTTACAATCAACTTTTTATTTAACGATTTAATTTTCCTATTGGCCAAACCACCAAGCCTCTCAAGGAGGTAGACATGATCCCAGGCTACTAAATGCATCCTTCTTTTAGATTCTTAGCAAATCTATAAAAATAATATACTATATTTTCTCAATATTATGTAAGAACTATGGGAATTAAAAAGAGCTCATAGCATAGACCAAAATATTCTAGAGGGAGACATTAATCAATGGTAACTTACCATCTTGATGAAGTAGAGAACATTTCCAACAAGCAAGTTTGTCCTAGAATAAATTTAGTAACCTATTTAGGAAGAACCAGGAAATAAATTAGATTAAAAAGACATATCAAGGTAGGATGAGGGAAGCTCAACAATAGGAAAGCCCATAATATTTTCTATCCTTAAAAAACTTCACTCATTATTGTAAAGAGAAAAGATAGAGCTCTTGAGTAGACTATTTCTTTTACCGAGAACTTCTTCATAAATTTTAATAAGATATTATTTAATTATTTTCTTTGCATATAGAGGCCTTAGTTAGGATAATAAATTATCTGTCAATTTATTTTGTAAGATCACAAATGAGGAGAAGAATAGGGAAAAGCCCCTTAATTCTTTTAATTCATACAACTTTATGAATAAAACTACCCAAAACTTGTACCAAAATAATAAAAAGGAAAAGGGAGATGTCCCTTACCTAATAACACACAATCTGATATAAAGAACCTAGAAAGAGAGCCATTTGCAATCATAAAGAACTTTGTGGTGGAAAAAATTGAATTAATATTTGAAGCATTCTTCTATTGCATCCAAATAATAAGAAAAATGTCAAGAGGAATCACCAACTAACCCAATCAAAAGCCTTATGAAGATCTAACTTGAGTACAAAACTAACCCTCTTATTGATAAACAAAGAATGAATATTCTCATGCATAGTAAGGATAGATTTAAAAGGGTCTGATGCCCTATAACAAAACCATTTAACAACCCTCAAATTAAGAGATAAATGAACTAAATGAGATAAAAGACTAAGAACTTAGAAAAATCTTTTATTGTGAATTAATAAAGAAAATAGAGAAGAAATCCTTGAAGACATGACCCAAGAAGTTTTAGAATAATAAAAATGAATTTAGATTTGAGTTCTTTCAATAAATTAATGCAGTTGAAGATCTCCTTGACTTCCCAAATGTCATCCAAAGCCACAATGTCCCAATATATCTAAATAAATGACATGGGGGTATGATTAGGACTAATGACTTTGTTACCTTCAAACCAAAAAAAAAAACCACTAATCGAACTTCTTCATCTGAAGAGATTTAAAAGAGGGTCTTTTTCATATACATTTAGTAATTAAAGGGGGAATGTTCTTCAAGAACTCTAGTTGACCTTATAGATCTAAGGGCCAGTCCTTAGAGAGAAGAGAATAAATGAAGTAAATAGAAGCTCTCATAATATCCACATCATTGTCATTGGAAGAACCATTCTAGAAGATATATTTGATTCTATTAGTGGCTTGATTCTTCGAGGAAGATATATTAAAGAATATTTTGTTAGGATCGCCACTTTTAAGCCAATGATCTCTAGACCTTTGTTTCTAGAACTCCTCCTTAATAATGATATAATGGAGTTTGGAAAGAAGATAAATTTCTCAGTTTATTAATGTGAGATTCACACTATGTACTTGTATCAAATTTTCAACAGCATCAATCTCACTCTTACTATAGATTTTAGCTTGAAAACAAAAGTAGATATGTTTGAGAAAAGAACATTAGTTTTAACATAAGTAAGTTTTTAAACATTATAAATGGAAGAAAAATTAACACCAACATCTATCAAATCTTAAAAGGAAGTTCTCTCACAGAAACCACAATCAATAGATAGAGAAATAGGAGAATTATCAAAACATAGCCAAGTGAGAGTAGAAAGACAAAAAGAGTAAGAGATAAACCATTTAGAAGAGATTAAATCCTAATCCAATTTGATCTAGATATGATCCTCACCATTGTGCTTGTTAGACTAGGTAAAGGACATTCCGTATGGATCTAGGTTAAACAATCCTTGCAAATTAATAAACTGGAGAAAAGTCATTATGGTATCATCCACAATTGGAGAAACTCCTATTGTATCATCATTTTTTAAGGTGGTATTAAATTCCCTCCAGAAAAGAAATCAATAAAATTGAAATTGGTTTTCGAAAGAGCCAAGAGTGCTCGACAAAAAGAATCACTCCCTTATTATTTAGAGCATATATTAGATAAGGTCCAAGAAATGTTATCCTTATAGTTTTCAATAGTGGTAGGAATATTATTTGAATTATAGTAAATATTAGTATGTTTAAGTGACTTAGCATTCCAAAACATTACAATACACATAGAAGCACAATTTGCATCACAATAGTGAAGGCTAAAATCTCTAAACAAACACATCTTAAACCTTTAATTTTTTCACTTTGGATTTTAGTCTCTTGAATAAGGAAAACGTATGATTTGTGATCCCTAATTATATTTTCAAAGAGATCATGCTTATTGGTTTATTAATCCCTCTAATATTCCAAGACATATTCTTCATTTATATTTTTTAGTTGTGCTAATAAGGCACATCCCACAAAGACTTTTATGAGCCCCCTTTTATATATTGAAATTACTTTTCTTGTCTTGACCCTAAATCCCACTAGGTATTCCTTGACATCAAATTCACATTAAAAAATATTTTAATTTTGTATCATCAATTTAATAAAATTATAGGGGGTGAACACCTTTTTCCTATGATTTTATTTGAAAATGGAAAAGGTGTGTCATCCTTGGGAAATCCCAAGCGACCATCAACGAGACATTCTTTCAATGGAAAATATGATGTAGAAGGATCAAACAAATAATATTTGTTAGAGGGATGAGAGACTTCCAACTAATAAAATTTCATATCTTGGGGGATATCCATGATAATATTGATAGAGCTATCTAGGAAATTAATAAGAAACATGGTTCGATCATTTAGAGACATAGTAGGAGGGGCCAAAACATACTCTTTAGAAGAGTGTCTAAAAGGATAATTGGATCCATTGGTTAAATCAAAGACTTAGCGTACTCTAAAGGTTCCATGACATCCAAAACAATAAGCTTATGTGATTTTTCATTCCACATCTTCTTGCGAGCCTTCACAACCTTTGAAGGGAAATTTATAGTCTATTGAACCATTTTTTTATAATGAAAACATGCAAAATGGATAGTTTCATACTCCATAGATTGAGTTTCGATTCACCAAGTTTTGAATTGATTTTAATATCACAAGTTAGGTCAAATTATTTCTTTATGTTTACACAAATAAAAGCATAAACCAACCACATTATAGAAGTAAGTCAATTGATAGAGGAAATACAAAAGAATCTACCAGAGCTCTACAATTTTATTCATCCCAAAACTTAAGGGGAAGGATAGAGAGTCTAACCTAGATAGGGACTTCATTACAAGACCATTATCTAGGATTAAACCCTACCTCTCAGTATTTATAAGCTAGAAAAGAGTAAAAAAACATCCACAGAACACCATCAAGAGAAGCAACCAAGGCCTCTTCACATGTAAAGGAAAAGGACAAAAACTCTAAGCCATAGAAAACACATCAATATGAAATTTTATTTTTGATTTCATTTCCTCCCTAGATTGAATGACTTTAATATTCAAGAAAGGATGAACACATTTTTATACTAGACATAACTCCATAGAAGAAATCCCCTTCTCCAAAATACAATCTGAAACCAAAATAGAAAGACCTTGAAATAAGATCAATAGAATGAGTCAAATGAGATTAAGAAGGCTTAAGTTTTAAGTGGGAAACAAAAATTTTGGTCTACTTTGGATTGTGGTCAACCATAGAGGCCTATACTTGTCCCACTGGAGGAACTAAAGAAAGAGATAAGGGAGCCTCACATACAATATGCATCACAACTTGGGAGGGGACTCAAGGAGATGAATTTTCCCTCTTCAAAGTCACACCTGCAAAAAAGGAATCATCTAAAAAGGCATGAGAACAAACATATACAAACGTCTCACCACCAAGAGAAGGACTAATACCATCCCTTACAATTTATAATGCCCCACATGCCCCTCTATTATCATTCATCCAAATTTCTACAATTCCCACTTGAGGGGTACTGAAACTAAAACACTCCTTACCAGAAAATGATAGCTCCATTGTTTTTTATTATAAAAGTAGCCAAGACAAGGGGGATGAACCAAATAATCATAGCCAGCATGAGAAGTGCAGACTACCAGCAGAAAACTAGCACAGCACGGGGGTCAAAGCACCCTACCTAATACCCTTTTTCAACATAAAAAACTAGAAAATAAAACTAACGGGCCCCAACTCCACCATGGAGCTGGTAACCAGCCTACACTCCCTAATAGACCCCAGCTTCACCTTGAAGCTGGTAACCAGCCTGTGAAAGTAAGTATCAAAGTAATTAACATTAAATTAGGAATTATGAATAATAGTATAGAAATAATTAAATCTAAACCAGTGGAAAGAGTAATCCCTAACAGACTCCAGCTTCACCTTGAAGCTGGTAACTAGTCTGTGAAAGCAAGTTTCAAAGTAATTAACATAGGAGAAGGAATTAGTTTTAATAGTAAGGGAAATAAGTCTAAACCCATAGTAAAAGTTTAGCAGAATCACACCAAGGCCCTCAATGGAAAGCCAATAGAAATCAACAACAAAGCAAAGAATGGAAAAAGGGGAAGGTTAATTGGGATTTTTACCCCCATTGTTTAGCAACAACTTGAGCCAATCCTCCACAAGGAATTGGAACAGCTTCTCATTCTTGTGTTCTTCCCCCTAGGTAGACCCCTTCGCCATTTGTAGAAGCTGGAGAGTGGTAGACGCCGAATGCATAACCTTGACTGCTAACCCAGCCACCTTGTTGAAGCTTTCACCTAGATTTTTTATTTCCTCCTTGACCTCCCTCGGATCCTTTTTAGAGACTGAGTCCAAGGAGGAAGCATGCAGAGTTTTAATATCCTTCTGGATTTGGGATATTTCATTTTCCATGTTCCAGATACTCTCGGTCGCCATTTCCTTAACCTCTGAGGTTTCAATTTTGGTTTTCTACTCCCCCTTGGGTTCCTCCACCATCACCTGGGGGTTCAAAGACAACAGGGATGTGTTCTGTGAGTCCACAGTCTTATCTTCAAAAAGATTCTTCTGGGAAAGGTCCATGGTGGGCATAGTGAAGCTGGCCAAAACTTGGGGAGAGTCATGGATCTTCTTATCCCCATCTAGATCTTGAGGGTCTTTGCCTTTTTATTTCTCCTTGATCTTTATTTTCTTCCCCTTTTTAGTGTTTTCACTGGTGCTAATTTTTTTAACCTCCTCCTTCTCTGACTCTTCTGCTTCCTCCTCATCTTTAATGTAACATTTCCTAACCGCTTTCTACTTGAAGTGGGTTTTAGCAATTCTGTGGGACCTCCTTCTGCTCTCATTATCTTCCTTATCCTCCTCAGACTCAATAGCGATTTAGGTGCCACCCATGGACCCTACATTAACCTTCTTGCCTTTTTCTGGGGTTTTGGAGGAAGACAAG
Source organism: Thuja plicata (assembly GCA_018584345.1). Classification (NCBI taxonomy): domain Eukaryota; kingdom Viridiplantae; phylum Streptophyta; class Pinopsida; order Cupressales; family Cupressaceae; genus Thuja; species Thuja plicata. The sequence continues at coordinate 1,050,697 of MU226166.1, forward strand.
GGGTTAGAATGGGCGCCTGTTGCCTCCTTAGGGCCCTTCATAGTCGATGTGATAATACCCTGTAAAGACACAATTCTGGGGCGACATAGGGCAAGGTGGAAATTATAAAGTTAGAGGATAAGCCCTTGATGGAGGATGCAATAATTTTTCTTGGCTTTTAAATTTTCTCTCACATCCAAAACCATGGCTTCAAGAGAGTGAAGCAGGTAAAATGGGAAGAATATAGTATCATTGTACCTGAAGTGATTAAGCAGGGGAAAGTGGTAGCTGTAGAAAGTGTTGAAATGACCTTCTAGAGTAATATAAATCATGAGAATGAGGGAGAAATCATTCCATGGGCTAGGCATCTTCTCCCTTTTAAATCCTCCATAGATTGGAGCCAGAACCTCCATTTTCTTTAAGAATCTTTCCTTTCCAGAGTCATTGCGGCTCTTCGTAAAAAATTTCCACTTCTTCCCCTTTGTGGAAAGCCCCATAGCATGGGCTATTACTTCTTCATTTACCTTGAAGGTAATACCATTAATGGCAACTTTGCACCTATTCCATGTTTTAACTAGCTACATGGAGATAATATCATCACATCCTCCCATAGCTTCCATGAAAGGGTAAAACCCACCCTCCTTCGGATAGGTTACCACACACTAGTTTTCAAGAAAACCCACCTCAATCCTGGGGGTTCCACCCTCACCATATCGCCGCCCATATCAGAGCTATAATCAGGATTAACCTCAATATGTTTCTCCACCGACATACCACCCTTCACACCTTCACCCAACACTCTCAGAACCAGAGTCTTGTGGAAGCTACCAACACAGAACCAGAGGCCAGAAATACACAGGATGAAAAACTAGTTAGGAATAAAAACCAACTTTTTAATGAAATGGCAAGTACCAGTCACAAGGTTAGCCAAAGTAATTGCATATTTTTTGCATATCCTAAAATGATTTCCTTTCCCATAATTAATGCACCACTTAACCTCAGCCATCTTGTCAAGTGAACCCAACCTCGTGTTATTCTCCACGTCAGTTTTAAATTTGAAAAAGCCTGTCCTTTTTCCTAAATTGGAGTAAAGAGCCCATCTTTTCAAAATTCTAAAAATATTAAATTCCTTTCCCATAGCTTTTTTAAAATTTGAATTCTGTCCAATCCTTTTGATTCTATCCACCACCTCTCCCGTCCAATCAAAGTCAATCTTTTACTCCATAGCTTAAATGTTTTCTTTTTCGACAAGCAAGGCAATTTGCTTCGAAAAGGGAGCCCAAGTTTCTCCAGTATCTAAGACCTTGTTGATTAAGCCCCGTGGCTGCCAGCTTGTCACCCACTACATTTCCCTCCTAGAAAATGTGTTGTAATTTAAACTCATCAAATCTGGGGAGGAGTGACTAGATGTCCTACAACAGATTAGGCAGCCTCTAACCAACTTTAAAGTTTCCTTTAACCATCTCAATAATGATTTTGGAGTCCCCCTCGATGACCAAACTTTTAACTCCCAAGGTAACCGCCACCTTTAGGCCCCATAAGAGGGCATAGATTTATGCCATGTTAATTGTCCCCAATCCAAGGTTTATTGCATAAGAAATGATCATATTGTCATTTTTGTCATGGAAGATACCTCCACCTATAGCAGATCCATTGGAGGCAGCTCTGTCAAAGTTCAATTTGGAGAAATTTTCCTCCGGGGTGGACCATTTGGTATTTTGTGTCATCAGAACCTTGGAGCACTCAAACTCATAGAAGGAGGGAGGTAGTTTCCAGTCCTTAGCAACCAAACAGTCAAAGCTCTTGGGGGGGAGGGGGGGTTTCTAGTGGCAGGTAGAAAGGTTTTCCTTCAACAGATTCATAGCCAGTCATGCCATCCCATCAACATATTTTTCCTCCCCTCTGAAAATTTGGTTGTTCCTTTCCTTCCAAAGGCTCCAATAGATATGCAAAGGTAACAACCTCCAAAGGGTGTTGATAAGTGGGTACTTCGCTAGGTTTCCCCATTTGCATACAAATTGGTCCAAGTCCTCAATGAAGACCCAATCTAGTCTCATAATACTCATAATTTTGGTCCAGACCAAAGTCACATAAGGACAATGAATAAGAATGTGGTTGATAGATTCTGCATGAGTTCTGCATAGAGCACATCTATTGACTAAATGTACCCCCTATTTCTGGAGATTATCTAACGTAATAATTTTACCATGAAGGGCAGTCCACCAAAAGCAATTGATCTTGGGGATTATTTGGGGAATCTAGACTTTCCCCTAGCTCTTTTCATCAGCCACAGTCTTTAAATTGGTTAGATAAATAGATTTCACCATTATTTCCCCTCAATTGTTATGACACCAAATGGCTTTGTCTTCAGTCTGGGATATAGGAATTCTGACACCTTCAATAAGCTACTAAAATTCTTTTATATAAGGCGGGACTTGAGTCTAGTCTTGAAAAGCATCAGTGAGTGCTTTCCATTTCTTACCTTGAGAGATGTAATCGCTGACTTTACCTCAAAAGTGAGATCAATCTATCCATGACGAGACCAAACTTTTATTGTCCCAGGGGTTTTTCCCCCACCCACCAATCTTCCCAGAAATGGATCTGGGTGCCATTTCTGACCAACCATTTTAGACCTTTGAAAAGACTTCCTTTTATTTTATAAATGAAATTCCAAAATTTTTAGGCAGAGGGAAGACTTTTCCCATAGGGGAATTGGTCGTTATAGAAGTATTTGGCCTTAATAATTCTACACCACCTAGTAGTTCCTCTAAAGAGCTGCTAGCCAATTTAAGAGATGAGAGCTTTCTTTAGGTCCTTGATTTTTCTCACACCCAGCCCTCCGACCATCTTTGGTTGAAAAATAGTGTTCCAGTTAACCAGGTTCATTCTATCCTTTTCCTCTGTCCCAGACCAAAGAAAGTTTCTCTGGATTTTTTCCAGCTTCTCCGCAGTTCTGTCATTTATTTTGAAGAGGGACAGGAAATAAACAGGAATACCTTGGAGGGTAGCTAAGAGTAATTAGAGTTTCCCAACATTACTAAGAACCTTACCTTTCCAACCAAACAGCTTTTCTGCATTTTCTGCATAATGGAGTTCCAAAATTCATCAACGACTTCCTTCACTGTGAGCGGGAGACCAAGATAGGTATCTGGGAGTGAAGCTCCCTTACATCCCAAGTAATCCACAATTATAGTCTGCATTCTCATTTTAGTGTTGAAGAAGTAAATTTTTCTTTTGTTATAATTGATCACTTGGATAGACGCCAAAGCATATTTGTTGAAGAGGTGTTTCCATTCTCTAGCTTCTCTAATGCACGCTTTTCCAAAGAGAAATGTATCATCTAGAAACTGTTGAAGAGCTTCTGGGGTAAGGGTAGAGGCTGGTTTAAAAATAGCAATAGATCTAGCTCTTTCCATCCTCATTAAGTTTTGAGCCAGAACTTCTGCCACCAGAAGGAAGAGCTATGGGGATAGAGGGTCCCCCTAGCATAATCCCCTTTCTAGAGTAAAGGATCCCTAGAGTGTGTCATTGATCAGCACAACAAAGTCAACAATTTCCACCACCACCTTTATAATATTGATGAACTTTTCATGAAACCCAAATTTCCTGAGCAACTCATACAGGAAATTCCAAAGAACCTTGTCATAAGCCTTGGAGATGTCTAGTTTCAGAGCCATACCATCATTCTTACCTTTCTCCATAGAGTGAATTATTTCATGGGTTGTGATAATAGCATCAAGAATCTATCTTCCTGGGACAAACACCTTCTAGTTGGGATTGATAATTTTTTCGAGGGGTTTGATCCTATTGGTGATAATTTTGGATATGATTTTGTAGGTAGTGTTACAAAGAATTTTGGGGTAGAATTCACTCCTGCATTTAGGGTTTGGAACCTTAGGTACTAAGACAATTTAATTTTTTTTGAGTCTTTTAAGGATACTGCCAGTTCATACAAAGTCCTGGGTAGCATGGATGAGGTCATATTTAACAACTTCCCAAAAGTGCTGGAAGAAGGCTGGGGAAAACCCATCCAGTCCTGGGGATTTATAGGCTCCCATAGAGAAGAACAACAATTTAACTTCCTCCTTAGAAACTTGAGACAAAATCATCTCATTGTCTCCCTCAGTAACAACCTTAGGGATAACTTCCATAAGGGAGTCAAAATCAACACCCATCCTAATTTGAGCCAATATTCAAAAAATTCCTTGGAAGAAATCAGAAGCATGATTACCAATATCTTCAACCTCCAAGAGAAAATTCCCATTAGCTTCCAGGGATTTAATAGTGTTCCTCCTTTTATGAATGGAGGCAGACTTCTAGAAAAAGGCAGAGTTTCGGTCACCTTCCTTCAGCCATTGCACCCGTGACCTTTGCTTTCAGAAAATTTCCTCCCTTTTGAGGATTTGTTTCCATTTGTTTCTCCATTATTCCTCCTCCTAGTGCTCCTCCTAGGTAGCCTCCCCCATAGCCATATCCTTCTAGAGGTGAGTAAGTTTCTCCTTAAGATCTATTTTGCATTGGAAGATGTCACCAAACTTGGATTTACTCCACCTTTGGGCCTCCCTTTTGATGATTTTCAACTTTTTAGCAATTCTAAACATAGCCATTCCCTTCACTAGGGTATTCCACCATCTCTTAATAAATTATTCAAACTCATTGTGAGAGTGCCACATGATTTCATAATGAAATGGATGGGGTCCATTACGTTTTCTCTCTTCCCATTAAAGGATCAAAGGGGAGTGGTCAGAAACCGTTCTAGCAAGGTGAGAGAGGATGAGAAAGGGAGAAATATCCCAACCTCCTGATAACATCCATCTATCCAGTCTAACTTGTATGAGGTGTCTCTCTTTTCTATTGTTGGACCAAGTAAATCCCATTCCCTGCATGTCCAGATCAGCCAGGTCATTGTGTCTTATAAAATCAGCTAGCTCCTGCATACTTTCTAAGTAGTCTTGTGTGCCCCCACTTTTCTCAAAGGGGAATAAGGGTGTATTAAAAACCACACACACATAGTGGGGTGGAAATTATTATCTTCTATGAGGTTAGAGATTTCCCCCCAGATTCTAATATGTTCGCCTCTAATTTTAGGAGCATAGATATTATACAAGTACCAAGAAATATTATTCCAAGTAAACAAAACATAAAGGAAGTTATGAGAAAATTCCATAGCATTTCTTGATAACTTATAAGCATTCCAAAGAGTGGCCACACCTTTAGAGGCCCCATCAGCTTCACTATACAGAAAGGCTGCACCCGACCAGATATTGTCCACCAGCAGAGCGAAGTTTTGATACTTCATTTTAACCTCCTGAATAAGAACCACATCAAACTTGAACTCAAGTATGTACTTCTTCAGAGCAAACTGTTTTTGAGGGTTTTTCATGCCCCTTATGTTCCATGAGAGGAACTTCATCTTTTTTTTTTTTGGGAGTCATCTAGGGTTAACTGTCATCCATTGGCAATGGCCCTTGCTGCTTCTTTAGCTCTAACTGCTTTCGCCGAAGGTCGACCTAGTTTGGTTTCATTCCCCACATATTTTTTCTTTTTTCTTTTTTTATCCACACTTTCATCCCCCTTCTTGCTTCTGGTTTTCCTTTTAGGTTCTGACCATTCCAAGAGGCTATTCGATGGCGGTGAGTGGGACACTTTTGGTATTTCCATTACCAATCCCGCCCCAATATGGATTGGGGAGGAAATTCCCCCTGTCCCTTAAACTACTCATCTTAGTAGTTCTATCAGTCAAAATGCTTTTGGACACTTGTTCCTTCTTTGCAATGATGAATTCTTTATTTTATACCCCTTTTGGGCTTCCTCTGTGAGAGTTGAGGGCCACTTTTAGGTCATCAACCAACTCTCCTTCCTCTAGGTCTACCATCTTTTCTACTCTTTAGCCTTTCCATTCCCCTTCTCCCCCAGCCCAGGAGTAGGCAACTGACCCTCGTCAAGGAGGAGGGGCCTCCATGGTCATCATAGAACAAATAGCCTAGTCCCGTGCACCATCTTCCACATTCAAGGACACTGAAGCAAGTTCCTGAGGGTCTTTCTCATCAATCTTAGTCGATACCTTGCATTTTGTTACCACATACCCATTTTTACCACATTTTTTTATAGTGTAGAGTGGCATTCTCATACACAATGGCCTAGTTCCATTTCCCCCATTTAGATTTAAGAATCACAAAGTTGGGGAGGGGGTTATTCATTGTCACATTCACATAGAATCTTGCAAAAACCAACCTAGTTTTTTGGACGGTGACCGTGTCCACTGCCACATAGCTTCCAAATGAGTTCCCAATCCACCATAGAACCTTCTTGTCCCAGAATTCAAGGGGTAAACTAGGTAGTTGGACCGACACCGGTGCTTCTTTTTGCAGTTCCACCTCTGGATTGAAGCCTGGCTTCCATTTGGCCATTAGCAGTGCATGTTTTCCATAGAACCAACTTCCTATGGAGACAAGAGTGTAGTCCTCCGAAGCGTTAAATTGAAAGAGGAACATCCCCCCTGGCATAGCTGATACAGACACAATTCCCTTGACCTTCCATCTGGGTGTACACCACCTCTAGACCATATCTATGGTGGGCCTAAAAGTGACAAACCCCCCCACTAGCGCAAGTTGTAGATAGACAGAAATGCCTTCAACCACACCATCTGGGACAACAATCTTAGGGCCAAATTCACCTACCAAGAAAATAGGGGGAGTAGAGGTGTCAAGAGACTCTTTCCCTAACACCACAAGTTTCCAGCCCCCCACAGGGCCCTCTTAGATTTCTACCACATGTTTGGGGAAAGTATCCCCACCTTCCAGACACTACGAATGAGTAGACCCCACAATGGAGGAAAAGGAGTAATCCATGGCTCTGGGAACTGCATAGCAGTCACTGCCATCCCTACGAGAAAGCATGAGGAACAGGTCTAGGCAGAGGACCTCCATGCTCCCCGAGATCCCTAGCAGAGCGAAGGTTGAAGCTAGTATTCAAAAAACAAATGAGCGGGAAAGTGTAGAAGTTGCAGAGCGATTTTTGGTTCACACATAACCCTAGAGGTGTTGACAAGGCTCCATTGTTGACCACTTAATGTGTTTCCACTTCATTTTGTTTATTTTTAGTTTGAAAAAGTTTTTAATCAATATTATAACATATAAAAATATATAATATGCAAATGGAAGGAGCGGGCAGAGCGGGTGGAGTGGGAGTATTTTCAAATTTGGAAGTAGGCAGGAATGTGGACTTGCAGGCATTGGATGTTGCTGCGGAAGCTCGTGATGGTTGACCTCTGGCAGACCAAGAAAAGGAAGACATGGAAAACAAGGATGGGGTCCCACGCAATAGATAGAAGGATCTAGGTAAAGAGGAGGAGGGGAGAAAGGGGAATCCCTTCATGTAGAGAGAGGCTCAGTCTTGTGTAAAGGAAGATTTTTCTTGACACCATCCTTGGTAAACTTTATTTAGTATCAAGCTCACAGGAAAGTCTCTTTTCTCAGTTATAAAAAACCTATCTAATAAGGAAAATGGAAAGTATGTCATTTCTTTACCAGATGAAGTGATCGACCATAATATTGCTACCATGTCTCTGATTTTGGTGGGCAAATTCATTGGGTCTAGGTCAAATATTAACATAGTTAGATCTTTTTCCAAGAAAAAATAGAACCTAAAGGGCCAGGTTTAAATAAAAGCCATGGTAAAGGGTTATTTATCCTTTGATTTTTCTTTCCAGGAAGAATATGCCAAGGTTGTTTGTGCTAGGGTGTAGGCTATTGAGAAATCCTCTCTGGCACTATAGAAGTGGACTCCCAGTCTAGATCTAAATGATTCCTTTTATACGCAAGAACTGGTTTGGGTTAGGATTCCTGAGCTCCCCCTAGAGTTTGGGTTTGAAGATATCTTTGCTGGATTAGCCAATTCCTTTGGAGAACTTCTTTCAATTGACCCAGTGATGATGGATATGAGGTGCCTCACCTATGCAAGAGTTTGTATAGGGGTGCAAGAGGGGAAAGATATGCCAGAGTTCATAGAGATTCACTCTAAACTTTGAAAAAGGTTACAGAAACTAGAACATGAAAGCGTTCATTTTTCTTTCTTTCATTGCAAGAAGCCCAAAACTAGCTAAGGAAAAAGCCAGGAAGGCCCAAAAGTTAGGAGGAAGAACAAAGGACTAGGTTCCTAAAGTCCCTATTTTGGAAAAACCCCAAACAGGTGCCTAAAGTACCCAATTCTGGAAGAAAAAGAACCTACTCACTGATCTCCTCATTTTGAGTAAACTAGTGGAAACAGAAGAAACCATCAAAGAGAAAATGGAAGATCTGATACAGTGTTTTTCTCTTGTCTTGGAGGGCATGGACTTGTTACCATTTGAGGAGGGTGAACCGGTCTCAGAAGGTACCATAATGTTTGAACCCTTACAAGTGGACAAAACCATGGAAGATCTGGGTTGTGGAGAAAGGACCCCAAGGGTGCTCTCTTCTTTGGCCCAGAGATCCCCTGAACCTTCCTGGGATATTGGGGTTTCTGTTCCTATGCAAAATAATCTAGAGGGTGGGAACACTATTCCTATCTCTGATCTAGATCATTAGGATCAGGTAATCAATATGGAAGCACTGATAAAATCATTCACTCCAGGGTAGTACACTAGAATGGAAGAAATTTTTTCCAAAATAAGGAAGGGACAGTGGGTGAATGGACTACAATAAGGAAAAAAAAAGTAGCAAGGACCCATCCTTAGTTTTTGCAGCAGCAACCAAGAGAAAGAATAAAGAAGATCTGGTTGTTAAAATGAAAACTCAAGGAAGGAAAAAATTAAGCCAGATACGACAAGAAGAAGCCTGGAAGAACATAGGGGATGAAACCCAAAAGATCATCCAGGTAGCCTACACTTTTATTTATAAATGAAGCTAATATCTTGGAATATTTATGGTCTTAATGGGCCACATAAGAATGATGTAATTAGAAACATGATAAGGGATCATAGGCCTGATATCATGCTAATCTAGGAAACTAAGATGGAAAAGGAAAAACTTTAAGGCATTAAGTTTTGCAATAATATGGATAGGGTTGCTACAAGTTTGGAAGGTGCCTCTAGAGGTTTGTTGACTTTGTGGAACTCTTCTCTCATTAGGGCTAAAATCATTCACAAATAAGGTAATGTGTTTCTTTTTCATTTCACTAACATTAAGGATAATGAAAGCTGGTATATCATGAACATCTACGCTCCTAATTCTAAAAAAGGGAGAAGATATTACTAGGAAAAACTTAGAGGCATAATTTCCATGTTATATCTTTCAAAAGGTATAATAATGGGGGATTTTAACACCCCTCTCAAACTAGGGGAGAAATAGGGAGGGATTATTCCTAATTTGGAAAGTGAGCAATATCTCATGGACCTTATCAATGATCATGCCCTCTTAGATGTGGATCTTCAAGGGGCGAACTTCACCTGGAGCAACGTGAGAACTGGGAAAGAGTGCATCCAAGTTAGGCTAGATAGGTCTTCGATTATGGTTGATTGGTTGACCTCTCATAATAGAAAATTATCTTCTCTAGTGAGGATTGGGTCGGATCATTCTCCTTTGTCTCTTACTCTTGAACCGATTATTAAGCAAAGAAACTTCTCTTTCAGATTTGAAAAAATGTGGACCACCCATCCTAATATTCATAACAAAATCTTGGAATGGTGGATTATTGATGTTAGAGGCTCTTCTATTTTCAAAGTAGCTAAAAACATAGAAATGTGAAGATTAATATTAAGCTTTGGAATAAGACTGAGTTTGGGGACATTTTTTCCTCCAAAGAGAAGGTCGTTTCTTACCTGTGTCTTATATAAGAGTAAATCCAGAGAGACAGGTATGATGAGTACAATTTGAATCATGAAAAAATTATTCTCTTAGAGTAAAACAATGTGATTAGGAAGGAGGAGATTTACTAGAAGCATAGATCTAGATCCATATGGTTGAGGGGGGGACCAAAATACTCATTTCTTCCATTTATCCACCATGAAACATAGGGAAGCCAACAATATTAATAGCATTTAAAGGGGGAACCAAATCATGCAGAATGACAAAGGCTTTTATTCTTCTTCTATTGATTTTTTCTTCGCTCTTCTTTCTAAAGACCTTCGTCTCTCTGATCAGAATCAGGAGGACCTCTTGAGTAACATTCCCTCTATCATCTCGGACCTTGAAAACAAAGCCTTGAGTATCATCCCTACACTTGAAGAAGTTAAAAAATCTCTGGATTCTCTCCCTGTAGATAAGGCCCCAGGCTTGGATGGTTTCCCTATGTTCTTATTCCACAGGTACTGGGAAATTATCAAATATGATGTGGTCAAAGCTTTGAAGGAATTCTTTGGGTCCAAAAATCTTCTTAAGGAACTCAATGCTACCTTCCTGGTTCTTATTCTGAAGTTCTCAAGGGTAGACTCTATGGATCTTTTCAGACCCATTAGCGTATGTAATTCTTTCTATAATATAATATCCAAAGTTATTACTATTTGAATCCTTCATCTTCTCCCCTCTATCATTTCTCACCAATAGTCTGGATTTGTTCTTGGGAGATATATTCTGGATTCCATTATGGCGGTGCATGAAGTGATCCATTCTTTAGAGGTAGGTAAGAGGGAAGTTTTCCTCCTCAAGATGGACTTGCCTAAAGCTTATGACTAGGTGGACTAGTCGTTCCTGATGAAAGTGTTGGGAGATTTTGGTTTTAATAGTAAAACTTGACAGGTCATCTATCATCTCATCTCTTTGCCCTCTTTAGTAGTCCTAGTTAATGGGTCTCCTTCTACTTTATTCAAAACCTCTCTAGGTCTGAGACAATGATATCCCCTATCTCCTATACTCTTCATCATTTTAGCTGAGTACTTGGGGAGATCGATATCGACTCATACGAGTTCAGGGGAGCTAAAAGGCATCAAGCCGTCCTTAGGTAAAACCATTTTCTCTCATCAAAAATTCATTGATGATACCATTTTAGGAGGGGAGGATTTGGTTATTGAGGCTAGAGTAGTTAAAATCCTTCTAGAATCATATACTAGGGCTACAGGGTAATCTATCAACTAGATTAAGAGCTCACTCTACTTTATTAACACCTCTAATCCCAGACAGAGGAGAATGGAAGATATCTTGGGCTGTGGTATTGCCAATCTCCCATCTACCTACTTGGGCCTCCCTCTTGGAGCTAAGCCCCTTGAAGCTTTCTAGAATAGAATTATTGAAAAAATCAACAGAAAATTTGTTTATTGGAAAGGGATCACTCTCAGTCGAGTGGGAAAAATTTAGTTGGTTAAGTCCACTCATCAAAATATACCCACTTATGCCCTAAGCATCTTCTTTATCTTGACTAAAGTGGCAAAAGCTATGGAAAAAATCCAAAGAAGATTTCTTTGGTCTGGAGTGAAAGAGCACAAGTGTTTTCCTTTGATTGCTTGGGATAAAGTTTGCCTCCCTAAAAGAGCTGGCTGACTAGGGATTAGGAGGATTAGGCCTTTCAACAATGTGCTTCAAGGTAAATAGATCTGGTGTATATTTCATGGTAAAGGGTAATGGAGAGACTTCTTTGAAGATATGTACCTGTCCAATGATTCTTTGAGTTATTTCTTTGATTTTGATGATATCCCAAAAGGTTTGTTTATCTAGAATGGCTTCCTCAATACCAAAGATCTAGCCAAATCTAAAGCTAAATGGAAAATTTGTAATGGTCAAACCATCAGTTTTTGGTATGAAAATTGGTTACAGTTTGGTTCCCTGAAAGATAATGACCACTATAACATATGGAAGGATGAGTTCACCTTGCAATTTGGGGACAGGGTTTCCAATTACATAGTGGGAAATTCTTGGGTGGATCTGCCATCTATCTCCCTAGATTTTCCTCCCTTATTCACTGATCTAAATGCTATTTCCCTTTCCCAAAATTAGGATGCCTGATTTGGGAAGGATCCCCTAAAGGTTATTTCATAGTTTCCTCTTCCTATTCTCAACAGCTGTACCAAGAAGCCTCTCCTTTTTGGGCTAAATCATGGTTACCTAGCCTTATCCCAAAATTAATGTCTTCTTCCGGCTCTTGCTCCAAAATTGCATCCTCATTGTTGATAACCTTCTTAAGCATGGTATCCTATCCCCAATAGGTGTGTTCAATGTAAGAGCCATGCTAAGTCCATGGACCACCTTTTCATTCATTTCCCCTATGTTAGATGTATCTCGCATTATCTCTTGTGGGTTTTTGGGCTGCAGTGGTGCTTCCCTTCCTCTATTAAGGACCTCTTCTCCCATTGGATCCTACCCTTCAAGAACACTACTTTTCATAAAATTTGGTCTTGGGCTCTTCCTCACCTTTGCTGGGGGATTTGGAAAGAGTGGAATAACTATATCTTCAGGGACTATAGTGCTCCTCCCAAAATCATTTATGAGAAGATACATCATGCTTTGCTGGAAAATTATGTTTCTTGCGGGAATACTAATTCTTTTGCAAGAAAAGACAATGTTGCGGATAATAAGAAGACCAAAGAAAAAAGATATAATTGTACTTGGAGCTTTCCTCCAGAAGGATGGTCTAAAGCCAACTTTGACAGTGCGGCCAAGGGTAACTCAGGCAAGGCAGGAAGTATTGGAGTGATACATAATTTCTTTAGCCAGTGCATTGTTGTTGTCATCCATCCACTATTCACACAAACCAACCATTACACAAAAGCTAATGCAGCCCTCATAGTTACCAAATTAGCTCATGACTTGGGGATCAAAAACCTATGATTAGAAGGTGACTCATGTAATATTATTAACTGTCTAAATATGCTTCATCCATAGTCGTGGACTATAGAAAACTTGATTGAAGAGACCCATAACCTTTTGAATACCTATGATAAGGTTCATATATCCAACGTGTATAAAGAGGAAAAATAGGTGGCTGACTGGTTTTCCAAATTGGCATCAAAAAGTGATAGGAAGAATTGCTGGTGCCAAGGTCGAGACCTCCCATGTGAAGCATTGGATTTCATCGATTATGATAGAATCCTGGGAAAGGATGAATTTATTCGCATTAATCATGATAGTTAATGCATTGTATGGAAATTACTTTCCCGTAATTGGAGAGTACAAGACAAGATGGAAAGGCATTGATAACAAGTCACATCGGCACACTTACTGGGTTCCCAGGTGCATTGGAAAAACTAATCTTTCAAGGAACAAAAGAAGAACTATCTAGAACCACTTGCAGAGAAAAGATCTGCTAAGTGGTAACATTCTGTCTGCAATTCAGAGATTTTTTCTTGCAATGGAAGGGGAAAAACATAGAAGGGAGCCTTCTAAGGACTGTGAAAAGTGGAAGAGATGAACCAAGGTTTGGCACTACCTCCAACAAGGCAGCATATCCACTTTCATTGAAATGCTTCATGGTGGGAAGCCATTGGTGACAAAAATGTTCATGAAATGTTGGAATGAAGGCAGCATCGTGATTGAGGGAAGAAATTTTACAGTGACAAAGGAGGTCATATCTGTTGTCACTGAAATCCCTATTATTGGCAAGAAATTTTACAAAGACCGGAAAATATCAGACTCTACAATTAGCAACTTTATGAGAAATGAGGAAGAGGAGAAAGAACTTACCAAAGTCGGGACCTACTATCTTCCAGAAGGGCTTAAAAGACTGTGGAGTTTTGTTTTGAGAGCCATCATTTATTACATCACGCTGGATACTAGGTTTGATAGGATTACAACGTACCACTTTGTTCTCATAAATCATTTTTTCCATGGAATGCATATTTCTATACCCTTTTACTATTATGCTTCAATAAATGAAAACATTAATGGGTTTAGGGATAAGACTATAGCTAACCCTTCTCTACATGAAGGGGTTTTATTTCTTATTTATGAGTTTTTTAAATCTCAAATTCTGGGGAAGGAGATTTCTCCAAAAGAATATATGGAAGCCTCTGCTTCTAACCTCATTCCTTTGGAGACTGAAGATAGTGAAGGTTTGCACTTTAAGGAGCAAGATGAGTGTACAAAAAAAAGAATAATCTGGGTTCATCCTCTAAGAAGCGTATTGTTAGTTTGCATACTATTAAAAAATAAAAAAAGGTGACCCCTTCCAAAAAATAGACCACCACAGTTATATCTCTAGATGAGGATTAAATTAAAAATGAGGAAGGTATGGATATTGTAGGTGAGGAATATTTTTCCAGCAAAAAAAGTTGGAAGAGAAGGCAAACTGAGATAGTGAAATACAAAAAAAAGGGCAGGAACAGGGATGAGAGTGCTAGTTGGAGAACTCCCAAGGACAAGACCCACAGAAATTCCCATTTTTCATGCCACAAGGTAATGGAGAATCTCCAGGATGAGCATCGCAAGACAAACGAGGACATTCCCTCTCCTTATTTCTCACAACCCCAAAATACTGAGAATAATAATCGACAAGATAGCTATATGTCCTATATGTCTGAACATGGGAATATTATGGGATGGCATAACTTCAATGTCAAAACTGCCAAAATGTGGATTACCAGTGAGGTTATTAAACCCAAGGTCATTGAAGGTGAGGGTGACCAGATTAAGCTAGAGGAACTTATCGATCCGGCTATGGTGGTGATTAGCGATAATACTAGGGAATTTGAACTGTATTTTCTCAATAATACTAGGAATAGTATGTTTGATAGATATAGGAAAATTAAATGGCTATTTCATGAAGTTGAGGATCTCAAAAATAGGGTTAAAGGTACTGACAAAGCCAATGTCGATACCAATGTTTTTGAACAGATGAATTTGAGCACCAAAGTCCAAAAATTGGTGGAAAAAATGATTAGGGTTGAAGCTACTCAAAAAATATTGCAGACCAGAGCTATAATATCCTCAAAGTGTCCAAAGAACACACAATGGCTATTATCAATAAACTGGAGGAAAAATGTGAAGGGAATGATGTAGCCAACATGGGTGTGGAGAAAGAGCAGAAGATAGAACAGGGTCCTGGCAAGAGGACTAGAGACAGTGCTAAGAAGAAAAAAGATAATGACATGGCGATTGGTCTCCAGAAGATCAAGGATTCTGCTCCCAATATAGAGCTTCTTAAGGCCAAGGCGGCCACCCTAATGGTTTACATATCTTGAGTGTCCCTGGTCTTTTTTCTATCCCTCTGGTTTTTTATTTTTAGAAGCTTAGTCTATTTTTTGTTTTGGCCTTGTTTGCATGTTTTGCTTTTAGACTCTGTTTCATTTTTCCTGGGTATATTGATATATTTTTAAACTCTATTTCGGGTTTCAGAAACCTTGTAAAACCTATTTTACTTAATTAAAAACCTATTAAAATCTATGTGCTAGGGATTTTTATAAAATAATATAGGAAATACATTTCATTTAATATGCATAAGGGATTAAGGGATGATACATATTTTGGGAGACACACAAGCATGATTCATCAATAGTTCATCTCTATAACATATGTCATTAGGTAAAATGTCACTATGGGATATATTAATCATATCATCCTCTTGCACTACAATATCTTTATGAGTAGGGAAATAATTCATCAATGCTCCATCTCTACAAGAGAGATCATCAAAGTGAATGGAAGAGAAAGTGTCATTAAGGGGATTGTTGACCCTATCAGTGTCTTGTATCGCAATAGCATCATGTTTCCCCAAGGAGCTCCCATAGGGGAGGTACATTTTAGGATAAGGATCAACATCATTCCTCAATGCTTCATCCTTTAAAGTTTAGTATTTAATATAAATTTTTTTATAGAAATGAAAAATAATTCTTTCTTGGTGTTTGGTTGCAAACTAAAATTGAAATATACTTGAGAAGACTAATATTATAGTAGATGTATATTTATATAGATATTGAATATTCACAAATTAGATTAAAAAAAGTTGAATAATAGGTGTGATTTGTATAAGGTCTCTCAAAAATTGTGAATATCTCTTGAATTTTTTTATTTTTTGGTAGTTTTTTATTACGATAAAAGAAGGTTTGTAAGGGACTTGAAAATGTTTTAAATAAAAAAGAGTATAGATTATCAACAGGAATCATCAAAAGTACCAAGGAAAACCAAGCCCACCAAAAAAAAAGATACCCATAAGATACACAGTAATAATGGTAGCAAAAAGCTAATACAACGACATAAATAACAAATCAAAAAGAAAAAATAGAACAAAGAGAAATAGATCAAGACAGGTTCTTAATAACCATAGACACATATACCTCAAGCTTATTCATCTCATGAATGACCTTATTCAGGTCATTATACTCTAGAGGGGTAGAGTCAGCTTTCCTCTTTATGTTGACCTTGGTCCTTTTGCTCAGTCACAAGGCCTCTTGATCTTTATCCTGATCGAGATGAATAACCTTCTTCTCAAGATTTCCCTTCTCCAAGTTCTCCACCAACATTTTCATTGAATCTGATTCCATCTTGATACTCGTGTGGCTCTAAGTTAACATAGTCTGAAGAAAGTCCTTACAACAATTAACCTTGTCCTCTAGCTGAGACATTTTTTTGTCATGATCACTCTTCAACTTTATAAGAGCATCCACAGTTTTCCTTTGACAGTCAACAACCAATTTATTCTCCTCAATCGACCACAGGATTTGACCCAATGTAACATCAGTCCCAAAACCAATCACGGGAGAAGAATTTTGAAGAACATCAAGCTTATTGCTTAGAGCTCTTTGTTTAATATTCAATTCCTTAATTTCATGTAAAATCCATTTAAAGAGGGAAAATGAATCAATGGTATTCTCTCTAGCCATATCCATCATATCAAAAAAATCCTCACGATCAAGTTTGAAATGATCGGAATTAGATCTGAGCTCCAAAGAGGAATCAACTTTGTCACCATTGTGAGTGGTCACTCTTTGGGAGCGAATGTCACTTGCAATAGGGGAGGGAGCCACATGAATTTCCAGTTGAATATCCTTATCATTTCCTTTCCCTTGCCTCTTCTCCTTGTCTAAATCCCAAGCCCAAAAATTTTAATTTTGGCCACATGAGTAACACTAGCAGGGGGTAAGGCATTATTAAAACATTGGCCTTTCACAGAGAGATTAACCTTCCCCTTACAAGAACCCACCCTCATACTAGGTTTGGGGGTAGTTTTTATCTCATTAAAGGGGACATAGTCCTCCTCTTCTGAATCAGAGTCTTTGCCTCTCCCTTTACTCCCAATTTTTCCTTTAGACTTAAGGGTTTTTTTAGCTTCAAAAGAAGGCTCATACTCTTCTTCCCGACAATCAATGACATCATCACCCTTATAAAAATATTTGGTCTCCCCAACAGTGGTGTCATCCTCCTTAGAAACAATATTAGAAGGGGCAAGAAGAGCTTTATAATGTTCAAAATCAAGCACCAGAAAACCCTCATGGACCTATGATCCATAAAGCCAGTTTTAAGAGAAGACCATAGATAAAAGGGAAAATAAACCCTAACATTATAGAAAAAATTGTTTAAAAGAAAATTAATAAGACTTTTTTAGTTTGGATGGGTCGAGCTGGTCTTATTTCCCTTGTTCTCCAACTTCTCGTGTCCCTCATCTATTTTAGGGAATCTTTGAATGGTGTGGTCTGAATACTTGCGGTCCCTAGAATATTTCTTACCATATGTAGGTAGCTTGGTCACCTCCACCACAACATTGTCATCAATGCAGACCCTCCTCTTAAACAAAATGATAGAACCATCCATCCAACCCTAGGAAAAATTCTAGGTAATGTTGGGGTCCAAACCATGGAGATGCTCTAGATACGGCGTGAGGCCACCATCCTTCAAGATATTCTACACTTTATGCTTGGTCTTAAGATTCTCATAGTCAATGGGATTGAGTCGCCTAGGATCACCCCTCATAACAAAAACAAAGGAATGAAACTTGAAAACCATCTAGAAAGCCACCCACAATCTATGTGAGGATATATTTCTATTTTGAGCTCTTCAGCTATCTACATGGCTGGACATGTTGGAAATTCCATCACACTAAAAAATCAAGCCGCCACCTTTCTTATCATAATTAATCATCATAATTAAAAATACCTCTTCCAACTTTTACTTTCCTTGACCTATCTGGAAAAATCCTTATACCACATTAGTTTATCATTACTTTTGATCCCCTTGTTGGCAAACCAGTCAACTACCGAGTTGGCTTTACGGTAAGCATCGGAAACATAAGAATTTTGAAAGGAATAAATACTTTATTTTTACTTGTTAATCCAATTCTCAATAGTCCATGGGGGTTTATGCAAACCTTTGATACAATTTATTATATTTTTTGAGTCCCCTTCCACTCAAACTTTGTTGCATACGAGTTGATAAGCTAGAAAAAGACCTTGATAAGCCCCCAATGACTTCAACTAAGTGGTTGGGATGACTACCCATAGGGAGCGCCACTACCAAAATGCAGATTCCATTTTCATCCCTTATCACTCCCTCACAACCAACCAACTAGTTTTTGGTATTTTTTTGTTATTACATATCATATTTTAACTATATTTTATCAAATATTTATACACTGCCTCAAATGAGGCATTAGATTTTTATAATGAATATGAGATCACTTGTTGGTACTTTGTTTGTGTTGTGAGACATCACAAGCTTGATAAATATTGAAGATTTAGATTAGACTCACAATGTAGTATTCTATGAAAAACTATGATATTATCTTTGGACACATAAAAACTAAGAATAATGGTGATTAGTTTAAATTTGTTAACAACTATGACATATTTTATTATTTATCATATAATGTTTATTTCAAGATGGGATATTGTGATAAGTTGGATGACTGTGTTGTTGTGGCCAAACCAAGAATAATAGATGATTTCTCGATTTTCTATTTTCATCAAGAGACACACAATCTTCATAAATGGTATTAGAAATTGTGTTTTATTTATACACCATATTTTGAAAGATTTGTAACATTTGAAAAAAAAAAAAAAGTTATTTATTGTTTCCTACATTACACCCACCACACATTTTTGGAGTGTTACTGTCAAAAATATTATATTTCTGACCAAATTTTGATTCCTTTCCATTTTTTTTTCAATTTCTGTTCCATTAGGCCCCGTTTGGTTGAAGAATTAGAATTTGACTCAAAACCTAATTATCTCAAAATAAGGTTTTGAAATTTCGATTTTGTGTATTCGGAAGATAGTTTGGATCATTTGGTTGACCCGGAAGATGATTGAGATAATCCATGATGGTGGGCAGAATGGTGGCCGACATGGGAGTTGACTATGCGCTCACCATCACTTCTGTCTACATGGCTGGGGTGGCTCAACTACAATGCAAACTACGCATTCCAGGGAAGACATATTATAGCTGGTGGGAATGGGTTTCAAACTCCTATTCATTTCTTATCATTAAATTAATTTTTTTTTTAAAACTTCTATTCATTTCATATCTATTAACAAAATAAATAGCTTTTATAATCTTTATCTATATATATATTCTTATAATCATATAAGAAAACCTAATGTGTAAAAGTTAATATGTTAGACAATATAATATTAAACAACAAGATATACTTAAAGAATATATATAAATAATCTGTGCAATAATATTGTTTAATAAATTCTTAAAGAATTCTTAGATTTTATTAAAAATTTAGATCA
>MU226166.1:1070345-1088702 GCA_018584345.1 Thuja plicata
CTGATAACATCCATCTATCCAGTCTAACTTGTATGAGGTGTCTCTCTTTTCTATTGTTGGACCAAGTAAATCCCATTCCCTGCATGTCCAGATCAGCCAGGTCATTGTGTCTTATAAAATCAGCTAGCTCCTGCATACTTTCTAAGTAGTCTTGTGTGCCCCCACTTTTCTCAAAGGGGAATAAGGGTGTATTAAAAACCACACACACATAGTGGGGTGGAAATTATTATCTTCTATGAGGTTAGAGATTTCCCCCCAGATTCTAATATGTTCGCCTCTAATTTTAGGAGCATAGATATTATACAAGTACCAAGAAATATTATTCCAAGTAAACAAAACATAAAGGAAGTTATGAGAAAATTCCATAGCATTTCTTGATAACTTATAAGCATTCCAAAGAGTGGCCACACCTTTAGAGGCCCCATCAGCTTCACTATACAGAAAGGCTGCACCCGACCAGATATTGTCCACCAGCAGAGCGAAGTTTTGATACTTCATTTTAACCTCCTGAATAAGAACCACATCAAACTTGAACTCAAGTATGTACTTCTTCAGAGCAAACTGTTTTTGAGGGTTTTTCATGCCCCTTATGTTCCATGAGAGGAACTTCATCTTTTTTTTTTTTGGGAGTCATCTAGGGTTAACTGTCATCCATTGGCAATGGCCCTTGCTGCTTCTTTAGCTCTAACTGCTTTCGCCGAAGGTCGACCTAGTTTGGTTTCATTCCCCACATATTTTTTCTTTTTTCTTTTTTTATCCACACTTTCATCCCCCTTCTTGCTTCTGGTTTTCCTTTTAGGTTCTGACCATTCCAAGAGGCTATTCGATGGCGGTGAGTGGGACACTTTTGGTATTTCCATTACCAATCCCGCCCCAATATGGATTGGGGAGGAAATTCCCCCTGTCCCTTAAACTACTCATCTTAGTAGTTCTATCAGTCAAAATGCTTTTGGACACTTGTTCCTTCTTTGCAATGATGAATTCTTTATTTTATACCCCTTTTGGGCTTCCTCTGTGAGAGTTGAGGGCCACTTTTAGGTCATCAACCAACTCTCCTTCCTCTAGGTCTACCATCTTTTCTACTCTTTAGCCTTTCCATTCCCCTTCTCCCCCAGCCCAGGAGTAGGCAACTGACCCTCGTCAAGGAGGAGGGGCCTCCATGGTCATCATAGAACAAATAGCCTAGTCCCGTGCACCATCTTCCACATTCAAGGACACTGAAGCAAGTTCCTGAGGGTCTTTCTCATCAATCTTAGTCGATACCTTGCATTTTGTTACCACATACCCATTTTTACCACATTTTTTTATAGTGTAGAGTGGCATTCTCATACACAATGGCCTAGTTCCATTTCCCCCATTTAGATTTAAGAATCACAAAGTTGGGGAGGGGGTTATTCATTGTCACATTCACATAGAATCTTGCAAAAACCAACCTAGTTTTTTGGACGGTGACCGTGTCCACTGCCACATAGCTTCCAAATGAGTTCCCAATCCACCATAGAACCTTCTTGTCCCAGAATTCAAGGGGTAAACTAGGTAGTTGGACCGACACCGGTGCTTCTTTTTGCAGTTCCACCTCTGGATTGAAGCCTGGCTTCCATTTGGCCATTAGCAGTGCATGTTTTCCATAGAACCAACTTCCTATGGAGACAAGAGTGTAGTCCTCCGAAGCGTTAAATTGAAAGAGGAACATCCCCCCTGGCATAGCTGATACAGACACAATTCCCTTGACCTTCCATCTGGGTGTACACCACCTCTAGACCATATCTATGGTGGGCCTAAAAGTGACAAACCCCCCCACTAGCGCAAGTTGTAGATAGACAGAAATGCCTTCAACCACACCATCTGGGACAACAATCTTAGGGCCAAATTCACCTACCAAGAAAATAGGGGGAGTAGAGGTGTCAAGAGACTCTTTCCCTAACACCACAAGTTTCCAGCCCCCCACAGGGCCCTCTTAGATTTCTACCACATGTTTGGGGAAAGTATCCCCACCTTCCAGACACTACGAATGAGTAGACCCCACAATGGAGGAAAAGGAGTAATCCATGGCTCTGGGAACTGCATAGCAGTCACTGCCATCCCTACGAGAAAGCATGAGGAACAGGTCTAGGCAGAGGACCTCCATGCTCCCCGAGATCCCTAGCAGAGCGAAGGTTGAAGCTAGTATTCAAAAAACAAATGAGCGGGAAAGTGTAGAAGTTGCAGAGCGATTTTTGGTTCACACATAACCCTAGAGGTGTTGACAAGGCTCCATTGTTGACCACTTAATGTGTTTCCACTTCATTTTGTTTATTTTTAGTTTGAAAAAGTTTTTAATCAATATTATAACATATAAAAATATATAATATGCAAATGGAAGGAGCGGGCAGAGCGGGTGGAGTGGGAGTATTTTCAAATTTGGAAGTAGGCAGGAATGTGGACTTGCAGGCATTGGATGTTGCTGCGGAAGCTCGTGATGGTTGACCTCTGGCAGACCAAGAAAAGGAAGACATGGAAAACAAGGATGGGGTCCCACGCAATAGATAGAAGGATCTAGGTAAAGAGGAGGAGGGGAGAAAGGGGAATCCCTTCATGTAGAGAGAGGCTCAGTCTTGTGTAAAGGAAGATTTTTCTTGACACCATCCTTGGTAAACTTTATTTAGTATCAAGCTCACAGGAAAGTCTCTTTTCTCAGTTATAAAAAACCTATCTAATAAGGAAAATGGAAAGTATGTCATTTCTTTACCAGATGAAGTGATCGACCATAATATTGCTACCATGTCTCTGATTTTGGTGGGCAAATTCATTGGGTCTAGGTCAAATATTAACATAGTTAGATCTTTTTCCAAGAAAAAATAGAACCTAAAGGGCCAGGTTTAAATAAAAGCCATGGTAAAGGGTTATTTATCCTTTGATTTTTCTTTCCAGGAAGAATATGCCAAGGTTGTTTGTGCTAGGGTGTAGGCTATTGAGAAATCCTCTCTGGCACTATAGAAGTGGACTCCCAGTCTAGATCTAAATGATTCCTTTTATACGCAAGAACTGGTTTGGGTTAGGATTCCTGAGCTCCCCCTAGAGTTTGGGTTTGAAGATATCTTTGCTGGATTAGCCAATTCCTTTGGAGAACTTCTTTCAATTGACCCAGTGATGATGGATATGAGGTGCCTCACCTATGCAAGAGTTTGTATAGGGGTGCAAGAGGGGAAAGATATGCCAGAGTTCATAGAGATTCACTCTAAACTTTGAAAAAGGTTACAGAAACTAGAACATGAAAGCGTTCATTTTTCTTTCTTTCATTGCAAGAAGCCCAAAACTAGCTAAGGAAAAAGCCAGGAAGGCCCAAAAGTTAGGAGGAAGAACAAAGGACTAGGTTCCTAAAGTCCCTATTTTGGAAAAACCCCAAACAGGTGCCTAAAGTACCCAATTCTGGAAGAAAAAGAACCTACTCACTGATCTCCTCATTTTGAGTAAACTAGTGGAAACAGAAGAAACCATCAAAGAGAAAATGGAAGATCTGATACAGTGTTTTTCTCTTGTCTTGGAGGGCATGGACTTGTTACCATTTGAGGAGGGTGAACCGGTCTCAGAAGGTACCATAATGTTTGAACCCTTACAAGTGGACAAAACCATGGAAGATCTGGGTTGTGGAGAAAGGACCCCAAGGGTGCTCTCTTCTTTGGCCCAGAGATCCCCTGAACCTTCCTGGGATATTGGGGTTTCTGTTCCTATGCAAAATAATCTAGAGGGTGGGAACACTATTCCTATCTCTGATCTAGATCATTAGGATCAGGTAATCAATATGGAAGCACTGATAAAATCATTCACTCCAGGGTAGTACACTAGAATGGAAGAAATTTTTTCCAAAATAAGGAAGGGACAGTGGGTGAATGGACTACAATAAGGAAAAAAAAAGTAGCAAGGACCCATCCTTAGTTTTTGCAGCAGCAACCAAGAGAAAGAATAAAGAAGATCTGGTTGTTAAAATGAAAACTCAAGGAAGGAAAAAATTAAGCCAGATACGACAAGAAGAAGCCTGGAAGAACATAGGGGATGAAACCCAAAAGATCATCCAGGTAGCCTACACTTTTATTTATAAATGAAGCTAATATCTTGGAATATTTATGGTCTTAATGGGCCACATAAGAATGATGTAATTAGAAACATGATAAGGGATCATAGGCCTGATATCATGCTAATCTAGGAAACTAAGATGGAAAAGGAAAAACTTTAAGGCATTAAGTTTTGCAATAATATGGATAGGGTTGCTACAAGTTTGGAAGGTGCCTCTAGAGGTTTGTTGACTTTGTGGAACTCTTCTCTCATTAGGGCTAAAATCATTCACAAATAAGGTAATGTGTTTCTTTTTCATTTCACTAACATTAAGGATAATGAAAGCTGGTATATCATGAACATCTACGCTCCTAATTCTAAAAAAGGGAGAAGATATTACTAGGAAAAACTTAGAGGCATAATTTCCATGTTATATCTTTCAAAAGGTATAATAATGGGGGATTTTAACACCCCTCTCAAACTAGGGGAGAAATAGGGAGGGATTATTCCTAATTTGGAAAGTGAGCAATATCTCATGGACCTTATCAATGATCATGCCCTCTTAGATGTGGATCTTCAAGGGGCGAACTTCACCTGGAGCAACGTGAGAACTGGGAAAGAGTGCATCCAAGTTAGGCTAGATAGGTCTTCGATTATGGTTGATTGGTTGACCTCTCATAATAGAAAATTATCTTCTCTAGTGAGGATTGGGTCGGATCATTCTCCTTTGTCTCTTACTCTTGAACCGATTATTAAGCAAAGAAACTTCTCTTTCAGATTTGAAAAAATGTGGACCACCCATCCTAATATTCATAACAAAATCTTGGAATGGTGGATTATTGATGTTAGAGGCTCTTCTATTTTCAAAGTAGCTAAAAACATAGAAATGTGAAGATTAATATTAAGCTTTGGAATAAGACTGAGTTTGGGGACATTTTTTCCTCCAAAGAGAAGGTCGTTTCTTACCTGTGTCTTATATAAGAGTAAATCCAGAGAGACAGGTATGATGAGTACAATTTGAATCATGAAAAAATTATTCTCTTAGAGTAAAACAATGTGATTAGGAAGGAGGAGATTTACTAGAAGCATAGATCTAGATCCATATGGTTGAGGGGGGGACCAAAATACTCATTTCTTCCATTTATCCACCATGAAACATAGGGAAGCCAACAATATTAATAGCATTTAAAGGGGGAACCAAATCATGCAGAATGACAAAGGCTTTTATTCTTCTTCTATTGATTTTTTCTTCGCTCTTCTTTCTAAAGACCTTCGTCTCTCTGATCAGAATCAGGAGGACCTCTTGAGTAACATTCCCTCTATCATCTCGGACCTTGAAAACAAAGCCTTGAGTATCATCCCTACACTTGAAGAAGTTAAAAAATCTCTGGATTCTCTCCCTGTAGATAAGGCCCCAGGCTTGGATGGTTTCCCTATGTTCTTATTCCACAGGTACTGGGAAATTATCAAATATGATGTGGTCAAAGCTTTGAAGGAATTCTTTGGGTCCAAAAATCTTCTTAAGGAACTCAATGCTACCTTCCTGGTTCTTATTCTGAAGTTCTCAAGGGTAGACTCTATGGATCTTTTCAGACCCATTAGCGTATGTAATTCTTTCTATAATATAATATCCAAAGTTATTACTATTTGAATCCTTCATCTTCTCCCCTCTATCATTTCTCACCAATAGTCTGGATTTGTTCTTGGGAGATATATTCTGGATTCCATTATGGCGGTGCATGAAGTGATCCATTCTTTAGAGGTAGGTAAGAGGGAAGTTTTCCTCCTCAAGATGGACTTGCCTAAAGCTTATGACTAGGTGGACTAGTCGTTCCTGATGAAAGTGTTGGGAGATTTTGGTTTTAATAGTAAAACTTGACAGGTCATCTATCATCTCATCTCTTTGCCCTCTTTAGTAGTCCTAGTTAATGGGTCTCCTTCTACTTTATTCAAAACCTCTCTAGGTCTGAGACAATGATATCCCCTATCTCCTATACTCTTCATCATTTTAGCTGAGTACTTGGGGAGATCGATATCGACTCATACGAGTTCAGGGGAGCTAAAAGGCATCAAGCCGTCCTTAGGTAAAACCATTTTCTCTCATCAAAAATTCATTGATGATACCATTTTAGGAGGGGAGGATTTGGTTATTGAGGCTAGAGTAGTTAAAATCCTTCTAGAATCATATACTAGGGCTACAGGGTAATCTATCAACTAGATTAAGAGCTCACTCTACTTTATTAACACCTCTAATCCCAGACAGAGGAGAATGGAAGATATCTTGGGCTGTGGTATTGCCAATCTCCCATCTACCTACTTGGGCCTCCCTCTTGGAGCTAAGCCCCTTGAAGCTTTCTAGAATAGAATTATTGAAAAAATCAACAGAAAATTTGTTTATTGGAAAGGGATCACTCTCAGTCGAGTGGGAAAAATTTAGTTGGTTAAGTCCACTCATCAAAATATACCCACTTATGCCCTAAGCATCTTCTTTATCTTGACTAAAGTGGCAAAAGCTATGGAAAAAATCCAAAGAAGATTTCTTTGGTCTGGAGTGAAAGAGCACAAGTGTTTTCCTTTGATTGCTTGGGATAAAGTTTGCCTCCCTAAAAGAGCTGGCTGACTAGGGATTAGGAGGATTAGGCCTTTCAACAATGTGCTTCAAGGTAAATAGATCTGGTGTATATTTCATGGTAAAGGGTAATGGAGAGACTTCTTTGAAGATATGTACCTGTCCAATGATTCTTTGAGTTATTTCTTTGATTTTGATGATATCCCAAAAGGTTTGTTTATCTAGAATGGCTTCCTCAATACCAAAGATCTAGCCAAATCTAAAGCTAAATGGAAAATTTGTAATGGTCAAACCATCAGTTTTTGGTATGAAAATTGGTTACAGTTTGGTTCCCTGAAAGATAATGACCACTATAACATATGGAAGGATGAGTTCACCTTGCAATTTGGGGACAGGGTTTCCAATTACATAGTGGGAAATTCTTGGGTGGATCTGCCATCTATCTCCCTAGATTTTCCTCCCTTATTCACTGATCTAAATGCTATTTCCCTTTCCCAAAATTAGGATGCCTGATTTGGGAAGGATCCCCTAAAGGTTATTTCATAGTTTCCTCTTCCTATTCTCAACAGCTGTACCAAGAAGCCTCTCCTTTTTGGGCTAAATCATGGTTACCTAGCCTTATCCCAAAATTAATGTCTTCTTCCGGCTCTTGCTCCAAAATTGCATCCTCATTGTTGATAACCTTCTTAAGCATGGTATCCTATCCCCAATAGGTGTGTTCAATGTAAGAGCCATGCTAAGTCCATGGACCACCTTTTCATTCATTTCCCCTATGTTAGATGTATCTCGCATTATCTCTTGTGGGTTTTTGGGCTGCAGTGGTGCTTCCCTTCCTCTATTAAGGACCTCTTCTCCCATTGGATCCTACCCTTCAAGAACACTACTTTTCATAAAATTTGGTCTTGGGCTCTTCCTCACCTTTGCTGGGGGATTTGGAAAGAGTGGAATAACTATATCTTCAGGGACTATAGTGCTCCTCCCAAAATCATTTATGAGAAGATACATCATGCTTTGCTGGAAAATTATGTTTCTTGCGGGAATACTAATTCTTTTGCAAGAAAAGACAATGTTGCGGATAATAAGAAGACCAAAGAAAAAAGATATAATTGTACTTGGAGCTTTCCTCCAGAAGGATGGTCTAAAGCCAACTTTGACAGTGCGGCCAAGGGTAACTCAGGCAAGGCAGGAAGTATTGGAGTGATACATAATTTCTTTAGCCAGTGCATTGTTGTTGTCATCCATCCACTATTCACACAAACCAACCATTACACAAAAGCTAATGCAGCCCTCATAGTTACCAAATTAGCTCATGACTTGGGGATCAAAAACCTATGATTAGAAGGTGACTCATGTAATATTATTAACTGTCTAAATATGCTTCATCCATAGTCGTGGACTATAGAAAACTTGATTGAAGAGACCCATAACCTTTTGAATACCTATGATAAGGTTCATATATCCAACGTGTATAAAGAGGAAAAATAGGTGGCTGACTGGTTTTCCAAATTGGCATCAAAAAGTGATAGGAAGAATTGCTGGTGCCAAGGTCGAGACCTCCCATGTGAAGCATTGGATTTCATCGATTATGATAGAATCCTGGGAAAGGATGAATTTATTCGCATTAATCATGATAGTTAATGCATTGTATGGAAATTACTTTCCCGTAATTGGAGAGTACAAGACAAGATGGAAAGGCATTGATAACAAGTCACATCGGCACACTTACTGGGTTCCCAGGTGCATTGGAAAAACTAATCTTTCAAGGAACAAAAGAAGAACTATCTAGAACCACTTGCAGAGAAAAGATCTGCTAAGTGGTAACATTCTGTCTGCAATTCAGAGATTTTTTCTTGCAATGGAAGGGGAAAAACATAGAAGGGAGCCTTCTAAGGACTGTGAAAAGTGGAAGAGATGAACCAAGGTTTGGCACTACCTCCAACAAGGCAGCATATCCACTTTCATTGAAATGCTTCATGGTGGGAAGCCATTGGTGACAAAAATGTTCATGAAATGTTGGAATGAAGGCAGCATCGTGATTGAGGGAAGAAATTTTACAGTGACAAAGGAGGTCATATCTGTTGTCACTGAAATCCCTATTATTGGCAAGAAATTTTACAAAGACCGGAAAATATCAGACTCTACAATTAGCAACTTTATGAGAAATGAGGAAGAGGAGAAAGAACTTACCAAAGTCGGGACCTACTATCTTCCAGAAGGGCTTAAAAGACTGTGGAGTTTTGTTTTGAGAGCCATCATTTATTACATCACGCTGGATACTAGGTTTGATAGGATTACAACGTACCACTTTGTTCTCATAAATCATTTTTTCCATGGAATGCATATTTCTATACCCTTTTACTATTATGCTTCAATAAATGAAAACATTAATGGGTTTAGGGATAAGACTATAGCTAACCCTTCTCTACATGAAGGGGTTTTATTTCTTATTTATGAGTTTTTTAAATCTCAAATTCTGGGGAAGGAGATTTCTCCAAAAGAATATATGGAAGCCTCTGCTTCTAACCTCATTCCTTTGGAGACTGAAGATAGTGAAGGTTTGCACTTTAAGGAGCAAGATGAGTGTACAAAAAAAAGAATAATCTGGGTTCATCCTCTAAGAAGCGTATTGTTAGTTTGCATACTATTAAAAAATAAAAAAAGGTGACCCCTTCCAAAAAATAGACCACCACAGTTATATCTCTAGATGAGGATTAAATTAAAAATGAGGAAGGTATGGATATTGTAGGTGAGGAATATTTTTCCAGCAAAAAAAGTTGGAAGAGAAGGCAAACTGAGATAGTGAAATACAAAAAAAAGGGCAGGAACAGGGATGAGAGTGCTAGTTGGAGAACTCCCAAGGACAAGACCCACAGAAATTCCCATTTTTCATGCCACAAGGTAATGGAGAATCTCCAGGATGAGCATCGCAAGACAAACGAGGACATTCCCTCTCCTTATTTCTCACAACCCCAAAATACTGAGAATAATAATCGACAAGATAGCTATATGTCCTATATGTCTGAACATGGGAATATTATGGGATGGCATAACTTCAATGTCAAAACTGCCAAAATGTGGATTACCAGTGAGGTTATTAAACCCAAGGTCATTGAAGGTGAGGGTGACCAGATTAAGCTAGAGGAACTTATCGATCCGGCTATGGTGGTGATTAGCGATAATACTAGGGAATTTGAACTGTATTTTCTCAATAATACTAGGAATAGTATGTTTGATAGATATAGGAAAATTAAATGGCTATTTCATGAAGTTGAGGATCTCAAAAATAGGGTTAAAGGTACTGACAAAGCCAATGTCGATACCAATGTTTTTGAACAGATGAATTTGAGCACCAAAGTCCAAAAATTGGTGGAAAAAATGATTAGGGTTGAAGCTACTCAAAAAATATTGCAGACCAGAGCTATAATATCCTCAAAGTGTCCAAAGAACACACAATGGCTATTATCAATAAACTGGAGGAAAAATGTGAAGGGAATGATGTAGCCAACATGGGTGTGGAGAAAGAGCAGAAGATAGAACAGGGTCCTGGCAAGAGGACTAGAGACAGTGCTAAGAAGAAAAAAGATAATGACATGGCGATTGGTCTCCAGAAGATCAAGGATTCTGCTCCCAATATAGAGCTTCTTAAGGCCAAGGCGGCCACCCTAATGGTTTACATATCTTGAGTGTCCCTGGTCTTTTTTCTATCCCTCTGGTTTTTTATTTTTAGAAGCTTAGTCTATTTTTTGTTTTGGCCTTGTTTGCATGTTTTGCTTTTAGACTCTGTTTCATTTTTCCTGGGTATATTGATATATTTTTAAACTCTATTTCGGGTTTCAGAAACCTTGTAAAACCTATTTTACTTAATTAAAAACCTATTAAAATCTATGTGCTAGGGATTTTTATAAAATAATATAGGAAATACATTTCATTTAATATGCATAAGGGATTAAGGGATGATACATATTTTGGGAGACACACAAGCATGATTCATCAATAGTTCATCTCTATAACATATGTCATTAGGTAAAATGTCACTATGGGATATATTAATCATATCATCCTCTTGCACTACAATATCTTTATGAGTAGGGAAATAATTCATCAATGCTCCATCTCTACAAGAGAGATCATCAAAGTGAATGGAAGAGAAAGTGTCATTAAGGGGATTGTTGACCCTATCAGTGTCTTGTATCGCAATAGCATCATGTTTCCCCAAGGAGCTCCCATAGGGGAGGTACATTTTAGGATAAGGATCAACATCATTCCTCAATGCTTCATCCTTTAAAGTTTAGTATTTAATATAAATTTTTTTATAGAAATGAAAAATAATTCTTTCTTGGTGTTTGGTTGCAAACTAAAATTGAAATATACTTGAGAAGACTAATATTATAGTAGATGTATATTTATATAGATATTGAATATTCACAAATTAGATTAAAAAAAGTTGAATAATAGGTGTGATTTGTATAAGGTCTCTCAAAAATTGTGAATATCTCTTGAATTTTTTTATTTTTTGGTAGTTTTTTATTACGATAAAAGAAGGTTTGTAAGGGACTTGAAAATGTTTTAAATAAAAAAGAGTATAGATTATCAACAGGAATCATCAAAAGTACCAAGGAAAACCAAGCCCACCAAAAAAAAAGATACCCATAAGATACACAGTAATAATGGTAGCAAAAAGCTAATACAACGACATAAATAACAAATCAAAAAGAAAAAATAGAACAAAGAGAAATAGATCAAGACAGGTTCTTAATAACCATAGACACATATACCTCAAGCTTATTCATCTCATGAATGACCTTATTCAGGTCATTATACTCTAGAGGGGTAGAGTCAGCTTTCCTCTTTATGTTGACCTTGGTCCTTTTGCTCAGTCACAAGGCCTCTTGATCTTTATCCTGATCGAGATGAATAACCTTCTTCTCAAGATTTCCCTTCTCCAAGTTCTCCACCAACATTTTCATTGAATCTGATTCCATCTTGATACTCGTGTGGCTCTAAGTTAACATAGTCTGAAGAAAGTCCTTACAACAATTAACCTTGTCCTCTAGCTGAGACATTTTTTTGTCATGATCACTCTTCAACTTTATAAGAGCATCCACAGTTTTCCTTTGACAGTCAACAACCAATTTATTCTCCTCAATCGACCACAGGATTTGACCCAATGTAACATCAGTCCCAAAACCAATCACGGGAGAAGAATTTTGAAGAACATCAAGCTTATTGCTTAGAGCTCTTTGTTTAATATTCAATTCCTTAATTTCATGTAAAATCCATTTAAAGAGGGAAAATGAATCAATGGTATTCTCTCTAGCCATATCCATCATATCAAAAAAATCCTCACGATCAAGTTTGAAATGATCGGAATTAGATCTGAGCTCCAAAGAGGAATCAACTTTGTCACCATTGTGAGTGGTCACTCTTTGGGAGCGAATGTCACTTGCAATAGGGGAGGGAGCCACATGAATTTCCAGTTGAATATCCTTATCATTTCCTTTCCCTTGCCTCTTCTCCTTGTCTAAATCCCAAGCCCAAAAATTTTAATTTTGGCCACATGAGTAACACTAGCAGGGGGTAAGGCATTATTAAAACATTGGCCTTTCACAGAGAGATTAACCTTCCCCTTACAAGAACCCACCCTCATACTAGGTTTGGGGGTAGTTTTTATCTCATTAAAGGGGACATAGTCCTCCTCTTCTGAATCAGAGTCTTTGCCTCTCCCTTTACTCCCAATTTTTCCTTTAGACTTAAGGGTTTTTTTAGCTTCAAAAGAAGGCTCATACTCTTCTTCCCGACAATCAATGACATCATCACCCTTATAAAAATATTTGGTCTCCCCAACAGTGGTGTCATCCTCCTTAGAAACAATATTAGAAGGGGCAAGAAGAGCTTTATAATGTTCAAAATCAAGCACCAGAAAACCCTCATGGACCTATGATCCATAAAGCCAGTTTTAAGAGAAGACCATAGATAAAAGGGAAAATAAACCCTAACATTATAGAAAAAATTGTTTAAAAGAAAATTAATAAGACTTTTTTAGTTTGGATGGGTCGAGCTGGTCTTATTTCCCTTGTTCTCCAACTTCTCGTGTCCCTCATCTATTTTAGGGAATCTTTGAATGGTGTGGTCTGAATACTTGCGGTCCCTAGAATATTTCTTACCATATGTAGGTAGCTTGGTCACCTCCACCACAACATTGTCATCAATGCAGACCCTCCTCTTAAACAAAATGATAGAACCATCCATCCAACCCTAGGAAAAATTCTAGGTAATGTTGGGGTCCAAACCATGGAGATGCTCTAGATACGGCGTGAGGCCACCATCCTTCAAGATATTCTACACTTTATGCTTGGTCTTAAGATTCTCATAGTCAATGGGATTGAGTCGCCTAGGATCACCCCTCATAACAAAAACAAAGGAATGAAACTTGAAAACCATCTAGAAAGCCACCCACAATCTATGTGAGGATATATTTCTATTTTGAGCTCTTCAGCTATCTACATGGCTGGACATGTTGGAAATTCCATCACACTAAAAAATCAAGCCGCCACCTTTCTTATCATAATTAATCATCATAATTAAAAATACCTCTTCCAACTTTTACTTTCCTTGACCTATCTGGAAAAATCCTTATACCACATTAGTTTATCATTACTTTTGATCCCCTTGTTGGCAAACCAGTCAACTACCGAGTTGGCTTTACGGTAAGCATCGGAAACATAAGAATTTTGAAAGGAATAAATACTTTATTTTTACTTGTTAATCCAATTCTCAATAGTCCATGGGGGTTTATGCAAACCTTTGATACAATTTATTATATTTTTTGAGTCCCCTTCCACTCAAACTTTGTTGCATACGAGTTGATAAGCTAGAAAAAGACCTTGATAAGCCCCCAATGACTTCAACTAAGTGGTTGGGATGACTACCCATAGGGAGCGCCACTACCAAAATGCAGATTCCATTTTCATCCCTTATCACTCCCTCACAACCAACCAACTAGTTTTTGGTATTTTTTTGTTATTACATATCATATTTTAACTATATTTTATCAAATATTTATACACTGCCTCAAATGAGGCATTAGATTTTTATAATGAATATGAGATCACTTGTTGGTACTTTGTTTGTGTTGTGAGACATCACAAGCTTGATAAATATTGAAGATTTAGATTAGACTCACAATGTAGTATTCTATGAAAAACTATGATATTATCTTTGGACACATAAAAACTAAGAATAATGGTGATTAGTTTAAATTTGTTAACAACTATGACATATTTTATTATTTATCATATAATGTTTATTTCAAGATGGGATATTGTGATAAGTTGGATGACTGTGTTGTTGTGGCCAAACCAAGAATAATAGATGATTTCTCGATTTTCTATTTTCATCAAGAGACACACAATCTTCATAAATGGTATTAGAAATTGTGTTTTATTTATACACCATATTTTGAAAGATTTGTAACATTTGAAAAAAAAAAAAAAGTTATTTATTGTTTCCTACATTACACCCACCACACATTTTTGGAGTGTTACTGTCAAAAATATTATATTTCTGACCAAATTTTGATTCCTTTCCATTTTTTTTTCAATTTCTGTTCCATTAGGCCCCGTTTGGTTGAAGAATTAGAATTTGACTCAAAACCTAATTATCTCAAAATAAGGTTTTGAAATTTCGATTTTGTGTATTCGGAAGATAGTTTGGATCATTTGGTTGACCCGGAAGATGATTGAGATAATCCATGATGGTGGGCAGAATGGTGGCCGACATGGGAGTTGACTATGCGCTCACCATCACTTCTGTCTACATGGCTGGGGTGGCTCAACTACAATGCAAACTACGCATTCCAGGGAAGACATATTATAGCTGGTGGGAATGGGTTTCAAACTCCTATTCATTTCTTATCATTAAATTAATTTTTTTTTTAAAACTTCTATTCATTTCATATCTATTAACAAAATAAATAGCTTTTATAATCTTTATCTATATATATATTCTTATAATCATATAAGAAAACCTAATGTGTAAAAGTTAATATGTTAGACAATATAATATTAAACAACAAGATATACTTAAAGAATATATATAAATAATCTGTGCAATAATATTGTTTAATAAATTCTTAAAGAATTCTTAGATTTTATTAAAAATTTAGATCATATTGTTTATTGTAAACTCCTATTCATTTGACATCTATTAATTTAAAAATTCTTTTAAACTTGTATTTATTTCATATCTACTAATTAAACAAATAACATTTATAAAATTTAGTTATATGTATCTTTTTTATAATCATATGAATAATCATAATAATAGCTATTCATTAAATATTTTCAAAATTTATTATATCTTTAATTTTTTCTAATAGTTATTTATTTATTTTTAAACTCCATCATTGTAACAATAGACTAAAATATCAATGATCAATTAACTTCATTAGTAAAATGATTTATATATTTGGAAACACAATGGCATGAATAAGTCACCTGCCATGGTTTCATTGAGTTATTTTCTTCTTCTATTTTGAAATAACTTTTCAACATGAATTAGTACGGTGACCTATTTCCACAGCTTTCCAATTTACTATTTACTTCTATTTTATAGCTTTCTCAATTATGTATTATCTTCTTAGAAAATAGATTACGGACAAACAATTGTGTGGAAGAAAAAAGCTCCATAACTTCCGTGAATTAAGTTTGAAATGGCATCATATTTTCACTTGTCATTAGATATTCAATATATTCATAACTTCTCCTATTTTATAAAAAGAGTATTGCCACCTATTTTATAAAATTCTTGAAACCTAAAATAGCATTGAAAAATATTTGGATGATCTCATTTTCATTTGACATTTTGGATTCTAAAATTTGAAAATTTTGGGAACACTTTTACTCTCTCACTTGCCATAAGCATATCACATATATGTTTGAAATAATAATCTTGAAATTTACCTAAGTTTTAATAATCAAAGCAATTTCATATAATATAAATTAAATAAATAAACTATTAAATTTATAAAAAAATATTAAATATAATTTCAATCTACATTAAACAATTTATATGAATTAACTATAACATAATTAACCATTTCTACCAAACATTTTTAAGTATAATATTTTAAAATTAAAAGTATTAATTATTTTTTTAATATTGTTACACTTTAACTACAACATAACGAAGCATTTCTAAACAAATGCAAACTATATATATTTTTATTTTTTATTATATTGAAGACAAAATTTATACCAAATCAATTAAAAGGTCAATAAGATGAGGGCAAATGCATTGTTATGGTGTATCCACCTCAACAGTTCACAACCATAGGCTATACTATAATAACAAAAGTGAATTTTCTCGGTGGAGTGCAAACTTTATTGACCAAATCTATGAACTTTTTAGCTTAATATTTATTAGGAAATCACATGTTTTATAATCAAAGCCACATATACAAATTGTAAA
Source organism: Thuja plicata (assembly GCA_018584345.1). Classification (NCBI taxonomy): domain Eukaryota; kingdom Viridiplantae; phylum Streptophyta; class Pinopsida; order Cupressales; family Cupressaceae; genus Thuja; species Thuja plicata. The sequence continues at coordinate 1,086,415 of MU226166.1, forward strand.
CCAGCCAATGATTGTGAATCAATTTATCATAGGCAAATGCTATAAACAGTGACTTTTAATTTTCAAAAGTAGTAAATTCATCAAAAATAAATAAACAAAATCAATCATACTTCTTAAAAAAAATCAACCATACTTCTATTTAATTAGCAGATTCGTTTACAAATACACAAATGTGTATAATAACGCAGTCTAATCCATAATTTTATTTGTCAAAAAGGTTTCATTTGAATGAACCGCAACAGTATTCTATATTTGAAGTAACAAATCATCCCAAAAAATCCCAAACCTCATATACTCTATACTAAACAGATTTTTTTGAAAAGTCGTTCAATCAAATTTTAGGCAAACGGTGAATCTCACCTAGTTCCTGAGTGATCTTGAATCTGCCTTCAAACTGATCTCTTGATAATTTGACAGATTAAGCAATCCCTGCAAATCAAAACTTTTCCCCTCTGATTTAATGTTGATTTTTTTAGCTAGTTGTCCACCATTTAAAGTGGTGAAAAAGCTTATCGCAGTCTCCCCTTTTCATGGTCGATTTAGGTGGAATTCCTTTTTGTTGTTTTGTCATAGACTGCTCGCAAATCCTATTTTGCAGTGATTTTGGTGAGATGAAATTTGTTTCTCATTTAGTTGATTCGGGTGAAATATATTTATTTGATCAAAATTTTGTGCAGTGACGTGGAAAAATAAATGAAAGCTGATAGCCGCGTATTCTCTCCCAAGGTGCCACATTATAAAAGCAGGCGTTATGACGTTTGGCAGACTCCCAAAAAATTTGTGACAACAATCAATTCAAGAGAACGGGTTTGAAAACTATAAACCATTTTTCTGAAAACCATTAACTGAAAACCATTTACCAGAAGCTATTTTCTGGCGTGAGTCAAATTCTGGTTGCTTGCAACCTCACAAGGGAAGCCTATTGGCTAATAACTAGCACTTGCATCTAAGAAGGTTCAATGGATAAGCCCTGAAAAATTACATGTAGAATCTAAATGTAAAAAATGAAAAATTAGATTTTTATGTAAACATATAAATTTTCTATATTAATAAAATAATTTATAATTAAATTATTTCTAATAATTTTTATTAGTATTTGTCATTTCATGAAAATAATTAGATGCTATGCACAAAATATTTTTCATGAAATAAAATCTAATTGAATATCCTTAATCATTGTGAGAGACTTGAACAGGAAGATGCATAAACATTTGTCAAGGTATGAGTTGTAGATATTGCAGCTATGAAATCTTTGATAAACATGCATGCAAAATGCACAAACATCAAACAAGGTGAATTAATAATATGATATAATTGGATGTTATTTCATAAAATACAATGATTTACTAGTAGAACAATTATAATTTATTAAAAGAGATTTTAGAAAACATCACAACTCAAATTAGAAACATTTAAGTAAAATGAAATATGTATAAACTTGAAAACAAAGAGGAGGCATCCATTTAAGTCACAATCATAGTTTGTGGAACGGGGGTGGAAAATTTTAAGATCATGTGTTCTATCAAATCAATCCTCACACGCAATGGTTAATTTCATTCCTCAAAGTTGGCGGATTGCAGAGAGATTAAGGCTAGTTGAATACCTGTCTCTATTTATGGCCCGATAAAGAAATGCAAGTTGTCTATTGAATGTTCTCTGCTATTCATCCAATATCAGCAAACCAGAATGAATGGTAGATCCACAGTTTGCTAATGCGTGTTAAACTAATATTTGCAAAAATGAAAAGATTTGTATGTAAAAAATAGGAATACAAAATGTGTAAAATGCATCATCAATAAGATTGAATATTTAAGAGTACAAAGACCTTGTTGGTGGAGGGTATGCAAATCTCAAATTGTTCTTTTAAAAGCAAGAAACATGATTAATGTATGTTTATGCGAATCTCAAATTATTGTTTTAAAAGAAATTAAGCACAATCATATTTAAAGATATTCTTATAATAAGAAAATAATAATAAAGCATAGATTCACATTCTTTTTTCTTAATAATATAATTTTTAGTAATAATATATATGTTTTTTTCCTAAAATTTTTACGCAATGCAAAATCATTTCAATCTTATTTGTCAAAATTGAAAAGAGTTTTTGATTGGTAATTTTATTAGTATCTATCTTCTTTTTTAATCATTTTTCTTTTTTCAAAAATTAAAAAAGATTATATCCTAAAAAAATATAATACTGAAAGATGTTCTTATGAAAAAAAGAAATAATAAAATATAGATATTTCTTTTTATGCTCATTATTATATATATATATATATATATATATA
>MU226166.1:1106609-1119195 GCA_018584345.1 Thuja plicata
TATATATATATATATATAAGCAATACAAAATTATTACAATTATTTTTTATTGGTAAAAATTGTTTGAGATATTTTTTATTCATAAATTTGATTTGAAAATGGTTTAATGAGAGAAGTAGATTAGAAAATAACATATTTTCTAGTTAGAAAGTTGATTTGAAAATGGTTTAATGAGGGACTAAGGTGGTTTTGAAATGTGAGATAGGTTTAGTGGGCAATTATGGACAGTAAAGAACACAATATAAAGCCTATTGACAAATTACAATCAGAGAGTCAAAATTATGTGCTTATACATTTAAGGTAAAATTATTAAGATCACAAATTTTTTTATTTCCATTAACAAATGTGTGTGAAAATGTTGTCATAAAAAAATAATGTATAATTATAAACTTTGAGAGGAAATGAAATGAAATTTTACTTAGGTAAATATTAATTTGTTATTGCTATCTAAATTTCTAAATCCTTAGTTCATTAATATAAATAATCAAGAATTTTGTTAATAAAAATAGTCTTTTTAAAAAATTTCTTTTAAGATTAGATATTTACAATTATTACAATAATATGTTTCAAAGTATAATTTTTAGTTTTAATGATCTACTACTCACAATTTTCCTTAAAAATTAGAACTTTAAAAATACTATTATTATTACTTTTCAATATAGGAATCTTACTTGTAGTAATATTTTGGAAGTGTACAAGTGTTATTACTATTAATTTATGTATGCATAGACAAGAGTTATTTTAATTATGCTCTAGTATGTTGTTGTTAAGTGGGTACATTCTTAGAAAATATTTAAATCTCATATTCTTTCATTTTATTATCTTTTCATTTTCTATTAAGGGGCATAAAACCAATGTAATAGTAAAAACACAAGAATTTCTTGAACAAAATACATGAATAAATAAACAACACTAGGGATTACATACTCTAAGATGAAATAATAAAGATATGTATGCTACCATAAAATTATAGACTAAACAAAATTCTAAAATAAATATCTAAATGGTGAGAGATACAATAGACATAATATATAGACAATCATTCAAGAACTTAGGTAATATGATTGAAACCAAGGATGGACATCAAAATCACCACTAACAACTTCAAAACCTATGAAGAGGAAAAAAAAACCACCAAGGATATAATTATACTTACCATAAGCCCCATTTTGAAATATATTATTACAAACTACGATGAAATTGACATGTTATGAAGAAAAAATATAAAATCCTCTTAGCCATAATAGACAATGTCTCTAATTAAATATACACTCCTCAACATATGAGAATAATGATCATTTAAAAAAAAAAAGCATAGAGCCACTCACCTTCTCATGCATTTTTTTAGGGTAGAAAATGACCATTTCAATAGTATCTATCTTTAATAATTTATAGATTCATATATGGAGACCATGCCACAACTTAGTGTTTAACTTCTTCTAAGGAGATTTAGCTTCATCACACATCAAAGATTTTTGAGCTAGAATAAAACTCTATAAGTTAAAATTTGTTATTGATGGGGAGATCCCTCTCCTAGATCTTCTTTTATCTCTTCTAGACCTTCTTTTGGTCTTTCTTAGGGCCTCATTCACTACCCTAACTAGATGATTCTAATTTGATCTACTACCACACTAGGATCTCTCCACCAAGTTTAATCCTTCACTAAACTCTTCACCATAGCTTCACACTTTCATGGCTTACCTTGGTCATCTATCCTTCAAAATGACACTCCCTGTGAGTTGGATTCCTTACTCCTTTCTAGTCTCTTTCAACACTTCTTAATTCAATATTGAGGATCTTTCATCCAATTTCCAATCGGGTGCAATATTTTAGTCTTCTAGGCCTTGTAGCCTTTTTAGGCCTATTATCCCTCCTAAACACATAAAAGATGGATTTTTTCTCAAAATCCCTTATCACCCCTGGAATCTAATTACATATTCCTTGTGGTTTTTTCCTAACCTTAGAGATTTTCTAGGTTTTAAGTTCCCACCTTGTCCGTACAATGGACTTTCACCAAACCCCTAAAATTGAGGGTTTCTAGGGCATGAATACTGGTCTAGTTTCTTTACTTTCTTTAACTGATCAAATGAGCTCCTCTTAAATTATCCTCCCATATTCATTCCCTACACTCTTCTATCATTTATTGGCACATACCAATCACGAAGTGATCACCATTGCTACTATACTATTCAATTTCCCTAACCAGAGTAACCAGTACTCTCCTAAGGCCTGAATGTTCTCCTTCCTTCCGTACACACACAAAATCCCCACACTATATATAAATTTTACATACAATGCCTTACTTGATTGTGAGTGGTCATAGGGTTTTGAACCACGGTAACTTCAAGCAAACCCAATATCTACATGATTGGTCCAAAACTGGACAGAGAACTAATCAAACACAAAGAATTTACAAAATGATAACTAATATGCAAAAATGATCAAAAAAATGCCACAGTGAATAAGGAAATTACATAATGAATTCTCTCAATGCATTAATTCAATCCATCTATTCTATTAAGGTACTGGATTATGGCTCTGTCCACAAATTATAGTGGTAATTTCTCCTTCACAACAAATAGTCTGTACAAAATGAAATCTAACTGTCACTTTAGGGTTTGTGTCACCTTATATACTCCATTCTCATATGTCTAGACCCTCATGTTAGGATTTGGGACATTTAAAGCCGATTCCTAAAAACTAGGAAATGTTGTCATGGCAACTTTGCAAAGTTCCAAAAGTTGTCATCACAACTTTGACAACTTTTGTCAAAATTACATTCTCTCAAATTCAATGGCCCAATTTACTTTCAAACTTACCAAATGGCCCTAAAATACCTAAAAACATTAAAAACTTTAAAATCTCCCCATTTTGGAGTTTTAATCAACCCTTTGACCTTTTGGTTGAACAACTTTGGCAACTTTTGTCAAAATTACATTCTCTCAAATTCAATAGCCCAATTTGGTTTCAAACTTATCAAATGGCCCTAAAATACCTAAAAACATTAAAAACTTGAAAATCTCCCCATTTTGGAGTTTTAATCAACCCTTTGACCTTTTGGTTGACTTCTAAGGGTATGGACCCCTAGGTGCAACTAGACTCTATAACTTGCAAACCAGAAATACTACTAACTCTAAACAGACCTTGAACACACTTAGGAATTTATGACATAGTCCTTATTCAAAGATGGTTGGCCAAACCAACCTACAAGCCAAAATTACTAACAAGATCTTTCAAAGACCTTAGGGTGCTCATGCACCATCCTCCCCTTGCAACAAACAAGTTAAGGTACCTGTGGTGTCAGGAACACCTCACTGATTTCATGCTTTTTGAAGTCACCCTCAGCTATCCAAGTGGCTTCTGACTCTAGTTGCTTCCTCCACTTCACTAGATGCTCCATATAGACTTTATGTTGTTGGCAAGTTGACTCCTAGAGGATGCATGACTTATTTTGTGTTGTCATCAAAGTCATACTAAGAATCTGTCAAAGATAACTTAGAAGATAAAATGATTAAGTATGGAAACACGATAGATAGAGATATTCAATGATCAACACATCAACGCACATGTGAGAGATTGAATCAGAGTAAGCACACTCAGATATATGTTCTATGACATGTACATACTATGTCCAGACACGCATAGTATGAAATGATAGTACGGAGAAGTTACAGACAGATCAGTAGACCAGCAGTCTAGAAGATAGAGCATGAAAGCCGACTAGTGTTTTGGTCAGCATGAATTATTTTTTTATGTAACGGCTAAGCACCTTTGATAATATGTTTACAATGATGTAATTAGTATTTTTGTAAACATGCTTGAGCCGACTTGTTCGGAAGTGTTGTGTATTATGTTTTAGGGCCGACTATAGTCTTGTTTTGAGTCACGCCTATTCGGGTATGAACATATAAGTATGTAATATAAAGTTATGTTACAAGTGTCAATTATTATGTATGAGAAAGATATAGAAGAGAAGTATGATGAAGTCAGTATGAGATAAAGCTCTTTAAGAGAGTAAGAGCATCAGTGCATACACTGAACTAATCAGACAGTAGTGTCATCATAGCAGTTCACTTTTGATATAGTGTGTATCAACTTTCAAAAGGTTGTATCCTTCATCCTATTAGGAAGTGAGCCTAGACAGTGAGCCATATACCTTTAAAAAAGTTTTATAAAAGACTCTTACCAGGGTTAGACCTTTAACCAGGTCGTTTTACTCATATTGTAAAGACTGCTTCTAACAGGGCAAATGAACTTTAACAGGCTCATTATACTAGTACAATATTTGTGGGTACTAATTCCCACCAGGGTTTTCCTCTTATCAAGGTTTCCATGTAATAATATCATGTGTTATAAGTTCTTATGTTAAGCTTCATTGAATCTATGTTTGACTTATGTTTAAGTTGCTAAAAAGTAATTAATAGACAAACACTGATTCACCCCCCCCTCTCAGTGTTTCTAACAATTGGTATCAGAGCTCTGGTCCTCTGAAAGAAAATTTAAACACTTGAGGAGATCATGGACTCAGTAGAAGCAAAACATTTGAAAAATAATCTTGGAGCAGCTCTTGAAGATCTTGATAGATCTGAAAAAGAAAATGAAGAACTTAGACTAAAAGTTGATGGCTCACAAGTGCTTATCAACAAATTAAGAAAAGATTTGAAAAATTGTTCTACAAGTGATTTAGGGAAAATGGTCAAAATCCTGAATAAAGAAAATATGTCTCTGAAAGATAAAATTGAAAATCTGGATGAACAGCTAACAGACAGTCAAATCATTATTGAAGAAAAGGTCAAGGAAAGAAAACAATTAGATGATGAACTCTTGATAGCAAACATGAAAGTCCTAGAATTGGATAACATAAAGAAGAATTTGGAATCTGAATTAATAGAAGAAAAGGATAAGATTGATAAACTCCACACAAGTTCTGATTCACTTCAATCCTAGCTCAATGCACAAAAGCTAAGAGGTGACACTACTATTATTGGATACAGTGTAACACAAGTTGAAGAAAATTCATTAGAAGAAAGAAAGAAAGCACATGAAGCACCTTCAAAAGCAAAGAAAGTTGAAAGTATTGTAGATCCACCTAAAGGAGAAATCAAGCAAGTTAACAAAACTTGTTATGCAGGTAACAAACATGGTCATTTGGAAAGAGATTGCAAAGAGGTAAGACCTTTCAATGGTTACTGTTTCTCCTATAATAAGTTTGGTCACATGGCTATACATTGCAAAACAAATCAAAAAAATCAGTCATAGCAGAATACGAGAAGAATGAATCAAAACAATCAGAGAAATCAACCTCAAAGAAATTTGTAGAACATTACATGTCAGATATGTAACTACAATGGATACACAGAAAAGCAGTGCAACATGATGAACAAGAACATCAGACCTCCTATCATTTGTGACACATGTGGAAAGACAGGACACATCTCAAGGTTTTGTAGATCCAGAACTCAAAAGCAAGAGGATCCTAAGAAATCACTATTTGAAGAAGAAGGAGAAGTCAATTTTGTTCAAGCAAAAGAAGATTCAAGAAAAATTTGGGTTGAAGTAAAGAAGGAAAATGATATTAACAAAGTAGTTGATGCATCCACAGTGGACGTATCCTCTATTTCTTAGGGGGAGCTATTCTAGCTCAGGACCCCTGTGTGACTGGTAAACTCACCTCCGAGTATGCACCTATGAAATTATTTTTATGATCATAGTCGGATGAAGTATGCATACAGGCATTATCTATAATGCATTCTGAACAAAGTTTGAGATTCTCTGTGAAAACTATTTATGGTTGCAAACATTAAATGCAGTAACTTTTATAAAAAGATGTGATTCTTTGATCGTCTTCACATTTGCATTCAAGATTATAGAATTTGGAGAGCACAGGAGCACTGAGCATCAAAGCACAGAAGCATAATAGATTTGGTGGTTAAGAAGCACGGTTAAGAAGTTTGGAATGGAGCCCTAGCAGTCGCGCCATTTTAGAACTTTGTGAAACCCTATTTAGGCAATCATCAAGTAAGTGTGGCAACTCCAGTTGTATTTGATATTGTAGAGAGGAAGAGATTTGTATTTAAGAAGCATCCATTCAAATCCATACTAGATGATGTGGAAGGAGCTTTCTCCAAAACCTTGTTAGGTGTTGTTCACGTAGAAGACATCCGCGCATACATTTATTGTAAGAAGGAAACAATTGGAGATAATAGCATAGCCACTCTCATGGCTTTGATGATGAAACCAGACTATTCATTCAAGGATGAATACGCGCACCTCACAAATAACCCTATCTTTGAGTATTCAAATTCACACGAATTCTATGAACCAGAATGGGTTAAAATATTGTTGAGCAGGATTCATGATGATCTTTTTTGGATTGGTGAAGTCTCCATCCATATTACTGCAGACCTAATTCACAACATGACTGGACTTGCTAATACTGGACCAGTTCTTCCTACTGGGAAGGATGTCAAGAAACAGGTTGAGCAAGCGTGCCTATCCAAAAGTGATAGGTGTGGCATGACAGCTGATCCTTTCAAGGAAGAATACATAAAGCTTCTAACAATAATCCTTGGTTACAAGTTTCAACATGAAAGAAGATTAAATAGTGTGTCAGCAGCCACAGTTCTAGCAGCTATCAAAATGGTGAATGATGACACTCAGTTCAATCTATGTGTGTTATTGCATGGTCAATTGATGGAAAAAATTCATTTTATCAAGCATGAAAAGAAAAAAACATTCAGGTTTGGGTCTCTGATCATCTATCTATACTTCCATATTGTTGGTAAAGTTGCAAATCTATACCTAGATAGAAGCAAACCTACAATGTCTCAAATTTCACTAAAAGCCACATTAGAGAGTAGTGCAAAGGATGCTATGGACATGGACGTCAAATCTTTCAGGATCAAGATGCAGAAGAGGTTCAGGATACCTGAGAAGATTTTTGAAAAGTATAAGGAAACCATATGCTTCCTGGTAGAGACTGACTGCACTTATATGGAGGCAGTTGAACCCAAAACTAAATGGATTCATCCACTTGGGTATGAAGTGGAGGAACATGTATTGGAAGGATATGCACAGATTATTTTTTCTATGCCCAAAGATCCCAATGATCCTAGATGGGGCACTTACAGAGAGAAGACTAATGTAGTTGATTATGTATTGTATAGTGTTGATGACAAAAGAAAAGCATCTAAGATTAGATCTAGCATTCTAAAAGTTCATGGAGTCACTCAAGAAGATCTTGACAAAGCTAAAGAAGCCAAGATAGCCAAAGAGCTTGAGAAGACTGATGAGATCCAGAAGAGGAATAAAGTAGAGAGCACCTAGATGCGCCCTCTACCACTATTTACCTAGACTCATCTCCACATTCTATACCAAGAAAGAAGTCTAGAGGAAGAAAACAAGCTCCCACAAATCACCCATCATCAAGGAACACATGGAGAAAAGAAAGAAATACTCAAGCTCCTCCTGAGGTAGGATTTAGACCTATTCTAAATGTCTTGAAGATTAGGATTGTAAATGAAGGGATACTAGGCACACTTGCTAAAGTCTATGACAAGTATCAAGAGATTGATAAAAATGAGATATATTCTATGATCATATCACATATAAGAAGTCAGTTCTTGAACTCAAGACAGTGATACCTGATAAGTTATGGAACATACTGGAGATCATGAAAAGACATGCAATTGATGAAGACATGAGGATAAGAGAAGAAACATTGGATAATATTTTCCCTATATGCTCACATGACGAGAAGGCAATTCTATTAGATCTGGTGAAGCCTCATCTAAGAACCAAGACAAGGACTCTACAGATTATGAACAAAGAGTATGAGAAGATAGGTAAAGAAACTAAAAAGGAATTTGCACAAGTGTTTATGGATAGACACATGTATCCATCAATGGTGCCTACAACAAAGGTAACTCAAGCTCCTCCCAAACAAATTATAGAACCAGTGATTTAGATAGCACCTATGACAGGATCACAGGTTTCAACACCCTTAGTGACAATAACTTCTGACATAGTAAAAGACTCAGAAGATACTATAGTGGTTGATAATATCAAGATATCCATGACAACATCTGACAAAGACATGGGCAAAGTTGATGAAGAATTTGTAAGAACTGAAGAGATGTGCACTAATGATACATCTGTATAGAAGGATGAAGGTCCCTCTAATGATCCAATAGACTTGAATGAAGAAAAATATATTCAAGACAATGAGACACCAATCAAGGAGAAACCAATAAAGAGTGAATGCATGGATACCAGTCAAAACACTTTATTCACTCCATCCAATTTACCATCCACTTCATTGTTGTCAAGGTTAACTCCTGATTCAGCAAGTCTAGATGCATGGGGAGAAGAGGACTTAATTAAGATCAGCATGCTAGCTATGGAAAAGGAAAAAGAAAAATAGGTTATGAGGAACCCTCTTTTCTTGGAGTCAGTTAACATTTTGAATGATTTAGTACCTATAGATAAGAAAGTAGCTAAGATTCAATTAGTTGAAGATGTCAATAGTATTCTAAAAATCTTCAAAGCTCACTTTACAGATCTAATAGACTCTACTACTAGAATTGCAAAAGATGAATATAAAAAGGAGAGATTGAATGAATTGGTAAAGAAATTTACCTTAGACCTAAAATCTTTAAATATTGGGCAATCCATATTGAAAGAGTTGGCAGCTAAGGGAAAGAAAGTTATAGCCAACTGCATGGACAGAGTGAAGTTCACCTCTAAACACATCAAGAAGATAGAAGAGGCTAAGATCATGGTGGACACTATCAGAAAATTAGTTGAGACATCTACCCAGGACATGAACATATGTAACAATGTCTATCAAGGTCAGTTAGACAAAATTGAAAAGGCTAAGTTGGAGATCAGCAAGATAAGAGTCAGACAAACTCAGTTGAGAAATGCACTTGCGCCCTCTCTAGTAGTTCTAAATGAGAACATAAAATAGATTGATGCCACCATTGTGACATATGATCAAGGTCCTTGCATGGATTTGATGAAGATGGAGAAACTAACATATGCACTATGCGCGGATCTTCAGACAGTTGATGCAATGAAAGTATTATGGCAGAAAGAGATCCAATCTCTTCAATTTGTGTACCCTGAAGTCTAGATAGAATAAGTATCTTGAGACTTAGAATTTTTTGTACACCTTTGTCATTAATGTCAAAGGGGGAGTAATAGAGAATGTGTATATATGGGAGCAGTATATATGATAGACAATTTTTGTGATTAAGTCATTTTGAGAAACTTGGCCACATTCCTTTGTTGCCATAAATGACAAAGGGGGAGATTGTTAGCAAGTGGAATCCTAGAGGATGCATGACTTATTTTGTGTTGTCATCATGGCAACAAAGTCATACTAAGTTTTTGTCAAAGATAACTTAGAAGATAAAATGACTATATATGGAAACAGGGCAGACAGAGATATTCAGTGATCAGCGCATCAGTGCACATGTGAGAGATTGAATCAGAGTATGTGTGCTTAGATATATGTTCTATGACATGTGTACATACTACGTCCAGACACACATAGTATAGAATGATAGTATAGAGAAGTTACAGACAGATCAGTAGACCAGCACTCCAAAAGACAGAGCATGAAAGTCGACTAGTGTTTTGATTAGCGTGAATTATTTTGTTATGTAACATCTAAGCACCTTTGATTATATGTTTGCAATGATGTAATTAGTATTTTTTTAAACACACTTGAGCCGACTTGTTCAGAAGCATTGTGTATTATGTTTTAGGGCCAACTATAGTCTTTTTTTGAGTCACGCTTATTCGGGTATGAACATATAAGTATGTAATGTAAAGTTATGCTACAAGTGTTGATAATTATGTATGATAAAGATATAGAAGAGTAGTATGATGAAGTCAGTATGAGATAAAGCTCTTTAAGAGAGTAAGAGCATCAGCGCATACACAGAACTGATTAGATAGTAGTGTCATCACAACAGTTTACTTTTGATATAGTGTATATCAACTTTCAGAAGGTTGTAGCCTTCATCCTATTGGGCAGTGAGCCATATACCTTTAATAGGGTTTTGTAAAAGAATTTTAATAGGGTTAGACCTTTAACTAGGTCATTGTACTCATATTGTAAAGACTACTTCTAAGAGGGCAAAGGAACTTTAACAGGTTCATTATACTAGTACAATATTTGTGGGTACTAATTCCCACCAAGGTTTTTCTCTGATCAAGGTTTCCCCATAATCATATCATTTGTTATAAGTTCTTATTTTAAGCTTCATTGAATGGTTTTTTGATTTATGTTTAAGTTGCTGAAAATTAATTAATAGACAAACACTGATTCACCCCCCCTCTCAGTGTTTCTAACATATGTCTGGTCTTCTTCACTCTTGAATCCAATATCTCCTCATCTTTTGGCTTGAACTAATCTAGAGTCTTGAACTCTCCTACATCCTTATCCAATTTAGTACTATATTGTACTTCATCCACCTCTGGCCCCTTATACTTTATCAAGTCCTTCACATGGAAGATTGGAGAAATTGACATCTCCTTGGGCAACTCCACCTTATAGGCATTGGGTCCATACTTGGCCAACACCTTGCAAGGCCCAATCCTTTTCATCTTTAACTTACTAGGTATCCCCTTTTTTCATCTTTCCTTATTCAAAAACACCATTACCAGATCACCCACTTCAAATTGTAGATCTCTTCTCCCCTCATCTCTCTTAGCCTTCAACTTCTAATTGGCTTCCATTAATGTTCTCCTGACCTATTCATGTACCTCTCTCATTGACTAAGAGAAATCATCACCATGACCACTGATGCCTTCATAACCTTGTAAGTCTCTCAACTCAAGTACACCCCTAGGGTGTAACCCATAAACAATCTCAAATGGGATTTTACCTGTGGTCCTATTTGTGCTATCATTGTAGGAAAATTCTACCTTAGGTATCACTTTCTCCCAACTTTATCCATATTCCTTGGTCAAACATATCAAAAAATTTCCAAGTACCCTATTGATAACCTCTGTCTGGCCATCCGTTTGAGGATGATAAGCTGAGCTATGTGACAAGTTGGTTCCTAGCCTCCTCCAAAGTGTCTTCAAGAAATGTCCCATAAACTTCACATCTCTGTCTGCAACTATTGTTAGAGTAATTAGGTAGTTTCATTTCTCCTTTTTCTCTTAAGATTTCTTGTAGGTGCATATAATTAATATGTTATATTAATTATTTTGTACATCCTAGCTTTTTCCTTTTTTAGGGTTTCATTCACCTTTAAGGTTGAATGCTTGTAATTATTTTTTCATACTCTCGGAATACATTTGAGCTCTCACTTTTTGAGCATAGAAGGGTTTCAGCTTTTTCCATCTTTTGCTTCATTCTTTGTAACAAGTATCTTGCATGCAGATTGGTCTTGGAAGTCAAAGTTGTATTTCTCAGTTTCTACATGGTATCAGAGCCATTCTGTTGCTACTTGTTCGAGTTCTTTTGAAGTTGTGGATCAAGCATCTTTTTTTCTACTTTTTTCTGTTGTTTTTATTGGATCTGGGGAGTCTCATTTTTTTTGGTGCACATTGGGCAAAAATCAACCTCACGGTTGTGTCCAGAAGGCCCAAAAACCCTAGATTCTATATAAAACATGACCTATTTGGCCTCCAAAGCATTTGGGAGAAATTTTTTGCCATACTAGGGCTGTACAGGCATGAAAATAAAAACAAATTTCTTTTTTTTTCATTAAAAATATCAAAAAAATGGTTCAAAAATAATGCAGGAGGCGTTATTTCAACCGCATCACTGGCGCTTAGCTAGGACGCCGCCCGTGCGCCACCCCCGGCCCACGGGCCACCCTCCGGCCACCGCACTGCCACAGAACCCCACCGCCACTGCCGCGCCACTTGGCCGCCACCGCCGCCCCGCCTAGCTGCCACCTCCACCCGCGCCACTACCCACCGGCCACCTCTACCTAGCCGGACGTCTCGTGACAGCCATACGACCTTCAAAATATTTCCTGGGACTATTTTTTTCAAGGGAGCTGGTCTTTTGGGGGTACCTATGCCTTTTTGGTCCTATAGGGCTCATACGAACTTGGAGTTTCAACTTCTATATATTGTCGGAAAGCTCTTTCCGAGCCCATCACTCTCATTCAGGTTTCATTTCTTGATTTTTCCATTTTCTTGCCTGATTTTGCAGTCAAAGATGCACCTTATTTTGTGCTCCTGTTCTGCTTCTAGAACTCAGGTTTTTTTTCTCGTTTCTTGTGCTTTCATAGTAATTTGTGGTGTACGGGGATAGTATTATACATTGTGGGGGGGTGCATTTTACTTTCTACAATTTCCTTCAAAAATACCCTTCTACTTCTATCTTATTCTTCTCTCAATGTCAGACCCCTCTGTGGCCTGGCTGACACCACATAACTACCACACATGGAAGCCACAAATGACCAGACTCCTCATGTCATGAGGTTTATGGTGCTTCCTGGATGCGGCTCAGCTAGTTCTACAGAGGCCTTATGAGGCCTTTATGCACAGAAATAGGATGGATGAGGCAATGGGCCTCATTGCCATGAATATTTCAGATGGGTTGTTGTTCCACCTG
>MU226166.1:1240028-1260417 GCA_018584345.1 Thuja plicata
CCTATGTAATTTTGACCAAGAGATATAAGAATGACTTGCTACAAATTAGAAAACTAATTTAGATTAGGCCCAAAAAACAGTAGATAGATCCGAGGTTTCTTACTAGCCTTTTCTACAGTCCAGGGTCGATCTCACAAACATATAGATCTAAAGATGTTTAAATCTAAATATAATATTGATTGGCTACCATTTCAACAAGTTCAGAGCATTTCGAAGACAACGTAATTTATGTATTACTAGGAGGAGAAACAATAATTCAGAGAACGACTATTTCATCTGATAATGTTTTAAAAAGAAGAAAATTTGTACCCATCACCAAAATGCTTTGCAAGCTGGAGAGCACCAAACAAATGACGAATGCAACTCGCATTTCAAAAGACATCTTGTAACTTCTTTTCTTGCCTAAGCAAAATTAAAAGCAAGAAAAAGAGGAAACTTGAGGGAGAAGAAATGCAGATGTGAAGAACAAAGCAAAGGAAGGAGATGCATTTGTAGGCGGGCCTTGGTAGAAAAATTGAATGGCTCTGTGGCTTGGAAGTTTCTGGTCATTTTCCACGCGCCGTGGTAGACAAGGAATTTGGAACGCGGACTGGAAATTTTGAATCATGTGGAAAAAAAAATGTAGATGGGGAAGTTTCCTATTGGAGTTCGAATTTTCAACGAAAGATTGGTAGGATTTTTTAAATGGCCTAATATTTGCAGGACGCGTGGTTTTGCTACATCAAAAGTCGTTGTAAGTCGTTTGATAATTCAAAGCTTACAATTGACGAGAAGGGTGTACTTGACTTGGTCTGTCATTAAATTTAAAAAATAATGACAATCATAAAGTCGGAATTATGTGCTTATACATTTAAAGTAAAATTACGAAGATCACGAAAAAATATTGTATTTTCGTTAATAACTGTGTGTGCAATTATTATTATAAAAAATTAATGTCTAATTTAAGAGGAATTGGAATTATATTATTCTTATGAAAAGATGAATGTGTTATTGTTATCTAAATTTCTAAATCCTTATTTCATTATTAGAAATAATCAAGAATATTTTTAATAAAAATATAGTTTTTTTATATTGGAAAAAATTGTCCTCTTTTAAGTTTCCTTTTAAGATGAGATAATTACAATTATATTAATATTATTTTTTAAAGTATATTTTTTCAGTTTTAGTAATCTACTTTTCAAAATTTCCCTTAAAAATTAGAACTTTAAAAATGCTATTACTATAACTTTTCAATACATACTTCTTCATTGTGGTAATATTTGTACATGTGTAAGTGTTATTACAATTATTCATCAATCTATTGTTGTTAAGTGGGTACATTCTTAGAAAGTATTCACATTTCACATTCTTTTTAATTATCCTTTCATGTTCTATTAAGGGACACAGAAATAATGTGATAATAAAAACACAATAAAGTATTGAACAAAATACTTGAGTAAATAAACCACAGTAAGGATTGCATAGTCTAAGAGGAAATACTAAAGATATGTATGCTACCATAAAATATAGACCAAGTAAAATACTAAAATAATTATGTAAATGGGGAGAGACAAAATAGATAGAAAATCATTCAAGAACTTAGGCACTATGATTGAAAATAAGGATGGACATCAAAATCACCACTTCCTTGCATCTTCAAAACCAAACCATTAAGAGAAAACAATATCACTAATGATCATAGAGATTCACTCTAAATTAGGCAAAAGGTTACAGAAACTAAAATATGAAAGTGTGCCTTTTGCTTGCTTTCATTGCAAGAAAGCAGGGCATATGGCCAGAAAGTGCCCAAAACTAGCTAAGAAAAAAGCCATGAAGGCTCAAAAGTCAGGAGGAAGAACAAAAGACTAGGTTCCTGAAGTCCCAACTTTGGAGAGACCCCAAGCGGGTGCCTTAGGTACCCAAGTCTAGAAGAAAAAGGACCCAATAACTGCTCTCCCTATTTCGAGTAAACAAGGGGAAACATAAGAAACCATCAAAGAGAAAATGGAGGAACCTAAACAAAGATCTACTCTTGTCTCGGAGTGTATCGAGATGTTTCCATTTGAGGAGATTGAACCTATTTCGGAAGGTACCATAATGTTTGAACCCTTTCAAATGGATAAAACCATGGAAGATCTGGGTTGTGGAGAAGGGATGCCATGTGCGCTGAACTTCTCTTCTTTGACCCCGAGATCTCCTGAACCTTCTTGGGAGATTGGGGTTTTTTGGTCTGCACAAAACAATCCAGAGGGTGACAACACTCATGTCTCTATCCCTTTTTTAGATCTGGATCATCCGGAGCAAGTATTCAATATGGAAGCACTAAAAAAATCGGTCACTCTAGGGTAGTTCACAAGAATGGAAGAAATTTTTGCCAAACATAAGGAAGGGACGATGGGTGAATGGAATACAATAAAAAAAAAAAGAGAAGTAGGGACCCCTCCGCAGTTTCCCCAGCAGCAACCAGGAGCAAGAACAAAGCCAAATCTGTGGGTTAAAACTAAAACTCCAGGGAGGAAAAAATTGAGCCAAATCCGGGAAGAAGAAGCTTGCAAGAACATAGCGGATGGAACCCAAAAGACCATCCAGGTAGCATGCACTTCTAGTTATAAATGAAGCTAATACCTTGGAATATTTGTGGTCTTAATGGGCCACATAAGCAGGATGTAATTAGAAATATGATAAGGGATCATAGAACTGCTATCATGATAATCTAGGAAACTAAGATAAAAAAGGAAAAACTTGAAGGCATTATGTTTTGCAATACTATGGATAGGGTTGCAATGAGTTCAGAAGGTGCCTCCGGAGGTTTGATGACTCTGGAGAACTCTTCTCTCATCAGGGAAGAAATCATTCACGAAGAAGGTAATGTGTTTCTTTTGAATTTCACTAACATAAAGGATAATGAAAGCTGGTATATCATGAACATCTATGCTCCTAATTCTAAAAAAGGGAGAAGATATTACTGGGACAAAATTAGAGGCATAATTTCTATGATAGATCTTTCAAAAGGTATTATAATGGGGGATTTTAACACCCCTCTCAAAGAAGGGGAGAGACAAGGAGGGATTATCCCTGATCTGGAAAGAAGGAAAGATCTCATGGACCTTATCAATGATCATGCCCTCTTAGATAAGGATCTTCAAGGGGAAAAATTCACTTGGAGCAATGGGAGAAATGGGAAAGAGTGCATCCAAGTCTGGCTAGATAGGGATTTGATTACGGTTGATTGGCTGAATTCTCATAATAGAAAATTATCTTCTCTTGTGAGGATTGGGTCAGATCATTCTCCTCTGTCTCTTACTCTTGACCCAATTATTAAGCAAAGAAACTTCACTTTCAGATTTGAAAATATGTGGACCACCCATCCTAAAATTAATAACAAGATCTTGGAATGGTGGAATATTGATGTTAGAGTCTTTGCAATGTTCAAAGTAGCTAAAAAACTAAGAAATGTCAAGATTAATATTAAGCTTTTGAATAAGAGTGAGTTTGGGGACATTTTTTCCTCCAAAGAGAAGGTCATTTCTGACGAGTGTCTTATCCAAGAGGAAATCTAGAGAGACGGGTATGATGAGAACAATTTGACTCATGAAAAAATTCTTCTCTCAGAGTATCACAATGTGATCAGGAAGGAGGAGATGTACTAGAAGCATAGATCTAGATCCATATGGTTGAGGGAGGGGGACCAAAATACTTGTTTCTTCCATTTATCCACCATGAAACACAGGACAACCAACATGATTAGTAGCATCAAAAGGGGGAAGCAAATCTTACAGGATGACAAAGGTATCTCTTTTTTTCCCGTTGAATTTTTCTCCACCCTTCTTTCTAAAGACTGTCATCTCTCTGATCAGGAACATGAGGACCTCTTGAGAAACATTCCCTCTGTCATCTTGGATTTTCA
The DNA here is from genome assembly GCA_018584345.1 of Thuja plicata. Lineage (NCBI taxonomy): Eukaryota > Viridiplantae > Streptophyta > Pinopsida > Cupressales > Cupressaceae > Thuja > Thuja plicata. Next base: position 1,243,915 of record MU226166.1, read on the forward strand.
AAATAAATCCTTAAGTGCCATTCCTAATCTTGAATAAATTAAAAAAGACCTAAATTATCCCCCTGGAGATAAGGCCCTGTGTCCATATGGTTTCCCTATGTTCTTTTTCCACAAGTACTGGGAAATTGTCAAATATGATGTGGTCAAAGTTGTGCAGGAAATCTTTGGGTCCAAAAATATTCTTAAGGAACTCAATGCTACATTCCTGGTTCTTATTCCAAAGGTCTCGGGGGTGGACTCTATCGATCTTTTCAGACCCATTATATTATGTAATTATTTCTATAAGATCATATCCAAATTCATTACTATCAGAATTCTTCATGTGCTCCCCTTTATCATTTCTCACCAAAAGTCAGGTTTTGTTCCTGGAAGACATATTCTGGTTTCCATTATGGTGGTGCACGAAGTGATCCATTCTTTAGAGGTAGGTAAGAGGGAAGGTTTCCTTCTCAAGTTGGACTTGTCTAAGGCTTATGACCAGGTGGACTGGTTGTTCCTGATGAAAGTGCTGGGAGCTTTTGGTTTTAATAGCAAAACTTGCTAGATCATCTATCAGCTCATATCTTCACCCTCTTTAGCAGTCTTAGTTAATGGGTCTCCTTCTTCCTTCTTCAAAGCCTCTCAGAGCCTAAGACAAGGACATCCCTTATCTCCTATCCTCTTCATCATTTTGGCTGGGTGCTTGGGGAGATTAATTTCGGGCTCATACGAGTTCAGGGGAGCTGAAAGGGATCCGGCCGTCCTCAAGAAATACCATTTTCTCTAATCAACAATTCATTGATGATACCACTTTGGGAGGGGAAGCTTTGGTTAGTGAGGTTAGAGTTGTAAAACACCTTTCAGAATCCTATACTAGGGCCACATGGCAATCTATGAATTGGATTAAGAGCTCTCTCTACTTTATTAACACCTCTGAGACTAGACAAAGGAGAATGGTGGATATCTTGGGCTGTAGTATTGGTACCCTCCCCTCTACCTACTTGGGTCTCCCTCTTGGAGATAAGCCCCTTGATGCATTTTCGAATAGACTCATTGATAGATTCAAGAGAAAATTGGTTGGTTGGAAGGGGATCACTCTCAGTCAAGTAGGAAAAATTTAGTTGGTTAAGTCCACTCTTCAAAACCTGCCTACCTATGTTCTAAGCCTCTTGTCTATTCTGGCTAAACTGGTGGAAGCTATGGAAATAATCCAATGAAGATTTCTTTGGTCTAGGGCAGAAGAGCATAAATGTTTCTCTTTGATTGCTTGGGACAAAGTTTGCCTCCCTAAAAGTGCTGGTGGATTAGGTATCAGGAGGATCAGGCCTTTCAACAAGGCACTTCAAGCTACTTAGATTTGGCGTATCTTCCATGGTAAAGGGGAATGGAGAGACTTATTTGAAGATAAGTACCTGTCTAATGATTATTTGAGTTAATTCTTTTATTGTGATGATATCTCGAAAGGTTTCTTTATCTAGAATGGTTTCCTTAATGTCAAAGATCTTGCCAAGTCTAAAGCTAAATGGAAAAATCGTAATGGTCAAACTATCAGTTTCTTGAATGACAATTGGTTAGATTCTGGTCCTTTGAAAGATAATGACCACTATAACTTATGGAAGGATGAGTGCACCTTGAAATTCGGGGATAGGGTATGCAATTACATAGTGCAAAATTATTGGGTGGATTTGTCGTCTATCTCCCAATATTTATCTCCCTTATTCACTACTCTGAATGCTATTTCTCTTTCCCAAAATCAGGATGCCTTGATTTGGGAGGGATCCGAAGAATTTTTTTTCATTGTGGCCTCTGCCTATTCTCAACAGCTGCACCAGGAAGCCATGCCTTTTTGGGCTAAAGCATTACTACCTAGCCTTATCCCCAAAATTAATGTCTTCTTCTAGATTTTGCTTCAAAATCACATTCTGATTGTTGATAACCTTCTTATATGTGGTATCTCGATCCCCAATAGGTGTGCTATGTGTTAGTGCCATGTTAAAACTGTGGACCACCTATTCATCCATTGCCCCTTTGTTAGTTCTGTCTGGCATTATCTCCTATTCATTTTTGGGTTGCAGTGGTGCTTCCCTTCCTCTATTAAGGACCTCTTCTCCCACTAGACCCTGCACTTCAAGAACTCCACCTTTCACAAAATTTGGTCTTGGGTGCTTCCTTACCTTTGCTGGGGAATTTGGCAAGAGCACAATAACCATATCTTCGAGGACTGTAGTGTTCCTCCCAAAAGCATTTATGATAAGATACATTATGATTTTTTAGAAAATTATATTTCATGTGAGAATACTAATCCTTTTGGAGGAAAATAAAATTTTGCCGATCCTAAGAAGACCAAAGAAAAAAGACAGAATAGTACCTTGAGCTTTCCCCCAAAAGGATGGTCTAAAGCGAACTTTGACGGTGTGTCCAAGTGTAACCTGGGCAAGGCAAGAAGTGGCGGAGTGATTCATAATTTATTTGGCTAGCGCATTGCTACTATTAGCCTTCCACTTGGCACACAAACCAATCACTACATGGAAGCTAATGTGGCCCTCCAAGTTACCAAATTAGCCCATGACTTAGGGATCAAAAATCTTTGGTTAGAAGGTGACTCATGCAATATTATTAAATGTCTAAAAATTCTTCACCCCCCATCGTGGACTATAGCCAACATGATTGATGAGACCCATAACCTTTTGAATACCTTTAGTAAGGTTCATATATCCCACGTGTATAGAGAAGCCAACCAGGTGGCTAACTGGTTTTCCAACTTGGTGGTGAAAAGTGATAGGTAGACTCGCTGGCATTATGGATGAGGCCTCCCACGTGAAGCATTGGATTTCATCTATTATGATAGAAACCTAGGAAAGGTGGGATTTATTCGCATTAATCATGATATTTAATGCTTTGTATGGCAATGACTTTCTCATAAATGGAAAGTATGAGATAGGCTGGAAAGGAAATGATAACAAGTCACACCCACACACTTACTAGGTACCCAGTTGTATTAGAAAAACTTATCTTTCAAGCCACAGAAGAAGAACTATTTGGAACAACTCGGAGAGAAAAGGTCAGCTAAGTGGTAACTTTTTGTCTGCGATTCAGAACTATTTTTTTCAATGGGAGGGAAAAGACATAGAAGGGAGGCTTCTAAAGACCGTGAAAAGTGGAGGAGGTGAACCAAGGTTTGGCACTACATCCAACAAGGTTACATTTTCACTTTCATTAAAAGGCTTCATGCTGGGAAGCCATCGGTGACGAAAATGTTCATGAAATGCTTGAATGAAGGCATCATAGTGATTGATGGAAGAAATTTTATGGTGACCGAGGAGGTCATCTCTACAGTTATAGGAATCCCAATTGTTGGCAAGAAATTTTACAGAGAGGGGACAGTTTCAAACTCTGTGTTAAGTGACTTTGTTAAAAATTAGGAAGAGCAGAAAGCACTTACAAAAGTCAAGACCTACTATATTCCTGAAGGGCTGAAAAGAATGTGGAGATTTTTTCTGAGAGCCATCATTTATTACATCACGCTGGATACCAGGTTTGACAGGATTAGAACCTACCACTATTTTCTCATCAATCATTTTCACCGTGGTATGTATATTTCAATACCCTTTTACTTATATGTCAATAAATGAAAAAATTAATGGGCTTAGGGATAAGACTATAGCTAATATTTCTCTGCATGAAGGGCTTTTACTTCTTATTTATGAGTTTTTTAAAGCCCAAATTCTTGGGAAGGAGATTGCTCAGAAAGAAGAAATGGAGGCCTTTGGCTTTGATTACATTACTTTGGAGACTGAAGATAGTGAAGGTGTGCACTCTAAGGAGCAAGATGAGTATGAAACTAAAAATAACAATTTGCGTTCATCCTCTAACAAGCGTATTGTTAGTCTATATACCATTAAAAAAGAAAAAAATGGTGACCCCTTTCAAGAAATTGACAACCACGGTTATATCTTCAGAGGAGGATTATAATGAAAATGAGGATGGAATTGACATGGAAAGTTAGGTAGAAATTTCCAATAGAAAAGGCAGAAAGGGAAGGAAGAATGCGATGGTGAAATACCAAAACAAAAAGGGTAGGAACAGGGATGAGAGTGCTAGTTGGAGAACTCCTGAGGACAAGATCTATAGAATTTCCCTTGTTTCATGCCACAAGGTGAAGGAGAAGCTCCTAGACAAGCATCACGAGACAAACTAGGCCATTCCCTCTCCTCAGTTCTCAGAAGCCCAAAATACTGGGAGTGATAATAGACAAGATAGCAAGTTCTACTACTATATGTATCAATTCAATTCTTTGTGCTCCACACTTTCTACTCTGTGATGCTGTGCCTCACTATTCGTCGGTGTCTGTAGAATTCTTTAGCTCTCCTTCAGCTTGATTGATCAGGACTGTATGAAGTTATCCTTTATCAATTTCTCTTCAGAATTCTCTTTCTATTCACTCCCCTTCTCATGTATTTGATTGCAAAAATGAATTACACTTGTCTCTTATATAGACATGATATTCCTTAATTCTTTATTCTTGATTCTTGGCGTGACAAACAATCCAACCAATTTGATTTAAAGATTTAACTCCTAATTTATCTTGTAGTTATCTTCTTGCCAACTGTACAAATCTTTTTTAAATCAATTACTTAACTCTGGTCGAATAAAATAAATAAAACAACCAGTTAAGCCTATCCTTAAGCTCTGCTGGCTAGATATTTTATCATTTTCTAAACTCTTTGTTCTATCGGTCAACTCTATAGTTAGTCATCGGTGATAAGTACCAATTCCATCGGTGTGACTCCAGTCAGCTTCTAGATCTCCATCCATCGGGCATCTTTGGATTTTTCTTGTTGGGAAACTCTATGTTCAGCTCGTCGGGTATCACTATGATTTTTCTTCGTCAGGCAATACTGTCTTCTGCTTGTCGGGTATCACTATGACTTTTGTTCTTTGCCTTTACCGATGGTTTGCACTCCATTGGTGTTGTCTTTCACTTAGTGAATACTTGACTTTTATGCATTGCTGAAAGCATAATCTTCGTTCCATTGATTCTTTGAAGTCTTTGGCATTATGTACATGACCGTACAGATGCTATCAAGTTGACATCAATGACAATACAAACCATTAACTGATTTAATGTCTTGTATCATCTTCAACTTAACATTATCAAACATTCAATCAGTTACATGTCATCAATCTCTCCCTATGGCATTGATGGCAACAAAACTTATATTATCACGCTATACTATTTCCAATACAATATGAAATATAATTGTTGAGATTCATCAAATTACTAAATAGTTTGTTTTGATAACTAATAAAAATGTCTGACCGTCTGTAAGCTTTGTATTAGCTTAGATTTGATTCTTGTAGCTTTCTGTGTTTCTTGTACTGATGTGTTGTGTCCTTCCCTTGTGTCAATATCTCTCTTTTGACTGTTCTTCTTCTTTGATGTCTCTGTCTCTTGTCAACAACTTTCCCTTTGTATATGATTCCTTCATACAAATTCTCTCCCTATGGATATGATCTCTCCCTGTTTGGAGTAATCTAAAAATGGATAATTTCTTGTGATAATATGGATACATTCTCTCCCTTTGACATCAATGCCAAACAAATATTTTACAAATATCTGACATTCATGTCAAACAATTATTTTCTTCTATCCATAATATATTCCTTGAATTTCCCTTATCCATCAGCAATATATCAATATGATCTGGTGCTCAGTTCTGATATATACCTTTGTGTATATAGATGTATCTTTGAGGTTCATCTTTTTGCTTGCATCAACATGAATGATATTATGATAATATATAGGATGATGTAGCCTTCAGTCTTTTACTGACTGGTAGACAAGGGTTTGACCCCTAGTCTCTTTCTCAGGTACTCAAATGTATCCTTGGGCAGTGGATTGGTGAAGATATTGGCTAATTGTTCTTTAGATTGCACATACTCAAGTATCACCTCTTTTTCTTGAATTTGTTCTCTTAATTAATGATACTTGATTGCAATGTGTTTTGTCTTAGAATGCATGACTAGATTCTTGGAAATTTTTATTGCACTGCTGTTATCACAATAGATAATCACTAGTTCTGAGATCTTCATATGCATACCTTCCAGCAACTGTTTGATCCATGCAATATTTGAGAAGTTCGCAGTAGCAACAACATATTCTTCTTCTGCAGTAGACTGAGAGATGCATCCTTGTTTCTTGCTAATCCATGTGACAAGTCTGTCACCCATAAAGAATGCTCCTCCACTTGTGCTCTTTCGGTCATCAAGATTTCCAGCCCAATCAGCGTCGATAAACACTTTTAGTTCAAATTTGCCTTCTCTTCTATGCCATAAGCCAAATTCCTTAGTATCCTTCAGATATATTAAGATTCTTTTCACAGTAGTCATATGTGATTCCCTGGGGTTAGTAGAAAATCTAGCAACAATTCTTACTGCATGTGCAATATCTGGTCTAGTGTGTACAACATACATGAGTTTTCCTTTCATTGATCTATACAAAGTTTGATTTACCTCTGTTGTCTTGTCTTCCTTTGTTAATTTGCATCCAGTAGCCATCAGTGTTCCAACTGGTTTGGAATCTTCCATCTTGAATATTTTTAGGACTTCTTTGATGTATTTGGACTGTGCAATGAAAAGACCTTCACTCTATTGAATGATCTGTAGACCAAGAAAGAACTTGATCTCTCCAAACATAGAAATCTAAAAATATTTGCTCATCTCATCAACAAATGATTTTCATAGCATATCATTGCCTCCAAATATGATGTCATCAACAAATATTTCAGCAATCAAAGTGTTAGCATCAGTATCTTTTTTCAAATAAAGATTACTGTTTTCACTAATCCTTATGAATCCAATACTTATTAGATAGGAATGAAGTCATTCATACCAGGTGCTAGGAGCTTGTTTTAATCCATACAAGGCTTTTTGAAGTCTACATACCATATTTCTCTTGTCTAAATCGACAAACCCTTCTGGTTTCTCAATGTATACCTCTTCTTCAAGTATTCTATTTAGGAATGCTGACTTGACATCCATTTTATATACTTTGAATCATTTATATGCAGCATAAGCAAGTAGTATTCTTACTCCTTCTAGACTAGAAATGGGTGCAAAGGTTTCTCCATAGTCTATACCTTCCTTTTGTGCATACCTCTTGCATACTAGTCTTTCTTTGTTCCTTGTGACTTCTCCATTCTCGTTTAGCTTGTTCCTGAATATCCATTTAGTACCAATGACATTCTTGTCATCTGGTCTTGCCACAAGTGACCATGTTCTATTCTTCTCAATCTTCTCAATCTCATCATTCATACCACTTATCCATTCTTCATTATCTAGTGCAACATTGACAGATTTTGGCTCAAACTCACAAATTAAGCAATTTGAGTTTAAAGACTTACATCTTGTTCTTGTACCAGCTTTCTTATCTCCTATGATCTGGTCCTCTGGATGGTTCCTTATTACATATCTTGCAAGTACATGTACAAGTCTTTGTGTATCAACTTGATCTTCATTACCTTGCACATTATCTTGATCATTTTCCTCCTGACTGTCGGTAACAACATTCTGACCGTCGGTTGCAATATTTGTTTGTTATGGAATTAAGAGCTATTGCTCACGTAGAGTTATGGGTTCTTCGCAATATACAAACTTGTTGTAGTCTTCTGGTTCTTTTGTGCTTTCCAGCTCATTCTTTTCTGCATATTCATCAATCTTCACATTTGCACTTTCAACTCTTTTTTTAGAAGCCTTGATTAGACATTTAAAAACTTTGCTCTTGGTAGAATACCCTAGAAAAATACCTTCATCAGTTTTGGCGTCAAGCTTTCCATTTCTATCATCCTTTAAGACATAACATTGACTACCAAATATTTTGAAGTAACTTACATTGGGTGTTTTACCATACCATAGCTCATAAGGTGTCTTCTTTGTGTCCTTCAATTATACTATGTTAAGTGTATAAACAACAGTGCTGATAGCTTCCCTCAAGAAGAATTGGGTGATGTCCTTTTCTATCATCAATGATCTTGCACAATCAACTATTGATCTGTTCCTTCTCTCAGCAATCCCATTTTGTTGTGGTGTCCTTGGTGCAGAAACCTGTCTTTTTATACCATACTCATTATAGAAATTAGTGAATTCATCTGATATAAATTCTCCTCCTCTATCTGATCTTAAACATTTTTTATCCTTACCACTTTGTTTTTTTACCATAGCCTTATACCATTTAAACATCTTGAATGCTTCAGATTTTTCTTTTGGAAACATGACTGTCATCATTCTAGAGTAATCATCAACAAAGAGAATAAAATATCTATCTCCATAATAACTCTTTATCCTCATAGGTTCACATAAATCAATATGGACTAATTCTAGAATATCATCAGATGTATGGGATTTACTTTTGAAACTAGACTTTGTCATTTTACACTTTTGACAATTTTTGCACATGATGCTGTCTAGCTTTTTCATCGTCAGTAAACCTCTTACACTTCTTCTTCTGCTTATTTTCATCATGTTGTCAAAATTCACATGACACAATCTTTTTTTCCACAACCATATGTCTTTGTTTCTAGTGATTAATCAAGTGGTGTTAGTATCATTCAGATAGAATAAGTTACCTTTAGTCTATTCACCGATACCAATTAGTTTTCTTGATTCATTGAAGATTGTTTCCTTCTTGTTCTCAAATGCTACTCTATGACCTGAATTATTCAGCTGAGAAACACTCAACATATTATAATTCAATCCTTTTAACTAATAAGCATTGTCACATTTAATCATGTTATTCAACATTATTGTTCCTTTACCTTCAACTAGACAAGGTGTATCATTTCCCATTCTTACTGTACCACCATTATAGTATTCAAAAGTATTAAAATTTTCTTTGTCACTAGTCATATGGTGAGTGTAGCCACTATCTATAATCCAGATATCATTCTTACTAACCTTAGATATGAGTGTAGTTTCTTCATACCTTTTATCTTCATCTGAATCATCCTTCACAGCTAAAAATACCATCTCAATGTCATCATCAGGCTTGGTGTCAGTATCTTCATCTTTGCAAGCGGCTAGGTAGCTAGCCTTCTTTCCTTTATCCTTGTAGTCTCGAGTATCATTTCTTTCTGATCATCGGTAACCTCTGTAATCTTTGTTATCATGTTTGTCGGATTTCTTCTCAAAAGAACTGTCATCACTTCTGTCATCTTTTCTTCTGTTAGGACATCTAGTAGCAAAGTATCCAATTTCTTTACAATTAAATCATACAAGTGGTAACTTGCCTTTGTATTTACCTTTGCTTCTTTGTATTCTTCTAGCCATAAGTACTTCTATTTCATCTAGATCTTCTTCTTCACTTTCACTTTCACTATCCCTTCTAGATGAGCATCTATGATTGGATTTGCTTATTTTCATAGAAGACTTAAATAGGGACTCTAAACTTTGTAAGACACTATTGTCAAAGTTATTCATCTCAAATGAAATCAGTCTACCAATTATGCTATCAAGAGTAACTGTATTGTTTTCCACTGCTCTCATTTCTTGAATAGTAGAGACTCTAATAGCATATACAGGCAATAAGGTTCTTAAGATTTTACTTACCACTATCTCCTCTTCAAGTGTACCTCCAACACCTCGTATAGCATTGAATACTTCTTTTATTCTTGTGGTGTACTATGTGATCTTTTCACCTTCTTTCATTCTGAGATCATCAAACTTTCCTCTGCGGCTTTCTGCCTTGGTTCTCAGAACATTTGTATCACCTCCATGTACAAGCTTCAGTTTGTCCCACATTTTCTTTGCATTTTTACAATCCTTGAAATCTTCAAATTCAACATCAGAGAGAGAGGAAGAAAGCTCTATAACCATGCAATTATGCTCATGCTTCACTCTTAATTGATCTACTGTCAATGGTCCTGTAGGCAACACATATTCAGTATCTAAGTATTGAGTAACATCATTACCAATACCTGATAGATGGAGTCTTATCCTTCTTCGCCATGAAGCAAATTTGTCCTTGTTCAACTTGGGCACATCTCGTCTGTTCATCTTGTGATCTTTACTTAGGTCTTGAAACCTTCCTTCTAAGCACACAAGCTCTGATACCAATTGTTAGTAATAACTGAGAGGGGGGTGAATCAGTGGCCTAAAAAATTTATCCTTTAAACTTTAATCCACCAATCAATACACCTCAGATTATTAAGTCCCTACAAGATGCATGCCTTGAAATAATTGAAATAATTAACTATATGTCAGTTTACCTTGTCTGTCCTTATTCTCCTTGATAACCGATAAACAATAAAACTTATTTACCGATACTTAGTAAATATTCAAAGTATACCAATCAATCCAAAAATGCATATGTGAACTGTAAAACAATAAAGTAATAAATCATACACACATAACACATGGATTTTAACGTGGAAACCCTGTTAAGGGAAAAACCACTGGGACGGGTACCCCAAATTTTTACTCTTCTGAAGTCAACCCTATTAGGAACCAACCCTGTTAAAGGTTATAAACGCACTATTAAGTGCGACCTTGTTAGAGGATTTTATACATATAGGTTGTCACTTAGTATCTGGCATCTATTTTGCTACCATCCTTGAATCAGCCTCCTTCTTAGACAGTCAATAGGCTTTAGGAAAATCTTGATACCATCCTTGAATCAACCTTCTTCTTAGGTTGTCAATAGGATTTATGCAAATTCAATGCTACTTTCATGAATCAACCTTTTTGGCAATATGTTAGGATATACCTCAATTATAGAAGACAATTAAGTCCTACTCTGTTAAGAGACTTGATGCTTCAATGGTTAAACTGAAACATTATGACCTGTTTCTAATGCAAATTTGAATTGTAGATTTTCAGATCTATTTAAGTACAATACTTCTCTGATCAATGTATCAATTCAATTCCTTTTTCTCCACACTTTCTACTCTATGATGTTGTTCTTCACTGTTCATCAGTGTTTGCAGAATTCTTTAGCTCTCCCTCAGGTTGATTGATCAGGACTGTATGAAGTTTTATCCTTCACCAGTTTCTCTTCAACATCCTCTTTCTTTTCACTCCCCTTTCATGTATCTGATTGCTTGCGAAAATGTATTATGCTTGTCTCTTATATATACATGATTTTTCTTAATTCATGATTCTTGATTCTTGATTCCTGGCGTGAAAAACAATCCAGCCAATTTGATTTATGGCTTTAACTCCTGAATTATCTCATAGTTATCTTCTTGCCAACTGTATAAATATTCTTTAAATCAATTACTTAACTATGATCGAATAAAACAAATAAAACAACCAGTTAAGTCTATCCTTAAGCTCTGGCAACTAGATATTTTATCATTTTCTGAACTCTCTGTCCTTTCAGTCAATTCTATAGTTCATCATCGGTGACAACTACCAGTTCCACCGGTGTAAATCCAGTTAGCTTCAGGATCTCCATCCGTCAGGAATCATAGGATTTTGCTTCATCAAGAAACACTGTCTTCTACTCGTTGGGTATCACTGTGACTTTTTCCTATGCCTTTACCGATGGTGTGCACTCCGTCGGTGTTGTCTGTCACTTAGTGAATACTTAACTTTTATGCATTTCTGAAAGCATAATCATTGTTCCATCAATTCTCTAAAGTCTTTAGCATTATGTACATGACCGTACAGATGATATCAAGTTGACATCAATGAAAATATAAACCATTAACTGATTTAATGTCTTGCATCATCTTCAACTTAACATTATCAACCATTCAATCAGTTACATGTCATCAACTCTATGGCCTTAAACAAGCACCCTGTGCATGGTATTCTAGGCTTGATGCACATTTGTTAGCCAATGGTTTTACAAAAGGCAGTGTGGATAGTACATTATATACTAAACTAGTTAATGATGATTTATTGGTTGTTGAAATCTATGTGGATGATATAATTTTTGGCTCTACAAAGACTGGACTATCACAAAGTTTTTCTTCTATTATGGAATCTGAGTTTTAAATGTCAATGCTTTGTCCTTTGACATTCTTCTTGGGTATTAAAATTTCACAATTCGAACATGGTATTTTTATTTCCCAAGATAAATATGCGAGAGAAATGATAAAGAAATTCAAAATGGATCATTGCAATTATGTCAGCACCCCCATGGAAATTGGTTGTAAACTGATAAAAGTTGATGATTCTCCTCTAGTTGATCAAAGCACATATAGATCCATGATTGGTAGTTTACTTTATCTTACCGCAACTAGACCTGATTTAATGCATGCTATCTGTATGGTATCCCACTATCAATCTACTCCCCGACAGTCCCACTTAAATGTTGTTCATAGAGTTTTCAAATATATCCAAGGAACTCATGATTTTCGCTTATGGTATCCCAAATCTAGTGATTTTACTTTGTTAGGCTACACTGATATAGATTGGGGAGGCTGTATTGATGATCATCATAGTACTAGTGGTGTTACTCTCTTTCTTGGCAATCAGTTGGTTTCCTGGCATAGTAAGAAGCAAGACTATGTTACCTTGTCCATAGCTGAGTCTGAATATATCGTGGCTACTGCCTACTGTACGCAAATGCTCTGGATGTCATATCAATTGACTGATTTGCGCATTGAGGTATCAAAACCTATGACTATATTCTGTGACAATACTAGTGCGATACAAATTTATAAGAATCCAGTCATGCATTCCTGCACTGAACATGCTGCTATTAAGTTGCAATATTTGCATGATCAGGTGACTGCCAAGGAAATTACTCTGATTCATGTATCTTCTCAAGGCCAAGTTGCTAATATTTTCACCAAAGTTTTACCTAAAGATCTTTTTTCCCAGCTCCAGGATCGATTGGGGGTTTACTCTCAATCTGTTCTTTTGCTTTGAAACTCTCTAAGTATCGGGGAGCTTCTCTTCAGCTCCCATTTTGGACCTTTTTGTCCTTGATGACAAAAGGGGAAGATGACTATTCATATTTCTTTTTGGCTTACATGATATTTGGATACATTTGGCTTACATGATACTTGGACACATTATATTGATGTACATACTTTGATTTGATGTTCATACTTTGATTGGCACTTCTGGTTTGGTCATTCAGCATCAATGGCATTTTACTCTCTGATGCTTGGCATTCAATATGGTTGGCTTATGGTACTATATGGTTGGCTTATGATACTATTTGATAATCACAAGGTCATCCTACTGGTTTGATATGAAAAGATGAATAGGTTTGGCATATAGTTATGAACAAGTTTTGGCATATAGTTATGAACAAGTTTTGGCATATAGTTGTATACACATTTTGTTGATAGTTTTGATCTTATATATTGCAGTTGGTGTTATGTAGTTTTTACATTTGATACTCACAGGTTTTGACATGGACAGACAGGTCTATGCATTTAACAAATCTATTGGATGTTTAGTCATGCAGTTTGAGCATTTTCTCTCTTATGTTGTTTCATTGGCTGATACTTATTGGTACCTATTCATACTCTCCATTGACATCATTGGCATTCACATAATGGTGTTTGATATCCTGATACTATGGCATTTGATTCATTGTAGTAGTGTTGGCTTATTTCAGTTTGAAACTGAACCTCAACATTGGCATTATTTTGTTGAGTATTGCTTGATCATTGACAGGGCAATTTGATTTTGATTTATCTAAAGTATTTGGCTCATGTTTCAAGTTTCTTGATGGAAAAGGTTTTGTCATCAAAGACAAAGGGGGAGTTTGTTGACCCCGATGTTCACATTTGTCCTTGATGACGGTGACATGGCTATTTTGAAAAGACAGTGCGACAATTTTTAATTATGTTTAAAATAATAATGTGGTTTGTTGACCACGGGTGGTAAAGTTACCAGTTATCATTGGGTTTTGTTGACCTTCAGTTAAACTCTACACGGACGGATTTGAGCTGTCTTTTTATTATGATTAAGGATATTTCTACATTTGCGAAATGAAGAAGCCCTAAACATCGATTGCAAAGAACGACAGAGGATTTTGTTTTCAGAAAAGATTTGCAAGATCAGGGTAACCTTTAGCTATTCAATTTTACTTTGGCTTAACTACCAGGTATGTTGTTTCAGTCAACATTTTTGTTGCGGCAAATAAAATGGTTTAAAATTTTCAGTTTGTTAAGGAAATGAACAGTTTTCATTTAGTTTACTAATTTGAAGATGGTTGAGATTTTATTTGTGAACCATGGTTATATTTCGGCACAGAGGTTTAATGAGTTTACGAGAATTCCTTTGCTCTATCTTTTTGTGTTGAAATGTGTTAACCAGTTCTTCTCCTGACGGTTAATAGTTAAAGTTTTTTTGTTCTTTTGGATGTACATCTATGTATATATGTAACCACTTTTGTGGTGATATATATATATATTACTGGAAAAGGATAGAGAAAAATGTGAAAAAGTTGTTTTTAGAGGTGCTGCATTGGAAATCTATGAAAGATTGTTTTGGGAAACTGTAATAAAAAGGCTTATGATAATACACTAAGGATGAATAACCAGTGTATCATTTCAAACCTCTGAATCATTTGTTGGAAGGAGTTGTAGCTCCTGCAGTTGTAGCTATGAATTTGGATATTGGTTTGGTTTGATAAAGGATTCATGGAGTGGTTTTCTCCCTATGATAGAACCTAGTTTGCTTCTGAGGGTTTCCACTCAACACATTTCTTGTGTTATGGTTTTTGTTTATGTCACTATGATGTTTTGATTATTATACTTCTAATTTGGTTATACTCTTGAAACATATTTGGTCTTTTACGATTTAAATGATCGTTGTTCATTCAAGCATTTTTTCACTTGTGACATGTTGATTTAAACTTTGAGAACTTAAAGGTTGCATAGTCATTTTTAAGTATACTCTGATTCACCCCCTCCCCCTCTTAGAGTACCATTTCAATTTCTACAATACACTCTACCAACAAGACATTTGTACTTTTAAATCTTCAATCCTATCGATTATGTATTTTCCACATTTTGTTTTATCAATTTTTGAACACCAATATTTTCATTTTTGCAAATATTAGTTTCTATTTAAATGCAATAGGGATAAACAAGTCATTGAGTATTCGATGTCACTTTCAAAAGTGGATCAAACACGTTTTAGCAAACTACAAATTTGATTAGGTATCTATCACCGTTTCTTTTGCATTTTAGTATATTATAGAGTGTGCTACTATTTTGGTAAACTTTTTGATTAAACATGTATACCTTTATTCATGGTTTTCCACAGTTTAAAGACAATTCATTTTTTTTTACTGAAATATTGGATGAATAGCAGAGAAGATTTATGTAGACGACTTGCATTTCTTTATCAAACCATAAACAAAGACACGTATTAAACTAGCCTTACTCTCTCCGCAATCTACAAACATTGAGGAATGAAATGAACCCTTGTGTGTGAGGATTGATTAGAGGGAATACATGATCTTAAAATTGACCACTCCTGATCCATAAAACATGGTTGCATGCGTAATTTCATGTCTCCTCTTTTTTTTAAAGTTTATACATATTTTATTTACTTGAATGTTTCTGATTCGAGTTGAGGTTTTGTACAATCATTTCTAATGATTTATAAACGTTCTACCATCAAATCATTGTATTCCATGAAATAACAACCACTTATATCATATTATTCAGGCACCCTATTTAATTTCTGCACAGTTTGCATGCATGTCTATTGAAGATCTCACAACTGCAATATTTGCAACCTATCAAACCTTCGATGTCTTGACAAATGCTTATGTTTTGAATCTTCCCGCTCAAGTGTCTCACAATGATTAAGGACATTCTATTTGATTTTATTTCATTAAATCTATTTTATATATAGCCTCTAAATATTTTTATGAAATGATAAATACTAATAAAATATATTAGAAATAACTTAATTCTAAATTATTTTATTAATATTTTAACTAATATAAATTTTTTTGTTGATTTTGTTGCAGCTGTAAAAACGTAAAAACGTGTACTATGTAGACATGTGAATTCTAAATACATAGATTGCTTAATCTATGAATTATTGAAAAAAACAGCTCTAATACAATATTATTGTGAATTAAGTATATTTAAATGTTCTCTAGTAGGGTGCAGGGGCAACATCAGCAAGGGAAAAGCCCTTCACGGTTGGCCCAGCTGCGACACTCTCCATCATCATTCTCCTGCTTCGTGTTTTGTGGGCCTCGCAAAGCTGAGGTAAATATATTCCTGCATTCCTTATAAATCTTGTTACCATCTGTTTGAATAATATAATCATAGATATTTCCTGACAAGTAATGAATAATGAAAAATGGAGCAATTACCCTCTCCTGTGGCGAGATTATGGTAGAGATTGACAATGTTGGGGCAGCTGTTCTGGCACTTGTCTGAGCACAGTTTAGACGTGAAATCAGAATATTCAGAAAGACCGTCACTTGACATACCCACACACATTCTCTGCAAACCGCAGCTTTGCAGGCACTCCTCACTCTCAATCCATTCCATCATCTTCTCCGCCATTACGCCCGACGACTGGAATATAATTGCA
>MU226166.1:1270746-1281198 GCA_018584345.1 Thuja plicata
AAGTTGACATCAATGACAATACAAACCATTAACTGATTTAATGTCTTGTATCATCTTCAACTTAACATTATCAAACATTCAATCAGTTACATGTCATCAATCTCTCCCTTTGGCATTGATGGCAACAAAACTTATATTATCACACTATACTATTTCTAGTACAATATGAAATACAATTGTTGAGATTCATCAGATTACTAAATAGTTTGTTTTGATAACTGATAAAAATGTCTCACCATCGGAAAGCTCTGTGTTAGCTTAGATTTGATTCTTGCAACTTTCTGTGTTTCTTGTACTGATGTGTTGTGTCCTTCCCTTGTGTCAATATCTCTCTTTTGATTGTTCTTCTTCTTTGATGTCTCTATCTCTTGTCAACAACTTTCCCTTTGTATATGATTCCTTCATACAAATTCTCTCCCTATGGATATGATCTCTCCCTATTTGGAGTAATCTAAAAATGGATAATTTCTTTTGATAATATGGATACATTATCTCCCTTTAAAAACAATGCAAAACAAATATTTTACAAATATCTGACATTCATGTCAAATAATTATTTTCTTCTATCCATAATATATTCCTTGAATTTCCCTTATCCATCAGCAATATATCAATATGATTTGGTGCTCAGTTCTGATATATACCTTTCTGTATATAGATGTATCTTTGAAGTTCATTTTTTTGCTTGCATCAACATGAATGATATTTTGATAATATATAGGCTGATGCAGCCTTCAATCTTTTACTGACTGGTAGACAAGGATTTGACCCCTAATCTCTTTCTCAGGTACTCAAATGTATCCTTGGGTAGTGGCTTGGTGAAGATATCGGCCAATTGTTATTTAGATTGCACATACTCAAGTATTACCTCTTTTTCTTGAACTTGTTCTCTTAAGTAATGATACTTGATTGCAATGTGTTTTGTCTTGGAATGCATGACTAGATTCTTGGAAATATTTATTGCACTGTTGTTATCACAATAGATAATCACTGGTTCTGAGATCTTCATATGCATACCTTCTAGCAACTGTTTGATCCATGCAATATCTGAGTAGTTTGCAGTAGTAGCAACAAATTCTGCTTCTGCAGTAGACTGAGAGATGCATCCTTGCTTCTTACTAATCTATGTGACAAGTCTATCACCCATAAAGAATGCTACTCTAGTTTTTCTCTTTTGGTCATCAAGATTTCCAGCCCAATCAGCATCTGTAAACACTTTTAGTTCAAATTTTCCTTCTCTTCTATACCATAAGCCAAATTCCTCAGTATTCTTCAGATATCTTAAGATTCTTTTCATTGTAGGCATATGTGATTCCCTGGGGTTAGCAAAAAATCTAGCGACATTTCGTACTGCATGTGCAACATCTGGTCTAGTGTGTACAACATACATGAGTTTTCCTATCATTGATCTATACAAATTCTGATTTACCTCTGTTGTCTTATCTTCCTTTGTTAATTTTCATCCAATAGCCATCGGTGTTCCAATTGGTTTGGAATCTTCCATCTTGAATATTTTCAGGACCTCTTTGATGTATTTGGACTGTGTAATGAAAAGACCTTCACTTTGTTGAATGATCTGTAGACCAAGAAAGAACTTGAGCTATTCAAACATAGACATCTCAAACTCTTTTCTCATCTCATCAGGAAATGATTTTCATAGCATATCATTGCCTCCAAATATGATGTCATCAACAAATATTTCAGCAATCAAAGTGTTAGCATCAGTATCTTTTTTCAAATAAAGATTACTATTTTGACTAATCCTTATGAATCCAATATTTATTAGATAGGAATGAAGTCATTCATACCAGGTGCTACCATACAAGGATTTGTGAAGTCTACATACCATGTTTCTCTTGTCTGGATCTACAAACCCTTATGGTTGCTCAATGTATACCTCTTCTTCAAGTATTCCATTTAGGAATGCTGACTTAACATCCATTTGATATACTTTGAATCCTTTATATGCAGCATAAGAAAGTATTATTTTTACTCCTTTTAGCCTAGCAATGTGTGCAAAGGTTTCTCCATAGTCTATACCTTCCTCTTGTGCATACCCCTTGCATACTAGTCTTGCTTTGTTCCTTGTGACTTCTCCATTCTTGTTCAGCTTGTTCCTTAATATCCATTTAGTAGTGAAGACATTCTTGTCATCTGGTCTTGGCACAAGTGACCATGTTTTTTTCTTCTCAATCTTCTCAATCTCATCTTTCATAGCACTTATCCATTCTTCATTATCTAGTGCAACATTGACAGATTTTGGCTCAAACTCACAAATTAAGAAATTTGAGTTTAAAGACTTACTTCTTGTTCTTGTACTAGCTTTCTTATCTCATATGATCTGGTCCTCAGGATGGTTCCTTCTTACATATCTTGCAAGTATAGGTACAACTCTTTGTGTATCAGCTTGATCTTCATTACCTTGCACATTATCTTGATCATTTTCCTCCTAACCGTCGGTAACAACATTCTGACCATCGGTTGCAACATTCTTTTGTTCTCGAATTAAGCACTATTGCTCGGGTAGAGTTATGGGTTCTTCACAATATACAAACCTATTGTAGTCTTCTGGTTATTTTGTGCTTTTCAGCTCATTCTTTTATGCAAATTCATCAATCTTCACATTTGCACTTTCAACTATTTTGTTTGAAGCTTGGATTAGACATTTAAAAGCTTTTCTCTTGGTAGAATACCCCAGAAAAATACCTTCATCACTTTTGGCATCAAGCTTTCCATTTCTATCATCCTATAAGACATAACATTGACTACCAAATATTTTGAAGTGACTTACATTGGGTGTTTTACCATACCATAGCTCATAAGGTGTCTTCTTTGTGTCCTTCTTCAATTGTACTCTATTAAGTGTATAAACAACAGTGGTGACATCTTCCCTCCAGAAGATTTGGGTGATGTTATTTTCTATCATCAGTGTTATTGCACAATCAACTATTGATCTATTCCTTCTCTCAGCAATCCCATTTTTTTGTGGTTTCCATGGTGCAGAAACCTGTCACTTTATACCATGCTCATTATAGAAATTAGTGAATTCATCTGATATAAATTCTCCTCCTCTATCTGATCTTAAACATTTTAGATCCTTACCACTTTGTTTTTCTACCATAGCCTTATACCATTTAAACATCTTGAATGCTTCATATTTTTCTTTTAGAAACATGACTGTCATCATTCTAGAGTAATCATCAACAAAGAGGATAAAATATCTATCTCCATAATAACTCTTTGTCCTCATAGGTTCAAATAAATCAGTATGGACTAATTCTAGAATATCGTCAGATGTATGGGTTTTACTTTTGAAACTAGACTTTGTCATTTTACCGTTTTGACAATTTTTGCACATGATGTTGTCTGGCTTTGTCATCGTCAATAAGCCTCTTACACTTCTTCTTTTGCTTGTTTTTATCATGTTGTCAAAATTCACATGACACAATCTTTTGTGCCACAACTATATCTCTTTGTTTCTAGTGATTAAGCAAGTGGTTTTAGTATCATTCAGATAGAATAAGTTACCTTTAGTCTGTTCATCGATACCAATTAGTTTTCCTAATTCATTGAAGATCTTTGCCTTCTTTTTCTCAAATGCTACTCTATGACTTAAATTATTCAGCTAAAAAACACTCAACAGAATATAATTCAATCCTTTTACCCAATAAGTATTTTCACATTTAATCAGGTTATTCAACATTATTGTTCCTTTAACTTCAACTAGACAAGGTGTATCATTTCCCATTGTTACTGTACACCACCATTATAATATTCAAAAGTGTTAAACTTTTCTTTGTCACCGGTCATGTGGTGAGTGCAGCCACTATATATAATCTAGATATCATTCTTACTAACCTTAGATATGAGTGCAGTTTCTTCATACCTTTCATCTTCATCTAAATCATCCTTCACAGCTACAAATACGATCTCAATGTCATCATCAGCTTCGGTGTCAATATCTTCATCTTTGCAAGCAGCTAGGTAGCTAGCCTTCTTTCCTTTTTCCTTTTAGTCTTGGGTATCCTTTCTTTCTGATTTTCGGTAACCTATGTAATCTTTGTTATCACCTCTGTCAGATTTCTTCTCAAAAGATCTGTCATTACTTCTATCATATTTTCTTCTGTTTGGATATCTTGTAGCAAAGTGTCCAATCTCTTTACAATTAAAGCATACAAGTGGTAACTTGCCTTTGTATTTACCTTTGCCTCTTTTCATTCTCCTTGCCATGAGTGCTTCTATTTCATCTATATCTTCTTCTTCACTTTCACTTTCACTATCCCTTCTAGATGAGTATCTATGATTGGATTTGCTTATTTTTATAGAAGAATTAAATGCAAACTCTAAGCTTGGTAAGACACTATTGTCAAAGTTATTCATCTCAAATGAAATCAATCTACCAATTAAACTATCAAGAGTGACTGTATTGTTTTCTACTGCTCTCATTTCTTGAATAGCAGAAACTCTAATAGTGTATACAGGCAATAAGGTTCTTAAGATTTTACTTACCATTGTTTCCTCTTCAAGTGTACCACCAACACCTTGTATAGCATTGATTACTTCTTTTATTCTTGTTCTATACTATGTGATGTTTTGTCCTTCTTTCATTCTAAGATCATCAAATTTTCCTCTAAGGCTTTCTTCCTTGGCTCTCAAAACATTTGCATCACCGCCATGTACAAGCTTCAGTTTGTCCCACATTTTCTTTGCATTTTTGCAGTCCTTGACATCTTCAAATTCAACATTAGAGAGTGATGAATAAAGCTCTATAACTATGTAGTTAACCTCATGCTTCTCTCTTAATTGATCTACTGTCAATACCCCTGTAGGCAACACATATTCATTATCTAAGTATTGAGTAACATCATTACCAATACCTGATAAGTGGAGTCTTACCCTGCTTTGCCATGAAACAAAGCTGTCTTTGTTCAACTTGGGAACATCTCGTCTGTTCATCTTGTGATCTTTACTTAGGTCTTGAAACTTTCCTTCTAAGCACACAAGCTCTGATACCAATTGTTAGTTATAACTGAGAGGGGGGGTGAATCAGTGGCCTCAAAAATTTATCCTTTAATCACTAACCACCAATCAAATACATATCATATTATTAAGTCCCTACAAGATGCATGCCATAAAATACTAATAATGATTTAACTATCTGTCAGTTTTCCTTATCTATCCTTATTCTTCTTGATTATCAATAAGCAGTAAAATTATTAACCGATACTCAGTAAATATGCATAGTATACCAATCAATCTAGAAATGCATATGTGAAATGTAAACATTAAAGTAATAAACCATACACACATAACACATGGATTTTAACATGGAAACCCTATTAAGGGAAAAACCACTGGGACCGGTACCCTAAATTTTCACTCTTCTAAAGTGAGCCATGTTAGGAGCCAACCCTATTAAAGGTTACAAATAGACTATTAGGTGTGACCTTGTTAGAATATTTTATACATAGAGATTATCACTTAGTATTGAGCATCTATTTTCTACCATCCTTGAATCAACCTCCTTCTTAGACTGTTAATAGGATTTAGGAAAATCTTGCTACCATCCTTGAATCAACCTTCTTCTTAGGCTGTCAATAGGATTTATGCAATTTCAATGCTATTTTCATGAATCAACCTTTTTGGCACTCCTTGGGATGTACCTCAATATATAGAAGACTGTTAAGTCCTTCTCTATTAAGAGACCTTATGCTTCAATGGTTAAACTAAAACACTATGACCTATTTCTAATGCAACTTGAATTGTAGATTTTTGGGTCTATTTAAGTACATTACCTCTCTGATCAATGTATCAATTTAATTCTTTATGATCCACACTTTCTACTCTGTGATGCTGTGCTTCATCAGTTTATCTTCATCAGTTTCTCTTCAGCATCCTCTTTCTATTCACTCCCCTTCCCATGTATGTGATTGTGGAAATGAATTACACTTGTCTCTTATATAGACATGATATTCCTTAATTCTTGATTCTTGATTCTTGGCGTGAAAAACAATCCAGCCAATTTGATTTAAAGCTTTAACTCCTGATTTATCTCGTAGTTATCTTCTTGCCAACTGTACAAATCTTCTTTAAATCAATTACTTAACTTTGGTCAAATAAAACAAATAAAACAACCATTTAAGTCTATCCTTAAGCTACGCCAGCTAGATATTTTGTTATTTTCTAAACTCTTTGTTCTGTTGGTCAACTCTACAGTTAGTCATCGGTGATAACTGCCAGTTCTGTCAGTGTGACTCCAGTCAGCTTTGGGATCTCCATCCGTCGGGAATCATTGCATTTTTCTCATCGGGCAACTCTATGTTCAGCTCGTCAGGTATCACTATGATTTTTCTTCATCGGGCAATACTGTCTTCTACTCGTCGGGTATCACTATGACTTTTGTTCTTTGCCTTTACCAATTGTGTGCACTCTATCGGTGTTGTCTGTCACTTATTGAATACTTGAGTTTTATGCATTGCTGAAAGCATAATCTCTATTCCATTGATTCTCTTAAGTCTTTGGCATTATGTACATGACCGTACAGATGGTATCAAGTTGACATCAATGAAAATACAAACCATTAACTGATTTAATGTCTTGCATCATCTCCAACTTAACATTATCAAACATTCAATGAGTTACATGTCATCAGGTCCTTTGTGACAACACCAGGGAATTTGAGCTGGATCTAATTAATAACACTAGGAATAGCATGTTGGATAGCTATAGGACAATTAAATGGCTATTCAATTAAGTGGAGGACTCAAAAATAGGGTTCAAGGTACAGACAAAGACAATGTCGATAGAAATGATGTTGAACATATGAGGACAAAATGATTAGTGTTGAAGCTACCCTAAAAAACATTACTGAATAGAATTATAATATCCTCAAAGCTTCGAAATAACAAAATAAGGATATCATTGAGAAACTGAAGGAAAATTTTGAAGGGAATGATGCAGCCAACATGCGTGTGGAGAAAGAGCAGAAAATAGAATAGGGCCCCAGCAAGAGGACTAGAGTCAGTGCTAAGAAGAAAAAAGATAATAATATGGTGATTGATCTCCAGAAGATCAAGGATTATGCTGCTAATATGGAGCTTCTTGAGGCCAAGGCGACCACCCTGATGGTGGACATATCTTGATTGTCTCTAGTCTTTTTTGTTGTCCCTGTGCTTTTTTCTTTTTAGAAGATTAGTTTTTTTTTTTTCTGGCCCTGTGTTGGCATGTTCTGCTATTAGACTCTGTGTCATTTTGACTAGGCGTAATGTTATATTTTTAAACTCTATTTTGGGTTTTAAGAACCCTGTAAAACCTGTTTTACTTAATCAAAAACATTGCTAATGATCAAATTCTACTTTTCATAAGCCCCATTTTGAATTATATTATTAAAAAATAGATCAAGTTGACATATTATAAAAAAAATCTAGAATCCATTAAGCCATTAAGGAGAATGCATCTAATTAAATATGCACACCTCAACATGTGAGAATTGTGATCATTTAAAAATTATAAGCATAGAGCCACTCACCACCACAAGTATTCCTTTAGGGGAGAACATGACCATGTCTATAATAGCCATCCTCAATAATTTGTAGAATCCTATATGGTATCGACGCCACAACTTAGTACATAACTTTTTCTATGGAGATATAGCTTCATCACACAAACAAAATTTTTGATCTAGCATTAAAATTTATAATTCAATATTTTTGGTCTTCTTATCTACATCATCATTACAAAAAATTGCATCTTTCTACATAAACTTTTACCTCTTATTTATTAACACTTTCTTTAAAATTTCTTTGCATGACTAGGGTTTTACTAACCCTCTTTCTTTTGGTACCATTTTACACTGATCTAGTTATATATTTTCTATGAATTCACTTTATTTATTTATTTTATGTTATATGATTAAGGCACAAGTTATGTTTTCTTTCTTCTTAAAATTTAATATATAGTATTTTATAATTATATGTATGCTTAATGATGAAATAAGTCTTATATGTATTGTATCATTTAAAAAAATACATTTTATATTATTTTGGATGAGTGCAAGGTCATGGGCATACCATGGCTTGAAGTAGTAATAAAAATACAAAAGAGACAAGTTAAGAAATGAATGTTGTTAATTGAATAGATTACTCATAGAATTTCAAAAGTATGTAGCAACCAAATTCATAGAAAGTTGAATGGAGTTTTTAAATTAGTAATTTTTTGGGGGAAAAAGAGTAAATTTATTTTGTAAAATTAGAAGTTTCAATGGATTTTTATTATATTTTTTTTAATAATTTTTTTTAAACTTTGTCCAACCTATGTTTATGACCAAATTTATTTTTGAATATTTTAATATACATTTTAAACAATATATGTTTGGATGTGACACATATTTATGTAATTTTTTGCCCAATAAATTATTATTTATATTTATTCAAGGTTTCAAAAATATTAAAAAAATTTCACTCATCCTCAGTAAAAATTTATGAAACTCAATTATTTTTGAAACTTATAGTTTGCGATGGATCTTATAGATGAGAAAATACACCTTTGTAAACTTGTAGATATTTTTAATTGGTGTATAAATGAGTACTTTAGTCACCTCCACCTTTTCATCTCACTTGTTCCTGTCATTCATCCATTATGATTCCTATTGTAGCATTTTCATGGAGACCACAATCTTGTTGATCACATCCTTAGTGAATGCAAAAATGTGACTCCATATTATTCACCAATCTTTTCCTTATCCAAGAGGTCAAAAATCATCATCTTTAAATTATTTATTTCTTCCGCACAAAAAATGTTGGCTTTAATCAAATTCATCTCTTCCTCTAGGATGGCCCTCTCATCTAATATCTCATCCAATATTTCCATAGATTCTTACAATATCTCATCAATAGCCATTGAAGGCTAATCCACAAACTTGGCACTACCTTTAGGTAGAACCTTTAACTTTTGATCTTGGTCTTTTTTATATACAGTTGAGCCAATTTCCACTTAAATTTTTTTTTTTGTTGGTTCAAGAGAGTGAAAAATTCATTCACTTTAGATCCAGGCTCCTCCCAAATCTTAGAGGTAGGGATTTGATTAGGAAAGTGAGCTAAGCCTCAAAACATGGGAGTGATATGTTTAGGGGAGGATCTATAATTGTGGACCATAGAATCTTTAGAGGACAAGTCAAAAGTAGTACAGTAAGTGGAAGTGGAATCACCAAATATTTCTTTAGCGTTTTTTATGAAAACCACATTTTTTATTAGGTGGAACTAACTAATTTTTTTTCCTTTTGGGAAATCATTGAGTGTTGAGACGTGAAGAATTATCCTTTCGAGGAGCAGGATTTTTTATTATAGAGGAGGAAGAGGCTCCCATGTTATTATGTGTAGGGAAATAGCTAAAGTTAATAATTAGAGAGGGATTAGTGATGTTGAAGAGAAAGTTCCTAAGCAAGGAAAGGATAGGATGAAACCTTGATGGAGAGAGAGGGTTTATGTTTCGTAAATGTAAATGATTGAGCAAGGGAAAAATATATCCAGGAGGACAATTCATCTTAATTCTATGTGTGAAGTGAATTAATATATGAAAGAGTTGAGAGTGAAGGTTTTGAAGCTTTTATCTAGGGTGACATGCCTTATAAGGACCTTTTCCATGACCCTCCAATCAATAAAGATTATACCAATTGAAGTCTTTATACACGTGAGTAATCTTCTTTCCTTTCATGATGAATTTCATTAAATTATCCTTCTAATTTCCTTCAAGATTCCTAGGGAAGGAAAAATCTTCTTTGAAGAGACTACTAGTACCAAAAAACCTCCATAGTCACATTAAAATACAACCCTCTCACATCCACCCTACCATCATTCCAAGATTAAAAGAAATCAACATAAAGAGAATGGTCATGGCCCAACATCACCTCAATATAGGAAGAATTATCTCATTCAAATATGGGCCATAAAACACTATTATTCTTGAGTGAAATATATTTATAGGGCTCCACCTAAATCAATTCATCACCCATGGTGTTGGTGCCCAAAAATGCTGAATTGAATTTCCTTTGGACTTGCCAATCCAATGATGGGAAATCCAATTATTTTTGGCCAACTAATCAGAATGATCGATTATGATCCTCTTCCCATACGCTTCTGGCTCTGCAAGACCAAGGCGGGTGAACCTTCACCTGAACAAGCTTTTTATAGTAGATATCCTGTGTATAGAACTCAAACTTCCATCTCTCAAAGTATGGCAAGGAACTTGAAATAAATATAACTGAAATCAATATATCATGAACTATAAACTAAAATACTTTAAGTAATTGAAAGAATTTTTAGTAAATATGTATGTAATTTGAAATGAATAGATAGATAAGATATCTTAAAACTATAAACAATGAACTAAATAACTATAATCCAAATAATGATTAGACCAGTGCCTTATTCTACCATGGGAAATAGAGTCAAGATC
>MU226166.1:1330841-1345997 GCA_018584345.1 Thuja plicata
ATAATGTCCTTAAGGAAAAAAATCACAAGATTAGATTCTCAGATTCTTCTAGTGGAAAAGAAAACTTTAAGAAAATGATTCTAATACAAATGTGAATCTTCAAACATTAAACATTAAGACATATGAATGTGAATAGATACATGATAATACTTCGATAAGAAAAGGATGATAAACAATAGAAGTTATGAAAGACAAGTAAGCATGTGTAAATAGATACTTCCCTGAATGAGAATGGATGTAAATCATCTTGTCGACATGGGTTCCACCAAAGTCTATACAGATGTTGATTGGGCTGGAAACGTTGATGACCAAAAGAACACAACTGGAGGAGCATTCTTCATGGGTGACAGACTTGTCACATGGATCAGTAAGAAGCAAGGATGCATCTCTCAGTCTACTACAAAAGTATAGTATGTGGCTGCTGCTACAAATTGCTCTAATATTGCATAGATCAAACAATTACTGGAAGGTATGCATATGAAGATCTTTGAACCAATAATTATCTATTATGATAATACCAGTGCAATTAACATTTATAAGAATCCATTCATGCATGATATGACTAAGCATATTTCTATCAAGTATCACTATCTAAGAGAACATGTACAAGAAAAGGAAGTGACAGTAGAATATGTTCAATCAAAGGAACAGTTAGCTGATATATTCACAAAGCCATTAGCAAAGGATCCGTTTGAGTACCTGAGACAAAGACTAGGGGTCCAACCCTTGTCTATCGGTCAGTAATCTAACTAGGAGGTTGCAGCAGCCCATACCAAATATGAAGATCAGTCATGTTGATGCAAACACTGAGATTGATAGCAAGAAATACATATGTACATAGCAAGGTACAAATCTGCACCAAAAACTAGAACTTTGTATTGCTAATGGATAGGGAAATTCAAGGAATATATTATGAAAAGGGGTGGAACATGATATAGATGATAAAACAAGAAGAAGTATTATTGTTTGGCATTATTGTCAAAGGGAGAGATGATCTCATTATCATACAAAGGGAGAGATGATTCCATATCATATAAAAGGGAGAGATGATCTCATTGAGATAAGGGGGAGATATCATAAAGGGAGAGATTATATCATTATCCATCTAAGGGAGAGAAGTAACAAAGGGAGAGAGTTCAAACAAAGAGAAAGATTTTTGTCAAAGGAAAAATAGGTTATCAAGAAGAGGAACAGTCAAGGTAGAGTACATATCAGAACAAAGATATCATATTATACATATATCTAGAGAAGGGATTTAGGATTGAAGACAACCACTCTACATAAAAAAAATCTAAGCAATTTTTGAGCTTACCGAGAGCCACACATTTATAATAGTTACATTAGGAAAGCTTGATGAAACTGTATATTTCATATTGTATTAGTGATAGTATAGTATGATAATGTAGTATGTTGCCATCAATGCCAAAGGGAGAAATTTATGACATGTAACTAACTGAATGTTTGAAGATGTTAAGTAGATCACCAAAATACAGAAGGATAATGCAAGACATTAAATCAGTTAATGGAAGTATTTTTATTGATGTCAACTTGATATAATCTAATCGGTTATAATAAAAGTGTCAAAGACTTTAGAGAATCAAAGAGAAAAAAGATTATGCTTTCAGTAATGCATAAAAGACAAGCATTCACAATATGACTTCAAACATCGACAGTCAAAGGAACACCGACGGATATAGATCATTGAAATTCAAGTCATAGTGATTCCCAAGCAAGAACACCAACAAGAATTACTGATGAGCAGAATCACAAGCATAACCGATATCCAGAAACATAGTGTAAACCGACGGAGAAGCCCAAGGAGAACTGGAGTGTTGACCGAAGCTATCAAAAAGTTAAACATTGAAATTAACTTGAGTTTAGAAATGAAAAAATATCTAGTTGGCAGAGCTAAATATAGACTTAACTAGTAGTTATCCTAGTTTTCATCGATAAGATAAAGCCATAGATAAGTAATGGATTTAAAGTTGTTTTGTCCATTTGGTAAGAAAATCTCAGCGAGATA
Organism: Thuja plicata; assembly: GCA_018584345.1. Lineage (NCBI taxonomy): Eukaryota > Viridiplantae > Streptophyta > Pinopsida > Cupressales > Cupressaceae > Thuja > Thuja plicata. The sequence goes on from MU226166.1 coordinate 1,332,865, forward strand.
AAACAAGAATTTTTCTTTAAATCAAATTCGCGAGAATTGTGGATCACACCAAGATCAAGAATATCAAGAACCTAACAATGGTGATATCATGTATATAAAGAGACAACTCAATTCATTACGAATTGGTGTGGTGGGTGAATGAATGAAAAGAGGATGCTGAAGAGAAACTAATGAAGATAAACTTCATATAGTCCTGATCAACAAGCTGTGGAAAGAGCTAAAGTTTTCTATGGACACCGAGTAACATAACACAGCATCATCGAGAAAAATCAAAGTGGAGCAAAGGTATAAACTAAGATATAATGATCAGAATATCTTTATGAGATTACAATAGATCTGAAAATTTGCAACTATAAGTTGTATATGTGAACAGATCATATTGTTTCAGTTTAACCATTGATTCAGAAAGTCTCTTAATCGAGCGGGATTTAAAGATCCTATCTATATTGAGATACATCCCAAGGAGTATTAAAATTTTTGGTCACGAAGATAGCAAGAGATTCCATATACCTATTGACAGGCCAAGTGAGTGTTTGATCAAGGAAGGTAACATAGAGATGCCTGATATCAAGTGACAGACTAAACTTTTAAATCCTCTAACAAGGTCACACCTAATAGTGTGTTTTCAGAAGAGTAAAAATTTTGGGTTACCGGTCCCAAGTGATTTTTTCCCTTAACTGGGTTTCCACGTTAAAAATCCATGTGTCAATGTGTTTTTGATTCATTACTTTAGTGTTTTGCATTACACATAAATTAATTAGATTGATCGGTATACTCTAGATAATTTGTTGTATTTCGGTAAATTAATAGACTGCTATTTGGCAAACATAAAGGAGAAGGTTTTACAAAGCATTCTGGGCGGTATTAATTTGATAAAAGTATTTGGAGGCATTCATCTTATAGGACAGAAGATAACTAGAGGCTTAAGGGTAAAATTACAAACCTATGTCACACTTTTACAAAGGAAGAAAACCATGACATGCAAAGTAGTTAAACTTCAATGACATAAAAGTGGTATTTGTGTTTTGAATTTGAAAATGATGTAAACTAATGAAATGTGTAAAATTGGATGTAGTTTATGCCCATAATTGTTTAAATAAGAATAAGAATTGACATAGTTTTTTAATTTTTGAAGTACATTTTTTAAGTTTTGAAAAATGGTGAAAATCGAGGGTTTAGTTCCCACCAATAAAATATATGTAAATAATCTTTTTTACCTTTGATTTCATAATATGTTTTAGATGACATGTATAGCTAGTGCATAAAAAAAGAAAGATTGGTTTTTGGTATATATTTTGTCTATTATAACTATTCAAAGTTGGCGTTACCCAAAATTAACAATTTTTGTCTCCCACCTGTTTTTCCCTAGAAAATCTACACCAAATACAAAAAAAATATATATTCTTGAAGAGGACTCTCTCCTCTAGTGTTAAATATAAGTTTTAAATTTTTTTGACATGATTTTCTATTTTTTTTTTATCTTTTTTCAAACAAGCATGTTCTTTAATGATAAAATACCTACTTGCAATTTTTTTAACTTATAATATATTATATTTAATCAAAATACTATAAAAATTATATGACCATAATCTATACTTGGAGCTCTACAAAAGGGTATTTTTAGATTTTAGGAACAATTCAATTTTGGTGGACTAATAAGCCCTAGAAATGACATGTTTCAAGTTTTCCTTTTTTTCCTTATTTGGCTGCCAAATGGGATGTCATATAGGTAAGTTCGACCGAAATAGGTCCAGCCAAAACAGGTCTAGCCGAAATAGGGGCCGACCAAACATGGTCGCGTGGATGACCACGACCCTTAAAGTTGATATAAATAAAATGTTTTTTTATTTTAAATTTAAAAATAAAAATTGATTATTTTGACTTAAAAAAGGTTTTTTTACTAAAATCATTTTTTTAATTATTTTAAAAGCATATTTTTGGGTGTTAAAATTATCAAGGAGGTTTTTATTATTTGCAAGTTTTTTATAGTTTTTTGAGATTTATTTGTATTTTTAATTAAATCATTGTTCAATATTAAATTATGAAATTACCAATATTATTTTTGAATTTTTTATCAATTGTATATGGTTTTGTGTATGCAGGTGAATCGAACCTCTCAATTTGAACAAATTGTGCAATGGGGAATAAAAGAAATAGAGCAAAAAAATCTGATCAAATAAGGGATGACAAAATGAAATGTCATACAAAACGTAATGAAGATGAACCTATTGAAGTTGAAGAAGATCCAATTCAAGAAGGGGAATCAATTGATGGAGATATATCTTTTGAGACGTGCAATTTGATGGAGATGGGTGATGATTCATTTTCAGTCAATTTTCATCTAACGAATTGGTACCTGAAAGCACAATAAAAAAAACAATGCAAAAAGATTTGGGATGAATATTTTCAAAATAAAAGTCTATTTGGAAAAGCACAATTATTTGCTAGGCTATTTAGGAAAAAAGAAATGAACCCTGTTTTGGATTTGTTAGGTGTTGATAACAAGAAAAACTCAGGAGACAATGTAAATCGAACAATATTTGAAAATTTCCAGGATGCATTGAATGACATTAACAACTCAAGTCGAGGAGCTGATTTAAGTGTTGCACGTAGAGCATTGATGACTACTTTATCTAGTAGGAGGTTGACACAGAGAAAACAAGTACATGTAATTTATGATTTATTGAATATATCTAGAAGAACTATTCAAAGATATATTAGGAAGAGAAATATGGTAGATGAAAATATTCAAAAGAATTGGGTTAATATTTGTAGACTACCTCGAAAAGACAAAATTTATGAAGATGTAAAAAGACAGGTCGTTGAATATTGGACCGCTCACTCTCGTGTTTCTTCTAATAAAAGTGATACTATATAGATGAAAGATGAAGAGACCGGTATGAAAATTGTACATCCAAAATATTTTATAGATACAACACAAAGAGAATTGTTTGAAGCATTCAAACAAGAATTTTTAGATGTGAAAATATGTCAAAGAATGTTTGAGAGGTTGCACCCTTGCTTTGTAGGCATAAATAAGGTACGTGAAACTTGTTGTTGCCGAAATCATGTTGAGTTTCATCTATATTTGCAATCATATAAAAAGGTTATGGTAGTACTTAATTTAGATATGCTCATCCCTGCAAGTACACCATAATTTGTGAAGTTTATATTATGTGAAAAAATAGAAGATTTAGAGGAGTTCAAAATACAATGTATAAATAGTGGATGCAGTGATTGTGGAGATTTATATAAATTTCCATTGCAAATTGAGAATATTAATGCTGCAATGCCAGTTTTGTGGAAGAGATTTGAATATGAGACATACGAAACTAAGAGAAAAGATGAATCCAAAAAAATTGTATTGAAGGAGAGTGAATTGCCCTACATTGAGTTTATGACCAGGTTTCATACTATCATTTATCCACATATCCAACATTTTCATGGTGCAAGCTGCCAAGCTAAATGATTTCATGATTCAAAAAATTGTTTTCCACCTGGTTGTATTATTTTACTTGTATATTTCTCTAAGAACTATACATTCTCCCCTCAATCAGAGCTTCAAGCTCAATATTATCATTATGACCAAGTTGCAATATTTGTGCAAGTGACCTATAGACATGCACAATTTGATTTGGATGAGGTAGAAAGTACCAATCCAAATGAATGCAATATCATCAAGGAGGTTCATTTCTATATCAACGATGATAAGGTTCATGATAGGAGCTATGTGGCTCATTGTTTTGGAATGTATTTTGAAGATACTGTGAATCATAGGATAATAGCTTCACAACACTTGATTTGGTCTGATGGTTGTTTAGTTAAGTGTATGCACTGCAATTCATTTTCAAATTCTCATTGATTACTTGTTAAATTATTATGTGATCATAATATTGTGCATATGTAACAACTTAATCTTGCAGGACAATTTAAATCTGAAAAGTCTTTAATTGGCTAGCTATGCAACATGCTAGATGCAATGTTAAGTTTTTGTGGAACTTCTTTGCAAGTGGACATGGAAAAGGAGAGCACGATGAAGCAGGAGCATGTGTGAAGCGTGCACTTCGCCAACATGAACTTGTAGGTACAAATGGTGTGAACAGTAGTTAAATATATATATCTAGATATTTCAAATAGTAGAATTTAAACTGATAGTTTTGAAATTTATAGGTAACATGATAGAGAATTCAAAGAAAATTGTTGAATGGTGTAAAAATCATTTTGCTATTCGGGACACCAAATACAACAAATGTTATTTTTGGGAAGTGAAAGGTAATTTATAGTTTATAGGAAAAATCTAAATTAAAATTTAATTTTGTGTTCATCTATGTTATCATAATTGTTGATTTAAATATCTACAACTTTCATTTCATATTTGTAACAAATTTAGACTGATCTAATCCTTACAATTGTCAAAGTATTTTTTTTTATAGAAAAAGTAGCAAGAGGCTGCTGGCCCGTGGAACAGAGGACTAGTAGCACATTAACAGCATATTAATGGAACTAGTCAAAGCTAAAAACATTTTAGCAGGATATCACAAACACTGATTCTAGTTCTGCCTCTATCAAAAACAAAAGTGACAGTTCTACTCCAAGGGATTAAACCAGAGTAATTGCTATCATCAGTAACATAAAAAGTATTATCTATAAGCCTCACAGGGCTCAACCAAACCAAAATAACAAACTTAAAATTAACCCCAATCATAGAATAGGGGAACCGAGGGTCAAGCCCAGCCAAAATAACTTGAACCATAGACATCAGCATTAGTTCTTCCCTCCTAGTTGTTTAGATAGTAGGGTTCTCGCCCACTCCTCCTGAAGAAACAAGAACAGATCCTTGTTATCCTCGTCTGCTTCCAATTTTCCACCCGCTAGCTTTTCCTACACATTATAGAGGGTCATCACCGAGGCATGAATAACCTTTAGTGCAAATTTGTTGGTCCTCATGTAATGGTTCATCAGGTCCTGCATATTCTTCTTAATCTCAACAATTTCTTTGTCAATAATCATAAAACTTTCTTTTAAGGGTGCCTGTGAAATTGCATTTTTCCTCCATGCTAGAGGAGTTTATCCTGGGAATCATGGTGGGGGATCTAGGGTGGGGTGGGATTCTTGGGGGTTACCGTGGCTCTCTGGGGGTTGGTCAAGGGAATATTACCAGTCGGGCTCATATAGCCTTCCGAGGAATCATTTCTAAAGTTGGTGGGGTGGGAGACATTTTCCATCAGGGAGAGCTCCTTGGAGGCCATTTCCAACATCTTGATTTTGCATTGTTCCTTGGCTATTCTATTAGACCTCCTATGGCCTGAACCACTTAGGTCCACCTTCAAATTGACCGGGGTTTTTATCATTTTCTATTTTTTGGGCTTGTAATCCATCTCAGGTGTGTTGTCAACCCCTTTCCCTTCATTGTAATCCACAAAGTCAGAAACATACGATTCCTCCTGGCCTTCCTTCTTATAGGTGGGAATCTTAATACTTTTTTTACGGGTTTTTTTCTCTGTCTTCATAGGCCCTTGGGTGATACAGATGGATTGGGAGGAGGAATTGGTGGTGTTTTCATCTTTTTCAGGGGGCTTCTCTTGGGGCATCATCTGAATAATCAGAGGGGGTTGGGGTGCCGGGCATATGGCTTTGTGAAACTAAAAAAGATAGAGGAGGAAGCCCTAGTGGAGGATAGCTCTATCAGGGTTGCTTTTGATATCAAGGAAATTACATTCTATAGAGTGCAGAAGATAAAACGGTATGGAAATTAAATCTTTGTTCCTAATATGATTCAGGAAAGGTAAGTGGTAGTTGTAAAACGCCGTAAACTTACCTTCAAGCATGAAATACTTCATGATAATGAGACAAATTTTTGGCCAGAAGTCTGGCAACTCTTCTCTGTTGAAACCCCCCCGTTTCCTAACTGAAAGCTCCCCATCTTTGAAAAATTGTTTTAGGCTGGTAGGGTCGGTTGTCTGACTGGTCTTTTTATACTTTCTCCCCACCATAGAGAGCCCCGTAGCCTCTGAGATGACCTCCTCATTGAGTTGGAAGTGAATGCCCCCAACCGAGACACTTCTGTTGTTCCAAGAGGAGATGAACTATTTAGATATTCTCTCATCATGTCCACCTTTCATGTGTTTCATGAAACCCCAAATGCTGGTTTCCTTGCAATAATGGGTGACCAACAGATCAAAAGTAAAGGCTTCATAAATATTATCAAGTTCAATACGGAGAATATTACCACCCATATCAGAGGTCTCCTCTTCAAGCATCGGAATATCCTTGGAGTCTGAGAGCTGACTGTTGTTGCAGGCCATATAAAACCACTCTCTTTTACAAATCCATTTCAAAAAAAGCTTATACATAACCTGGCATTTTTTAGAATTTTGGAGAACAGGCTCCATACCATCAAATCTAATAGATCTCCAGGTAACATAAATAGTAATAATAGCATTGCTACCATTAATAGCCAAAACCACCTTTTGACACTGACAGCGATCACTCCACACAAACAAAAGGTAACGATAGAACTTTATGGGAATTTGTGTTTTGCGTTTCTTAATCACACAAATCACTCATACATGCCAACACATGATCAAGGAGGGGTTTGTAATAAATAAGCCAGCCTAGCACATTTAGACGATAGTATTCATTTCTCCCATGATGAGTTGCTGAGTCATCGGAGGTAAATCACCAACTAACATCCAACTATTTAGTTTGGTTTGTTTTAGACCAATTTCTGCCAATGAGTCAGCAACCGAGTTTCCCTCTCTACAGGTATGGCCTATAGTCATATGTTGGAAGCTCTCAAGAAGCTCGTAGATCTCCATAATGATAGGTATAGCCCGCCACCCCACACCAGATCCACTCTTGACTGCCTCTATTATCACTTTGGAATCCCCCTTGATTTCTAGCCGTCTGAAGTTCATCTATTTTGCAAGTTTAATCCCCTAGAGAAGTGCAGTCCCTTACGCCTGGGTGATAGTACAGTTATTGATTGGTCCCGCATAAGCCAGAAGGCAAGTGCCATGGTGATCTCTCAACACTCCTCCCCCACCATGCCCAAGATTATTAACTGCCCCATCAAAGTTTAATTTTATTCTACCTCTAGGAGGGGAAGTCCATTTGGTAGCTTTTTTGGTAGTATTTTTAGCATTGTCAAACCTGGAGAACCCACTCAAGAGGTTCCAGCGTTCCGCTATCTTAGCTTCCCAGGCAGTAGGAGGACTGGATGGGAGCTTCCATTTAGCCATCCTGACATTTTCACTCAAGAGCTTAGTTTCAATAAGGAGACAAGTTTCAGGCTAGATGCCTTTCTCCCTGAAGATCCTTTTGTTTTTTTCCTTCTAGATGGACCAACATATGTGTGGGGGAAGCATACGCCAAAGGATTTGGAGTAGAGGGTGGTTTGAGGGGGATCTCCAGTTAACGAATTGGTGCACCTCACCATCCAGGGCCCATGAGATACCCAATCTATCAGAAATTCCTTGCCACATTTTGGTAGCATAGTCACAGTGGATGAAGAGGTGGTTTACTGTCTCTTCCACCTTCTCACATAGGACACATCTATTTTCCATTGAGAATCCTCTTTTAGTAAGATTATCTTGGGTTAGGATCTTACCATGCATTAGGGTCCACCAAAAAATGTTTATTTTAGGCATGAGCTAGGGGATCCACACCTTCTTCCAGTCGCCTGGGTTGCTCTCCTCCTTAAGAAGCAGGTTGTAAGAAGAACTAACTATGAAAGCACCAGTCTGGGTGGGGGTCCAGTTAATAGATCCTTGGCCATGTGTTGCAGGTCTGGTCTATCCCTTAATTGATTAGGTAAATCAACCCAAACTCTTCCGTTGGTGTAGTTGGAAGCTCTAAAACCCAGGCTAGGTCTAAGGTAGTCCATAAGTGGTTTGAATTTATGACCCAAATGAGGTTGGTTCATGATCCAATGGTCATCCCAAAATTTTATGGACCTACCATTACCAATTTTCCAAAAGGTCCCTCTGGACAGGAGGGGCTTACACTTGCAGATGTTTATCCAGAGTTTGGATCCACTAGGGAGGTCACTGTTGTGGAACATCATTCCGTAGGGGTGGCTTTGGAGATATTTGGTTTCCATTATTATACACCAATCCATTTTTTTCTCAATGAGCTTCCAAGCTACCTTTGTAGTAAGGGCCTTATTCATCAGACCAATTTTTCTAAGGCCAAGACCTCCCTATATTTTTGGGAGGCAGACAGTGTCCCAGTTGACAAGCGAAATCCTCTTTTTCTCTTCAGACCCCGCCCATAGAAAGGTTCTCTAAATTTTTTCTAGTTTTTTAGCCATATTGCTTCTGATTTTGAAGAGGAATAGGAAGTAGACAGGGATCCCTTGGAGGGTAGAAGCAACCAATTGAAGTTTTCCAGCATTGCTTAATATCTTTCCTTTCCAGCCAGTGAGTTTCCTCTGGGTTCTTTCCAGAATAGAGTTCCAGAATTCATGGGATACCTCTTTGATCATGAGGGGAAGGCCAAGGTAAGTAGAAGGGAGTGAGGCTACCAGGCACCCTAGAATTCGAAGCACCTTATTTTGTAAGTCCACTGGATTATTGAAGAAGAATAGAAAACTGTTTTGATAATTAATACATTGACCCGAAGCCCAAGAATAACAATCCAAAGTTTGTTTCCATTGCCTGGCCTCAATAATAGAAGAATACCTGAAGAGGAAAGTGTCATCCAAAAATTATTCCAACACCACCTGAGGGTGAATGGAAGTAGGTTTGATGCCTTTTATCCTTCCGATAGCGGACAACATACCCATAGTTCTGCTAAGCACATCAGCCACCATGATAAAGAGGTAAGGAGAGAGAGGGTCTCCCTGTCTAAGAACTTTCTCAGGAGTAAAATGGTCACCTGGGGAGCCATTAGTTAGGACATAAAAGCTAATAGTTTGAGTACACTCTTATAATTTGGATAACCTTTTCATTAAAGCCCATTTTAGCAAGAATTTTGAGTAGAAAAGACCAGTTAACTTTGTCATAAGCTTTAGAAATATCCAGTTTAAAGGCCATAATTGGGGCTCTACTTTTGTCCATAGAGTGGATAATTTCATGTGTAGCAATGGTCACGTCTAGTATCTATCTACCTAGCACAAAACCTTTCTGAGTATTACAGATAATCTTTTCAAGGAGAGGCTTGATTCTGCCAATCAGGATCTTGGTAAGGATCTTGTAGAAGGTATTGCAGAGGCTAGTGGGTCTAAAATCCATCATAGAAGTAGGGTTTTTATTCTTAGGTACAAGCACAATGTAAGTTTTATTATGCTATCTGAGAAGGCGCCCAGTCCTAAAGAAATCTCTGGCAGCTCTAGTAACATCATTTCCCACAATTTCCCAGTACTCTTGAAAGAAAGTTGGAGGAAATCAGTCTAGTCCAGGGGCTTTGTAAGCTCCCATAGCAAAAATTTCCTTCTTAACCTCTTCATCTAAAACCTGCATCATGAGCATGTCATTATCCCCTAGGGTAATAGCGCTTTAGATGTGATCTAGGAGCTGGTTTTGGATGTTGTTTGGGTAGTAAGGACCCCCTTCCGAGTACAGGTCCATAAAGTAATTTACCACAACCTGGTTAATTTTATCCTTTTCCTTGAGTTCATTCCCTCCCTCATCCAGAAGAGAAGAGATGGTATTTCTCTTTTTGTGGATGTTGGCAGACGTGTGGAAGATAGTCATGTTTCTATCCCCTTCAGCAAGCCACTGAATTCTAGATCTCTACTTCCAATAAATTTCTTCTCTTTTCAAGGTTTCCTACCACTTGTGTCTAGTCCTCTCCTCCTCCCCATAGATCTAAGGTGGGAAACTTCCAGATGCAAGCTAGGCCTACAGGGTAATGAGGGTTTTAGAGAGATCGATTTTCTCCTTGAAAAAGTCACCGAAGTTGTGTTTTCTCTACCCTTTAACCTCCTTTCTAATAATTTCCAGTTTTTGTGCAATTTTGAACATAGTGGTACCCTTAATATTATTCTTCCACCAGAATTTCACCTAATCCCTAAAGAAGGGGTGAGAGCACCACATAATTTAAAATCTGAAGGTCATCAGGCTGGCCTTAGGGGAGTCAAGCTAGCAGAGAAGGAGGGGGTTGTGATCTGAGGTAGTTCTAGGGAGGGCAGAGAAAGTAGAGTTTAGGCAGAGGTTCCAAGAAGATGTGGCTAGGACCCGATCAAGCCTCACCTGGATGAGGTGAGAACCTTTCCTATTATTGGACCAAGTGAAGGGGTTCCCCTTCAAAGTAATATCAAGAAGACCTGTGGAAGCAATAAAATCTGCCAGCTCCCCCATGTTGTCCGAGTAATCCATGAGGCCACCACACTTTTCAGAGGGGTAAAGGGGGGTGTTAAAATCACCAGCCAACAAAAAATTTTGCTGAGCCATCCTAATCAAGCCAGTGGCCCAGCTCAATCCACAGAGAAGCTCTTATGTGCCAGGTGTTAGGAGCATAAATATTGAAGGTGGTCCATTCGATACCAATATTCCTAAAGGTGACTACAAGGAAGTTAGGGGAAGAGGTAACCAACTGACCAGTTATTCTATTCAGGTTCCAGAGCATGGCAATACCACCAAACACACCCGCAGCTTCAGAATAAAGGAAAGCAGCCCCTGGCCAAAGGTGCAACGCCAGGGTAGAAAAAGCAATAGTAGACATCTTGACTTCCTATAAGAGAAGAACCTCCAACTTGAGATAAAAAAATGTAATTTTTGATAGCCATTTGTTTAAGGGAGCTGTTCAAACCCCTCACATTCCAAGAGAGGCAATTCATCTCTTACTTTTGAAGCTAGATTCCAGGGTTTGTTGTCTTCCTGCCGCAACCTCCCTTGTGGACCCTTTCGATCTCCTTACCCATTCTAAGGGTCTTCCTTTGGGTGTATCCACCCCCACATCTACCTTTTTATTTTTGGTTTTCTTTTTCTATTTTTTCCATTCTCCCTCCTCATCCTCAGAACCATCTGTGGAGCTGAGGGTACTTTTTTTTACCACCTTTGGGGTGTGCTTGGCCACTCAAATTGGGTCATGCAATTCAAGGGCTACCACAATATCAGGTTGTTCCTCCCTAGTAGATTTAATCTTTCTCTCCTTAGGGGGGGGCGTCAAGGTTAGAGTAGGTTCCAAAATTGGCTCCATATAGGGTTGGAGCACCCGATCTCTCAAGATTGGGTCTGGAGGAGACCCAGAGCATCCCACACCTGGCTCTTGGGTGGAGACTATCTCACCTTCCTCAGGTGTCTACACATCAGAATCTATATCAATGGCCACCGGGGGTGGCCTTAACACCAATGATTCCTCATTCTCAATGGAGAGAGGGGCCTCTGCTATTCCTTTTTCCTTTTTCTCTCATTTTTCTTCTGACTTGGTGGCCTTGCAAGTATCACTAGAGTGGCCTCTGCTTTTGCATTTATGGAAAAAAAGGGTAGCATTTTCATACACCAATGCTTGGGTCCATCTACCCAATTTAGATTTAAAAATAACAAAGTTGGGAAAGATTTTATTCATAGTGACATTCACACAGAATCTAGCAAACACCAACCTGAATTTAGACTGGTCACCTGATCTGCCATGATGAATGAACCAAAGGAATCACCAATCCAATGGAAGACTTGCTCATGCCAATACTCAAGTGGGAGGCCTGGGAGGCAGACCCAAACAGGAGCCGATCTAGTTAGGTCCATCGTTGGGTTGAATCTAGGTTTCCATTTTGCAAGGGCTAAGAAATGCTTTCCATAGACCCATGAACCTGACAACACACTGGTCATGTCCTCAAGAGTGGTAAACTTAAATAGGAAGAGCCCTCCCGACATAGCCAAAACCAGGGTTGATCCTTTGATCTTCCACTAGTTAGAAACCCATTTTCTAACTATTTCAATGGTAGGTCAAAAATTGAAGAATCGACCCACCAGAGCCATCTAAAAGTTAGCCATCGTGCGATTCACCATAGAGTTTGGGAGTGGCAATTGTGTTCCTTCCTCAGTCTAAAAAAAATCCACCAAAAGGGCCTGCAAGGGTTGTTGGGCATCACCAACAAGGGCTCCTTTCCAGTTAGGTTTAGGGGAGAGCGGGGGATCAGTAGATGAAGACCCTTTTCGAGATTCTCCCGTTGACCCTGGCATAGTGACCATGATCTGGGGTCCATTAGGTCTAGCAGGTGGGTCTGCCAGGGGGGCAACATCTCCCCCTGGGGAGGCGGGTATGGGAACCTGCAGTTTGAACTTTGAGCTGGGTGGGAAGGTGAGTGGGAAGTTGCAGAGCCAAGTAAAAAACCTAACTGTCAAAGTATTTTTGGTATTAGAAGTTTACATCAATTGATGAGTACTAGACAACACAAGCCTCTATTGATTCAAGTAAGAGAAAAATCATGTTTTTGTGTTGACTGTGTTGAGGACAATCCAATGAGTCAATGTCAAAATATTGCAAATGGATATGTTTCACAATGGAATATGAAGGAGTTAATCAGAATGCCTCCTTATGAAGATGATGACATTGACATAAACATTCATGATCCTATATATTTAGCTGATTATGAGTGTGTTTCTGATTTGGTTGTTACAGGTGCATGCACATGTACATGATCTTTTATTTAAATTTAATTTATTGTACTTTTGATTTGAATTTAATATCTAATCTGCATTTGTATCTAGGTGATATTTTTGCTATGGTTGCAGATCTTGACAATGCTGAAAGTGTAGATTATTATCTACTAAGATGCACGAAAGAAAAATACAAATTGCCAGAAGAAATTGTTGATGGTGAAGGACAGTCATATCCGACTGGTTTAGTTGTTATTGAATGAACATATTATCAACAAGTAAAGATATATAGAAATGGTGTTCAATTTATTGAATATATGTCTGGTAAAAAAGTTCTACATTATAGTCACTTGGTTATAGAAACAAAGTTGCAATTTGAGACATTGCCAAAAAGAGGACGTGGCAATCAAAAGTGGAGGTTGCCTATTGAAGAACATGAAAAACTTTTGGAGATAATCAAAGATAGAGAGGATCCAGACTATATGTATCAGGAGCTTTAGGATAAAATTCTTTTTGTAGCTCTCGTACTTTCATATTTGAACTCTACAATTTGAACTCTTACTTAATATATTGGATATTGGATATATGTTA
>MU226166.1:1366246-1378142 GCA_018584345.1 Thuja plicata
AATGTAAAAGTCAGAGGGCAGAAAGAATGCCTCAGATAACTCCTGGAAAGAATGAATTATTTTTACAAAATGCCAACTCCTGAGCACTAAGGCTCTCAAAAAACTTTAAATACTCCCATGCACGCAGGCAGGAGTCTCAGAACCTAACTAGGGTTACAGATTTACAATAGAATAATTGACCCTAGGACAAAAATCTAATCTGGCCATAAATGTGCACCAAGGTAAATCGATCAGATTAGATTTCTAACTTGCGCCAATCCCTGTACTGGATCATGCCCGTAGACACGCAACTCAGGTCCATCAGTTATATTCAGCAACTAAGTCTCTGTCATGAATGCTCACCAACTGATCATGACCTCCCAGGATGAGAAGTGACCCTTGATGGCCGCCGCTCAAATTCTCATCAATGAGCCATCGATCATGACCACGTCCTTTTGCCAACTGCACCTGGAGAGAAATAACTTTGTGATTGGGCTCTACATCTTTTTCCATGCTCTGAATCTTCTGTTTCTCCACCGACGTTGAACAAATCTATTCCAGGGATCAACAGACTCTCTCTGCATGGCCCTTCGCAATTGAAAACTCCCTGATCAATTCTGGAACACGAGCACAGAGGAACCATGGCTGTCGAGTGTTCACAGTGCCAAATCTGCCACCAAATATTCAAATTCAAAGTCCCGCGACCACGCGACTGACCGTTGGTCTCTTTGTCACGAGCATCAGACATTAACCTTGGTTAAATCTCACGACTTGGTGACAAAACACTTTTTACCTTTGCTTAACCCGAGCTCAGATCCAGCGACATCCCGACTGTGTGAAATCAAAGTTGCGAGGCATTTTCCTTAACTCACCATTCTTCTAGCGACCCAGTGCCTAACTTCTACCTCAGACCGTCACAGCTTGTCGCCTGATCGCCAGATGCTATCCCTCTGTCTCGAGACCACGCGACAAAGCCTAGTCGCCAAGTTAGGGAATCCTATGTCTGAGCCCTTTTGACCTTTCTAGCGACATCCCGACTGCCCCAAGGCGCTGAGTCGGGAGTACTTTTCATGTAGGGCACTTTCATCACCAGACTTGGCGACCACCGTTGGATCATCTGATCTTTGCATCGGACACCTGGCATTTAATCGCTTGAAAACTGAGCATACCCTTAAATTATCCAGCGATCCTGCGACTAGAGAGAAAGAATACTTAGTCTCGAAGTCGCGTAAACCATTTCCTTCATCTGGTGATTACCCGACTAACATCAGCATCCATCCACCATATGACACATGTCATACAGCCATTGGTTCATCTGTTGCACACTGGGGAAGCTGAGTCATCATTCTGTTCTGGCGACAAGGCGACCAAGGGATGGTAGCCAAGTCGGAAGACATTTTTTACTAACTGCTAAAACTTCACGCGATCAAGCGACTGAGGTGGGCCCCGCAGATAGACATTCCTTTATCTTTATTACTTCGTGACTGAGCAACGGGCAGCTTTTCAATTCATTAATCGCACAGTCGCGAGCAGACTTCCCTTTGTCTTCATTACTCAGCGAGTACACGACGAGCCCGCTTTCTGCTCGTCGCATGCTCGCAACCCCTTTCTGTTTCACTTGATAACCGTAGTGATTGAGCGATGAGTACTACTTTCATTTGGTTGTGCACTCGCGAGCCATTTCTTCTTTTATTTGATCGCTCGGCGACTGCGCGATGAAGCCTTTTCTTTTATCAATCGCTCAGTCGAGAGCAGACTTCCCTTTGTCTTCATTACTCAGCGAGTAAGCGACAAGGTCTCACTTCCTGCTTAATCGTGCACTCATGAGCAACATTTTGTTTATCTTTTCTGCTCGGCGAGTACGCGACATCGTTACCCTTCAGCTCATCGCACACTCGCAGCCTCTTTTCATTTTATGTGACAACTATAGAGATTGAGCGATGAGCTCTTCTTTTCTGCTCGTCACGCACTCGCGAGCCCCATTTGACAACTTAGAAACAACTCGTGACTGCGCGATAACTCATTTCCTCAGCTCGTCGCTCAGTCGGGAATGGATAAAACTTGGGAAAGAATAGATCGTGATTGCACGATTACTGCGATTGGCAGCTCGTTGTGCAGTTGCGCAACTTAATAACTCGAATCAAAATTCACCGCGATCAAGCGACTGAGGGTGGGCCCCAACTATCATAGGGCTTATGACATTATCTAGCGACCTCGTGACCAAAGAACAAATGCTAAGTCGGGAGACACTGAGGGAATATTCCAACATGTTAAGAGACTACGCAACAAAGCAAAAAGTAAAGTCTGGAGAAAGAAAGGAATATTCCCTGAGGCTGAAGCGATCAAGTGACTGAGAAATAAAACACATACTCTTAGTAACTTAGAAAAAGTAACTGCGAAATATAAGAGCCATGGCCTAGGGTTTATTACCTCGCTTAAACATGAAGACTTAGGGCTTTCAAGGTTTTAGCAGAGCCAAGACCTGGAAAATAGGACAGAGGAAACCAGACAGGGCAAACCAGACCAAATGCATAGAATGGGAAATTTGGGTAACAATGATATCACATAGTACCTCATCATGGTATCCGCCAATCTTAAAATTCACGAGGCATTGTTCATCGACCATGACCTTGTGGTCATCCTGTACCCAAGCAATCCAATATGGATGTGGGTGTTTCTGTCTCTTGAGCTTCAAATTTTTCACCATCTCTTTTGACGCCAAATTGTTAGTGCTTACACTATCAATAATCACATCACAACACTTACCCTCACACTTGCACCTAGTGAAACAAGCTCCTCCTTTGTCCAGGTTCATTCTCACCACTCAGAAGGACTCTTTTGTTAATCAACATTTCTCCTCTTTCAGCATCTTCAAAATGTGACAATCTGGCATCTTCATCTACATGTGCAACTCTGGCCTGGCCTTCATTTCTCCCATCTATTCTTCCTTGGCACTGAGGAAATTCAAATACCCTATGACCTTCTTCTCCACAATGAAAACATGTTCCACGAAAGCCTCCTCTTCCAGATCCTTGTCCTCTTCCTCTTCCTCTCTGATCTCTATTATTTTGATCTTGGAAATGATTGGAATTGTTTCATCACTAATTCTGACTGTTACTAGCCTCATCCTTCTTTTTCAGATCTTCATTTTGGCCACCATATGATTGTCCACCAGATCTTCCACCATGACCTCTTCCATTTTGTCTACTCTCAAACTTCTTGTTCAGCTTTTCTTCTACTTTCAGGGAAAATTGTTATGCCTCCTTAATACTGTTCATTCAAACCAGATTCAACTCCTCCTAAATGCTTGGCCTCAACCCATTAAGGTAATAGGAAACTTTCTCCTTATCAGCTTCTGCATGGCCTATTTTAATGAGGATTCAATAGAACTCCTCTGTATACTCCTGAACAGATCTTCCTGCTTGCTTCAAACTTTGCATTTTCTTCAGCAGGTCAAGCTCATAATCAACAGGAATGAACTGTCACTTCAACTTATCCACCATCCGATCCCATCTTGTGATTCTATCCTTTCCCCTTTGATTTCACTCCAATTGGCTCTCCTACAACCAGATCTTCACATGAACCTTCAGTCTGGTCTTCGCAAACTTGACCCGATCAAGATCCTCAATATCTTCATACTCAAAATATTCTTCACATTCATTGATCTAGTCAATCAACTCCTCTGGGTTAAGATTCCCTAAAAATGTAGAAACCTCAATCTTAGGTCTTTTCCCAATCTTGGAAATGGCTCAGAAAAGCCTTTCTTCTTCTGGATTCAAAACTTCAACTTCTTCTTGATCATCATTTCCTTCTTCGGCTTCATCCTCACTTTCATTTCTAACATTAAGATTCATTCCTATGAGAATCTCTTCTTGCAATGCTCACACTTATCTCTGGATCTCTCTAACCTCAGGTGTCACAACACCAGCTCTTTCACCACGTTCCCTTCGCAGAGCCATTTTTGCGATGCGCACTGAAACCCTAACCATGGTCCTGGTGCAAACTGCCTCACAGTCGACAATCTATTTACACACTCAAGAACTCCTTCTCTGATACCACCTGATGATAGGTGCTCCCCTTAATGCCATAGACACATAAAAAAAATAGAGAAGCAACAACAATTTGCAAGAATAGAAAATGGGCTTCTTATTATCTCCACAAATGTGGAATTACAAACTTTTAGAATTACAATATGAAAAGCCACATGGGCATTCCCCTTACAATATTCTCTAGGACAAAGCTCTAATTATTACCTAGATCTACCCCAAACTGCCCTAGACAATGCTACAAGCCTTCTTTATATAGGCAATTTCCACCACCCGAGAAGGTTCCAAAAATTTAGCCCATAGGGCCGACAAAAATTAGAATTATTTTATTTTACAATTTATTACATCATAGTTGGCTCAAAATAACTTTTAAAACCCGAACAAAAATTTTGAAGAAAAATTATTTTTCGCCATTTCAGGTGACCCAACTTTAGAAGACCATAAGTCATCGCTAGTTGACCCGATTGACTATAAATGGAATGCTCAACTATTCCTTCTTTTTGACCCAGCACTGCCCCAATTGTGTAGTTAGATGCATCTATGTGGATATGAAAGGGAAACTTCTAGTCTGGTCCTCTACGAATAGGGGTTTTTGTCAACACATCCTTCAACTCCTGGAGTGATGACTCACAGTCTATTGTCCATTCAAATTTTGCCTCTTTCTTCAATAGATTATATAATGGAGCAGCAAGTTGGCTGAAGTTCTTGATAAATCTCCTGTAGTAACCGGCATGACCAAGAAAACTTCGGACATCCTTCTACTTTGCTAGGGTTGGGAGTGTGACAATTACTGCAATCTTTGTAGGATCAAATTGGATACCAAAGGATGAGAGGTAATTCCCTAAGACAACTCCCTCCTCCATCATCATGTAGCACTTCTCACTATTAAGTGAGAGATTGTAGTCCTGACATCTTTGAAGAACTTTTTCCAAATTAGCATAAGCCTATTCAAATGTAGTTCCATATGCAGTAAAATCATCTATGTATATTTCAACACAGTTAGCAACAAATTCAGAAAAAATGCTTATCACTGCCCTCTAGAAAGTAGCAGGTGCATTACATAACCCAAATGGTGAGATAGAATAAGAAAATTTTCCCCGTGGATAGGTGAATTTTGTTTTATCCTGGTCTTCTAGTGATATCTGGATCTAGTTGTAACCACTGAAACCATCCAAGAATGAAAAATACTTTTTGCCAGCAAGGTTGTCAAGTACTTGGTCAATAAAGGGCAATGGAAACTTATCCTTCTTGGTTTCTTTATTAAGCTCCCTATAGTCCACACATACTCACCATTTTCCATCTTTCTTGGGGACGATTACAAGAGGGGAGACCCACTGACTGTCAGAAATAGGATATATGAAGCTAGCTTGGAGAAGTTTTTGTAATTCAGCCTTTACTACATCTCTTAATGTAGGTTTTATTCTTCTTTGAGGTTGCCTAATAGGTCTGGACTTAGGACTAATATAAATCTTATGAGTACACAATTTTTGGTCAATACCCTTCATGTCAGTATAGTCCCATGCAAAATCTTGCTAACCCCTTTGCAAAAGATGAAGAAGGCTAGACATCTGAGACTCAATGAGATTCTTATTGACATTCAATTCCCTACCAGAGGCAATCTGCACTCTTTTAACTTTATCCAACATAAGAACTTCTACAAAAGAAGGTGACTTTATTTCATGGGGCAACAAAGTATGGAGATAATCAGGTGTTGTAGAAAACTTGGATGAAGACTTCTTGGGAAATATGGTTTGTAGAGAATAGTTAGGGTCATGACATGAGGGTTCTTCAGAGCCATACTAGTTTGTAAGGATTGCTACTAGTATGTCATCCTCGTCCTGTGAGAGCATGAATGGATTTCTACCAATTACCATAAGTTGTTGTACTGAATTGGCTTCAAGGGGGGTATCTCCTAGATCTGGCCATACAACTTGGTCAAGTTCAGCTTGAGGTTTGGGTGGAGAATACAGGGTTAATTTCTTAGTATTAATACCATCAAAATATGGTCATTTTTCCTGAGCAACATGCAATACAAGAATCTATTGTGGCTAACCAAGGCCTTCCTAGGATTAATGGATACCCTCCTAGTGTGTCTTTGGGAGACAAGAAAAATGAAATCTAAGGGGTAGTCTAAGGAATCTAGTGTGACAAAAATATCCTCAACCATACCATCTAGTTTGATAGTTGAATTATTAGCTAACTAGAGAATAGTGGGTGTTTCCCTCAACCCAATGATACTAAGCCTTAACAACACATCCATAGTCATAACATTAATAGAGGCTCCTAGATCAACCAAGACATTTTGTATTTGTATACCATTAATGTGAATGGTAACCACTGGACTTCATGGATCAAAGTATTTAGGCATTAAGGCTTTACTAAGCATGAGATAAGAAAGTTATCCAAGAACATGGATAGTATCAGGATCTTTCTTCTTCCTACCAGGGTGCCTGATACAAACTTCCTTTATTGCTTTATTATAGATTGGAATTTCCTTGAGGGCATCTAATAATCGTATTTGGACAGTCATTTGCTTCAGTTGGTCAATCAGGTCATTTGCAATAGTATTCTCTTTAGGGGATAATGAAGGTTTGGCAAATCTCTGCAAAAAAGGTGGGATTTTCTCAACTGGAATAGGTGGTTCCATAGGTGGCACAGTAGTATTTTGATTGTTAGAAGCTTCCTCAGTATCTGAAACATAAGTTATTATGGGTGCTCTCGGTGTAGGCAATGTGGTCCCTGATCTTAGGTGGATATCATTCATTTGCAGTAAATATGCTTGTTGCTTGTTATTTGGATTTGGATTGGGTTGCGTAGGCAGTTGTGGTTTTTGAGGACTATTATTGGCTACAGGAGGCAGAGACATAATAGCTTGTTGCTGAGGTGGAGGCATAATATTTTTTTGTTGATTAGGCTGATTGGGTCACCACTGAGGTTGTTGTTGCCAGTTATCATGTGGTTTCCATTGGTTATTCTACTGCAGCTGCTGGTATGAATTGAACTGCTATTGATATGGATTAAACTGCTATTGATATGGGTTAAACTAAGGTTGGAAGTTCTAGTTATATTGTGGCTGCTGAAAGTTCTAGTTATACTATGGCTGCTGGTCGGGCTAGTTATTATTCCAATTCTATCCTTGAGGGAAAAAATTGTGGGGGTTTTGATTCTGCCACTGATTACTATTATTATTATAACCAAAATTATTTAAGGGGTCTTGAGGCATACCTTGTCTCTAAGCCTATGGTCGCCTTTGAGCCACATAAAAGACTTCTCCATTCTCCTCATCTATTTCTTTGAGCTCGGTGGGCATTGAAGTAGTGTCCACGGATGCAATAGTTTTGCATTTACATTTTCTTTTCTTCTCCCTACAGTGGGAGCAAAATTCAACCAGCATAGCTTCTACATCCTCTTTCCTCCTTCAAGCTTGCATAGTGTCCAGCTAAGTGGCCATGTCATTGATAATGTCCTGCTTGAAGTTAGACAGGAGGTTGGATAGTTCTATCTTACACACTCCGAAGCCATTTGTATTTTGAGGTAGGTCCCTTAATCCTCTTCCTTTTTTTACTATAGCCCTTGAGTAATTCATACATATGGTCTTAATCTCTACCCATTTTTCTAGGTGATGTCGCTGCCAGCCATAAGGTCCAAGGCTTCTATGCTTCCTTCATTGACACCTTTGAGGAACAGATGTTTCTATGATTCCTCATTCAATTGGTGTTGAGCATTGTGTTGCAAGTTAAACATAAACCTGGAAACATATTCTTCCAAGGTTTCATCCTCTTTCTGTGACATCTTGAAGATGTCATCTCATTTTAAATCTCGTCCTCTACAATATTCTTTGTATTTTGCAAGAAACATGTTTCTCATGGTATTCCAATTTGCTATGGCATTAGCTTCAAGGCTCATGAACCACCTTAGAGCAGCCTCTTTAAGAGTTGATGGAAACAACTTTAGCTTATGGGCATCAGTTGTGTATTCGTAGCTCCTGCAGAGGATATCAAACTCAAAGAGGAAGGTCTCTGGATCTTCAATGATAAGTCCGTAGAATTTTGGTAGTGCATCGGCTGGAATGTTCTTCAGGTTTTGGTTACCTTATTGAGAAGGAATTGGGAAGGGAAAGGTAGGCTGAGCCATCCTTGGAGGGGGGCCTGGTTGCTACTGTGGTAGCTACTGTGGTGGTGGCTGGTATATAATAAGAGCTAATGGGTTGTCGTGATACTCAGGCTCATCAAAAAGGATTTCTAAATGTAGTGATTCTTCGGAGGATGAGGGTGATGAAATTTCTCCTTGGGCATCTACAAATGGATTCTCAAATAGGTCTTCTTCTTCACTATCTACTTGGGATTCTTTAGGCTCAGGATTAAAGAGATCAAATGGTTCAGCCTGGTATTGTTGAGGAAGAAATCTTCCGTGAGGATCTCTTCTTCTATGCATAAAATGCTTGCTTGAAATTAAATCCGAGATTATAAAAACTGGAATCATGAACACCAAAGTGGGCTTGAACTAACACCATCCCCGGTAGTGGTACCAAAAATGCTTGGCCAAACAATCATCTCAAAAACACATAGCATTGGACTGCTACTTTAGGATTGGACACCCTAAATGGCTGCTAAGTAGATTATTTAGTCTCATTTAATTATCGACCAAGGACGTAAACTTGGAATGGTGTTTGGCAAGTATATGCTTCAAACCTCCTTGATTCTCATTGCTAAACCTATGGAATCAAAATACATTATGCTTTAGGAATCTATACTATGTCAATTGAATGCAATTATGCTAAGAAAACAGTAATCACGAGTAGGGATTACTCTGCTCGCCTATGCTGCAGGAACATTGCACCAGTTTTAGTGGTTGTAGGAATAGCAGAGTTCTATTTATTTCTTAATGAGCGAGAAAATAACTTCTAATCTAATAAAACAATTCACTCACCAAGTGGGCCCCCTTGGATGAGTGAATAGAAATGCAATCAAGATAAGAGACTAAAACTCAAATTATGTACTCTACTCATTCATGGAGGAAATATACTTGGAAAATAAACAGTGCTACAATGTCAAATTCTATTCTAGAAATTATATCAACTAACTCTCTTGTGGAACTATAGATTTCCACTTATTTAAGGAGGAACTACACTACTACCTAAATCTAGGATCACTCCATTAATGAGGATCACTAATGGATACATCATGCTCATAATAGAAATCTCAAACAACAATAGTAGGTCTTCAAGCTCTTCCAAGAATATCACATGCAGTGGTTCTAGATCTGTGCATGGTGTCTCCTCAGGAACTGAACTGACTCATTCCTCCATGAGAGTTATGTGTCACACCCATCTTTAACCACTTTACTTAATTCATTTCTTTATGCTGGCACTTCTGAAGGTAACGACTTTCATTGACCCTTTCAACACCACGCTAGAATTCTTGAATGTGCCATAACTTACTCCTACAAAATGGTTACCTTACATAACTTCTGACACATAAATATATTTTATCATTTAATACTGTAAAGGAGAAAAATGAATGTTTATGGAATAAGAGTGTTTTGATACTCACATCACCTACCACCTTACACTTAATGTTTAGGGTGGAGGGATAAATAAGATATTTCCTTTTATTCTCAAATGCACAAAGGAAGGATCCAAATTGATCAACCCAAAAAGGATCAATGCATAAATGAATCAATCTATTGGAAATAAGAATAAAGAAGGAGATCCTAGGTTTCCCTCTTAAAATGTGTTTTGAAATGAATGTAAAAGTATGATAGATTTACAATGATTAAGGATTTGAATTGAAATGAATGATAGAAATGTACTAACCTTGAAATATTACAGATCAAAGAATGTTGTTTTATAGGGTCTATACTCAGTTTCTGGAAAATTCAAACTATGATCTAGAAAGGAAACATAGAGATAAACAAAACCCAGAAATCATTTTCCATTCTGATATCGTCTTATGAAAAAGGTGGACCTTGACCTAAAAATGTCAAACCTGACCCAATAATGTTGACCCTAACCTGCACAGATCCAAAAGTGACTTTGTTCATGGATCTCAGAAGTTGGCTGGAAAGGGTATCCAGATTTGGTCTCAAATTTGCTGTTCTAAACCTGTACCTACAAGAAAAAGAGATTTTTTTGTTGTGGGGGAGGGGTTTTCCTTATTCAAACCCCGATTTAAGAATTAACCTTGAAATCAATAATTGAAATAAGAATTCTAGCAAGTAGTAGAATTGAATCTAACAATGAAGCTATGGTATTGAAATAGATATGCAATTATAATTCAAATGTAGAAAAATATGTAAATATGAAAGCATGGAATTTAGAAACCATAAACCTCCATGATTTTATGCTTGGAATCCACCTTGAAGAGATGATGAAAGAGTCTTGAGGGTGCACAGAGGATCTTGAAGGAAGATCACACCATCATGATAGCTAGATCTAGGGCTTGAAAGATAAATCTTGAATGCTTGAACCAAATCCTTTCAAAGGCTTGAGAGCTTGAATCCTTGATCTTCAATGGAGGAATTGAATGCTTGAGAGGAAGACTTGAACACCTTGAGAGCTTGAAAACATGTGGAACAATGGATGCTTGAACAAAATCTTGGTTAGATCTTTTTGCCCTTGGAAGACTTAGAGAAAATGAGACGAGAAGGCTTCCTTCTATATGAAATTAGGGCACAATCTTCTAAGGAGGCCAACATAGGAGAATTAAATTCCAATTAGACCCATGCCCCTAGAATGGGACCTATATTAAATATAATTTAAGATTTACCGCTTTGGAACCCCAAAACAACCGACTCAGAAGTGGAAAATAACTTTTTGCAAAGACCAAGATCTAGAAACTGTGGAACCCTGAGATTTGAACCCTAGGTCAAGGTCAAGGTTGACCCTGACCTAGGTTAGGGTCAAGGTTTACATAGACCCAAAATGTCAACCTTGACCCTGAAGTCAAAAACCTCAGATCTGCAGTCCAGGATGCCAAAAACTGGATGGAAAGAAGTAGAATAAGAGGCAAAATAGGGGTAAAGCTAGGTCAAAGGAAAGACCCCATTCAATGTACTTGATATGACCCCAAACCACCTACTCAGAAGGCAAAACCATTCTACCATGGAAGTGCTTCCATTTTCCGACTATACATTTAGCCACCACTTTAGTGGGAGTATAGAAATCAAACATGATCGCGGTAAAGTTAGAAGAAAGACACTGGTGGATCGCAACGAGGTAGAACACCACTAGGTCAAGGACATAAGTCCTTAGACCAAGGATTCTAACTCAACATACATGTATAAAAGATATGAAAAATAAAGAGCAATCAATCATAGAAACATACATGATTACATAAGCAAGACAAGAACAACACTATAGATAACATAGCTTCATGATCTAATCCTGCTAGCATGAAAGCAAAAGAGAGAAAAGAGAAAGTGATTACCTCGCCTAGTAAAATTCTCACCTTGCTATGAAGCACCAAGGAGGGAGAGCCCAAATAGGTTCACCCATAAACTATGCTTGTAATTGTAAATGCGTCTTCTGACGGCTTTTGAAAATATCCATAAATCAACATTCTTGTATCACTATGGAATGTAAAATGCGTGTCTATTCAGGATTTAGCAACTTATGTGCATTACCTTTTGAGGATTTAGCATATTGTAAAATAAAAGGGTGCATATCTCTTTAGGATTTAGCAACTTGTGTGCATTACCTTCCAAGGATTTAGCAAACATAAAAAGTAAAAATGCGTGTCTCTTCAGGATTTAGCAACTTATGTGCATTACCTTCTGAGGATTTAGCATGCTGCAAAATGTAAATTAATGTAAACTATAGTACAAGGGAGACCCTATATATGCCCCCCTCCTTATCATGACTACCCACTAGG
>MU226166.1:1403878-1432347 GCA_018584345.1 Thuja plicata
GGGTAAAAATAATGTTCTAGTAAATGCTTGGTACAATTAGGGTTTGGGAAGATGGTTTAGAGTTAGGTGTATTAATAGTATATTAGTTAGGTTGAGACTTAGGTTTAGGTTTTGAGTTAGTTTACTACCGTGGTAAGGGTTAGGAGTAAGGTTTAAAGTTAGGTTCAAATCAGATGAAGTGTTGTGGTTAAGTATAATATTTGGTTGACTGTTAGAATAAGATTAGGGATGTGGTCACCGATCGGATGTAGGTTTTAGAGTTATCATTAATATAATAGGTAGTGTGAAATTTAGGTGTACGTTTGGACTATTTGGTTAGGGTAAGGGTTTGGTATAGTTTTATAACATTGATTATATATATAGGTAATAGTTACTATTATATTTAGGCTTACGACTAGGGTTAGGGGTTAGAGTTACAGTTAGGGGTAATCTTAGGGTGACTGTTATAGCAAGATAACGAACATAGATAGTGATGGGATGTATGTTGTACATGTAGGATTTGTATCACACTAAGGATTTCTATCACAGTTTTTCCCACTAAGGGTTTAGAGTTAGGATCAATATCGTACTTATTAGTATTAGAGTTACGATTAGGGTTAGTGATGTAATATAGGTATTAGAGTTATGATTATGATCATACTTAGTAACATAGATATATGGTTACAATTAGAATGAATATTATTGAAATAATAGATGTACACTTAGAATTAATATAATCGTTCAGATTAGGATTATGCATAGAATTAGCATCTGGGTTTTATATAAAATTTAGTGCCTAACATATCTGTGAGATGTCCTTTGTGAATAACTTTTCATATTTATTTGAAACATCCATTGAAGGCATCCTTTTTATAGGACACATTTTTGAAATCCATTAATCTTATAAATACAAAGATCAACAAAACATGTTGCAAAACGTTGCAAGTATAGTTGTAAACATCACTTGAATAGTGAAAACAATTTATTTTTCTCTTGTTCATGAAACTTACATAGATGAAAGGGAAATATAAGTCCTAGTATAACTATTTAGATGAAGTTAAAAGTGTGAAAGTTAAGACAAGGATGAACTATATAAAAAAACATTTCTCTGTCATGATGTAAGTACATCACATATTCTTCAATGATTAAGATGGTATTATGACCTTTATTTGAACAATTTTCATGGTAGGCTTCTTTCATCATTGACGTAAATGCATCTACTTTTGTAGATGTGTCATGCACAAATCTTGCAGCATCTTCCATCTGCATTATTTCCAGTTCTCCAACATAATCAATTGATAATGATGCATTCTCCATGGCTTTGATTATTTTTGTGCATGATTCTTTAATTATTTGTGCACACTTATCAAATTCAGTCTCAAAGAAATCATTTGAGGCCACCGAAGCATTCAGGATTGTATCAATGATATTTGACTCTTTGTCGGAGGCAGTTATAGTTTGAATGGTATGCTGCAAATTTTTAAACAAACATCAGCCTATCAAAATAATTAGAATAAAAAGTACATTTATTTTATAAATTGAAAAATGAAATCAATAGTGTTTAAAATAAGATAATAGATGATGTAGTATGATGAATTGTGAGAAAAAATCTTTTAACAACCATAAGAAATAAAAAAAATTAAGTAGCCATGTTGCATTATAATGTGGAAATCTGCATGTTTCTGGAACACGTTCTATGGATGTAGAATTTTCTTTTTCAACATCGAAGTGAATGTTTATATTAGGTGGATGGTTATACCCCTCACTTGTTTGGGTATCAACTTTTTTCCCTTCATGCCCCTACTCATTTTGAAGAGGAGGGAGTTGTTCAGAGGTTCTTTAACTATTGTTTCCTTCTACATGTATTTTTGCTTTATTTTCAATTTCCAATTCTTCCACTATTACTTCAGCCCTTCTTGTAGCAGATCTTCATCTACCAACTTGATTGTGTAGAATTCTATGTTGTTCTGTTTGATGTTATGGCATTTGTTCTTGTTGACGTCCTGACTCACTTTTCGATATTATCTTTAATTCTAACATTAAAATTACTAATTCTAATATTTAAAACAAATTATCTAAATCTAATATTTAAAACAAATTATCTAAATCTAATTAATCTAATATTGAAATTACTAATTCTAATATTTAAATCAAGTTATCTAAATGTAATATTGACATGACTAATTCTATGAAATGAATAATTCCAATATTTAAATAAAATAATCTAAATGCAATATTGAAATCACTAAATGCAATATTTAAATCAAATTATCTAAAACTATTTATTTTAATATAATATTTTAATCAAATTATATAAATGTAATACTGAAATCATATTTTAAAAAATCAAAGCAAGAATTTAATTCATTAATACAAAATAATTTTAGTACCAATTTTTTTTTTTTGAGCAAAAATTGTTGAGCCATTATAATTTTTATTTATATATCTATTTCAAAAGGCTCAGGAGGGAAAGAAATAGATAAAAAAACCCTCCTTCATTGCCAATACAAACAGAAGCATGATAATCCCCAACGTGTCTGTGACACAAAAGTTATGAGAACCCAACCCATACAATTGGCTCAAACAGATGCCATGAAATCATATGATAAAAGAAACTGATCCTCTTAAAGCTATTCCAAGTATGTTGATAAATAAACGGCTGCCCAAAAAACATTGTCTGAAGTAAGTAAAGGCCCAGAAGCATATACCCCATTTACTAACCATCTACTCAAAATGCTCGACATTCCCTTTTACTATGGCACCCATGCCAATTGGTAATAATCAGCACACAAAACCAGACTAAACATCTCAAAAAGCCGAGAGTCTCATGAGAAATTTAGAGACCCAAAAAATATTTCCCATAAGCCCATTACCTAGGTTTAACCTTTCCAAAATAGTGGCATGGACATTTGCATTGGCGACTGGAGGAGACTGATTCTGAAGAAGAAGGCAAAGAATGGGAAGGTGAAGAAGTTCCTGCAACCGGTACTGCCAAACCCTTGTCATTTGAATAATTGAGAATGATATTCATGCTATCAAACAAGTTATATGCATCCGCCATGGTAGTGGTGGGTGTAAATTCCACCAGAGGGCCTGTGCTTCTCCTAAAGACTACAACATCCTTAGCAGTGATGTCAAGCTTAAAGGATTTATAAAGCTTAACAATTTCCAGATCCCAATCCAACCGATTAGGGGGAAACAATCCTCCTACCTAGGCTTGGGATTCTCTCAGATTATACCCCAAAATAGCCTTATGGATGATGCCAATGGACACAAAATTAGGGTTAACTATCCTACCTTCCATTTCCATGAATGGAATATAATCTTGGGTGAGATCATAGAAATTGGACAAGGAAATAGAAAGCACTTGAGAATGAAGAATGTTGCGGAGTGAAGGATATAAAACATCTTCACCAATGACTGTACAGAACACATCCAAAACGGCTTGTGGAAGAACTCTGAAAGCCACCTTCATATGACACTAAAGATAGTCGTGTGGAATAGGACACTCCCATTCTAGACTTGGAATTTGGATGCAAAGATTAAAAGGGCGATACTCCATTTAGAATGAGAATGACTGAGAGAGAAGCCAACACACAGCCTAAAAAAGAGAGCTGAAGCCAAGCAAAGCTAGAAAATAGAAAGGAGAAACTATGAGGAATTTGACTTGAATGAGAAGGTTATATAGCCGACACCACTAAGATATATGAAAATCTCAACCCATGTGAAGAGATCCCATACTAAACTTGTTGGCTTCACATCCAAGTTTCCAAAAATCAAGGCACCACCTCAGCTAATAAAACTAAATACTCTATGCCCACATGCCTAAAGAAACTTAAAGCCATCACGAGTACCAAGCCAGATAGTACTAAACTTGATGACGTGTGCATCCTTGCAATTAACCCAAACCATGGCCACATACAAGAAAGTAAAAGCATTTGTCAATTCATCCCACGCAAAAGGAGATATCAATCTAGAAATGATGTCACAGCACCCAACTAACCCAAAACCAAAGCAGCCCCCAAAAAATATAATAAATTAGTGCCGTCAAAAGTACAAATATGAAAGTGGCATTATTTGCAAAACCACTTATCGGTCTGGCTAAATGACATCATGTCCTTGAGAAGATCCAAGTACGCATGATTAGGACATTAAAATATTGAAAAATATATGGCATTTCCATCTAATTAATATGGCAGCATTGCCTTCCATCTATTAAAACTATATTTTAAATAAAATAGTAATATTATTTTTAAATTAAAATATTTAAATATTGCACTATAAATGTAATATATTAAAATTTTAAAAAATATGAAGGCATTGCCATCCATATAAAACTATTATAAACTAAAATTAAAACATTATATAGTAAATTATAACTATAAATCTAAAACATTAAAACATTATAAACTAAATCTAAATCTAAATGGAAACATTTCCTTCTCTAAATCATCAGAAGGGAGGTTAAGGGGTGGAGCAAACACAACTTCAGAGACTTTCGCAAAGAGAAATTGGATCTCTCTGAAACCTTAGATTCTCTTCAGGACCAATTGGCATCTGGAAGCTACCCGCCCCAGATTTAGGTCGAGGAGGAATTGACCAGGCACAAGTGGCAGGAAACCCTTAAAAAAAAAATTCTACTGGAAGCAGAGATCCAGAATCCAGTGGCTTGCTGAAGGGGATAGAAACATTGGCTTCTTCTATAGGTCTTCCAGCATCCATATAAGAAGAAATGTCATCTCTTCTCTTATCGATGAAGGAGGGAATGAAGTCAAGGAAAAGGATAAAATAAACCAGGCTGTGGTTAACTACTTCAAGGGGCTATACTCTTAAAATGACCCTACATGTCATAACAACATCCAAAACCAGCTCATGGACCATATCCAAAGTGCTATTACTCTGAGTGACAATCACATGCTTACGAAGTGGGTCTCTGATGACAAGGTGAAGAAGGTGGTCTTTGCTATGGGAGATTACAAAGCCCCTAGACCAGACGGCTTCCCTTCGGAATTTTTTCAGGAATACTGGGAAATTGTGGGGACTGATGTTACGAGAGCTGCCAAAGACTTCTTCAGGACTGGATGCCTCCTCAAAAAACATAACCAAAACTACATAGTGTTGGTCCCTAAGCATGACAATCCTACTACTATGATGGATTTCAGGCCCATTAGCCTATGCGATACCTTCTACAAGATCCTTACCAAAATCATGATTGGCAGAATCAAGCCTCTTCTTGATAAACTTATCTACAACACTCAGAAAGGTTTTGTGCCAGGTAGAAAAATCTTGGATGTGGCTATTGCCACCCATGAAATCATCCATTCTATGGACAAAAACAAAGTCCCTGGTATGGATTTTAAACTGGATATTTCTAAAGCTTATGACAAAGTTAACTGGTCTTTTCTGCTTAAAATCCTTGCTAAAATGGGCTTTAATGAGAAGGTTATCTGGATTATACAAGAATGTACTCAAACTGTTAGCTTCTCTATTCTTTTCAATGGCTCCCCTGGTGGCTTTTTTATTCTCGAGAAGGGTCTTAGACAGTGGTGAGGAGGCTAGGATAGACTAGCTAGTCTATGCCCTAATCCTCTCTAGGATCCAAGTGTTCTTCTGACACCTCTGATGGTCTATAGGATTCCTTATTCATCCAAGGAAACCCTGACCTATGCTAACCTACCCACCAAATTTAGCTACTTCTTCTTCTTGCATCATTCCAAGCTTTAGTTTCTAGCTTCATCCCTTACATAGGCTCATAAGGGTCTTCTAGGGTTCAATGTTCTTCCCAAACATTAACAGAGGTTTTGATGAGTTTCAAGGTGTTCTTGGGACATTTGACACCTCTTTCATGCATTGGCAAGGCTGGGTCATCACCCAATTATAGGGTTCGTTTGCAATTTAGGGCTACAAGGAAGTGCCAATTAGGCTTCCTTCTGGTTTTGTAGGGATTTTACCTCCTTCCCCTCAAGGATTCAAACCTTATATTCTAAAGGACATCTACTCCATATGACCCACTCTCAAGGATTTTTGGGGTCTCAAACTTACAACAGGCCGTACAACACCTTTACCAAATATGAGGCTTTTAGGGGTTATTTGGGGTCCTCAGGGTCATTGTGCTTGAAGTCTGCAACAGTACCACTTCTAATATTGTTCAGGACCTCTCCTCCCCAAAACTGATCCTTTGTATATGTGTCTTGCAACCCTCCAAAGAGAATTCCTTGAAACTTGTTCCTCTGTTCACAAGAGTTCCTTCTCTGTTGACTATTCCTGGCTGGGCACTATCAAGCTCGCCTAGGGCTTTCTCAAACAATTGCTTACACCTGCATGCTGGGGCCCTTCTTTCATATTAATATAGTTTAGGGTCTGTTCTCTTTGAATCCAAGGTCCCATGGTGTGGCCATGGTGGAAACAAAAGCTACAGCCCCATATATATACAAAACCCTCCAAACTGGCGGAGCACTGTGTAAAAGATAGAACTCCAACAAAAAGCACACAAAATATTAAAGAACCTAATATAATGCACACACATGAAAGATAAAACACATAAAAACATTCACTACTATAAGGATTCCTTCAACTTTAACTATTCACATCAAAAATTAGTCCAAAAATAGTGACTGTCCTCTTCAAACGGCATTACAGACTGGTCTTTCCGTACTGTCACCGTACAATTATGTTCCCAACCCTTGTATTAGGGTTTCTCATCACATTAATAGTCTTCTCCTTGGGGTAAGTGTTTTTATAGGGATTTTTTAACCTCTTAGCATGTTTAGACAACAAAAAGTGAAAAGTTGCTTAGCAACTTTTGAGAAACTTTTTGTTGCTTGAGCAACTTTTTCTCTGACATTACAATAACCAATTTTGAGGTCCTCCTAAGGCACACATGTGCTCAAACCTTAACCAAACACCTAACCTAAGACTACTAACCACTTAGCACATCAATGAACTCAAGATGACTACATGCCTTGAGTCATTGTGCCACTCCCAAGAAAAGAACAAACTGAAACTCTAGGATCCAACCTAGACCTAGGCACATAAAATGAGCCAAGCTTTTATTTTAATTACATGCTTCATTCAAGAAGTGTTTCACAACAAAATTTGGTTGGTGGGAGCCCTGGGAAGGGTTCTCATGCACCATACTCCCCCTTAGCACAACTAAGGCACCTTGGAGTCAAGAAGAGACAAATCAATACCAAACTTCTTAAACTATCCTTCCTCAACCCAGGTGGCTTTAGATTCAGTCTAATCCTTCCATTTGATCAGATGCTCCATGTAAACTTGATTCCTTGTAGTCTTCTTCACTCTGGATGCCAAAACCTTCTCTACTTGGGCTGGCTTCTTCTTGGGCAATGCATTGGTGTCGATATCTTGCAGTACCTTTGGTGGAGCTATACCTGGCTGACTGATATCTCCCTTGAATCTGATCAGGTCTGCAACATTGAACACCGGTGAGATGGCTAAGTCTGAAGGCAAGTCAACTTTGTAGGAATTCTCTCCATATTTGGCTAGAATCTTACATGGGCCTACTCTCCTCATTTGTATCTTGGTGGTCATGCCCTTCTGCATCCTTGATTTTCTAAGATGGACCATGACATAGTCCCCAATCTAAAACTGTACTTCTTTCCTTTTTTCATCCACTTTAGCCTTGAGCCTTTGAGTAGACTCCAAAATGGTTTTCTTCACTTGCTCTTAAACCTCCTTGATGGTTTGAGTGAAATCTTCTGCTTGTCCACTCTTCAACTCCATGGAACCTAAGTCTCTTAACTCACACACTCCTCTAGGGTATCTTCCATAGACTATCTCAAAAGGACTTCTTCCTGTGGTCCTGTTTACACTATCATTGTAAGCATATTCAGCCTGAGATATAACAAGATCCCAAGTCTTCCCATACTCCTTTGTCAAACACCTTAGCAAGTTGCCAAGCACCCTATCGATGACTTTAATTTGACCATCAGTTTGAGGATGGTATGCTGAACTGAAAGAGAGATTAGTTCCTAACCTTTTCCATAAGGTTTTCCAAAAATGGCCCATGAACTTGCTATCCCTATCTGATAGAATACTCAAAGGGATTCCATGGATCCTAACTATCTCCTTGAAGAAGAGTTGTGCTACATAGCTTGCATCATGAGTAGTTCTACATGGAATGAAATGACTCATTTTTGAGAACCTGTCTACTACAACATAGATGCTATCCATACCTGATTTGGTTTTAGGGAGTCCAACCACAAATTCCATACTGACACACTCCCAAGGTCTATTTGGAATTGGTAGAGGTTGATAGAGTCCTGCATTGCTTGAACCTCCTTTAGCTCATTGACATACTCCATATTGCTCCACATACCTCCTCACGTCCCTTGCTAGCTTAGGCCAAAAAGAGTATCTTTGTACTAACTCCATTGTCTTGTTTATGCCAAAATGTCCACTTAGGCTGCCATTGTGCTTCTCTTGAATCAGATTTTCCCTCATGGATCCTCTAGGTATACAAGGCTGATTACCTTTGAACAACAATCCATTTTGAAGGGTGTAATCTGCAAACTCTCCATGAAAATGGTTCTCAAACTCTAGGCACACCTTGTAGTCTTATGAGAAATCTTCATCCTCCTCATATAAGTCTTTAAAACCTACTATTCCAATACTTTGCAGCTGTACTTCCTGGATAGTCAATAGCTTCCTACTCAAGGCATCTGCTACCTTGTTGAGCTGCCCCTTCTTGTGTTTGATTGTGAAGGTAAAGGATTGGAGATACTCCATCCACTTCAAATGCCTGTTGCTAAGCTTCTCTTGGGTGTTTAGATAGCTTAAAGCCTGATTATCAGTGAATACAAAAAATTCTTTTGGCAAAAGGTAATGCCTCCACTTCTTGAGAGATTGTACCAATGCATACAACTCCAAGTCATAAGCTAAATACTTCTTCTTTGCCTCATTGAATTTTTCACTAAAGAATGCCATAGGCCTTCCTTATTGACTCAACACACCCCCTACTACTACACCACTTGCATCACATTCAATGGTGAAGAACTTATCAAAAGTAGGTAAGAGTAGAATTGGTTTGGTAGCTACCTCTTGCTTCAATGTTTGGAATGCTTTCTCAGCTGCCTCAGTCCATTTGAATTTTATTTTTAGTCCTCCTTTGATGGTGTCAAGCATTGGTGCACATATCCCACTGAAGTTCCTCACAAAATTTCTATAAAAATTTTCCAAGCCATGAAAACTTCTAACTTTAGTCCCTATTTTAGGGGCAGGCCAATTCAAGATTGCCTCCACCTTGCTTGGGTCCATTTTCAGAGTACCCTTGGACACCACAAATCCTAAGTAAACTAGCTCTTGCTGCATGAATTCACACTTTTCCAGGTTGATGGCTAGTTTCTATTCATGGAGTCTCTTCAAGACAAACCTTAAGTTCTCAAGATGCTCTATTTTTGTTTTTCTATAGATGAGTATATCATCTAGATACACCACTACAAATCTGCCTGTGAAGTCCTTCAAGACCTCATTCATCAACCTCATAAATGTGCTTGGGTCATTGGTAAGCCCAAATGGCATCACAAGCCATTCATATAACCCATCTATGGTTTTAAAAGTGGTTTTCCACTCATCACCCTCCTTGACTCTGATTTTGTGGTAACCACTTTTTAAATCCAACTTAGTGAAGTACATAGCACCTCCTAAACAATCCATCAAATCTTCAATTCTTGGAATTGGGAACCTATACCTGATTGTTATCCTATTGATAGCCCTTGAGTCTATGAAAAGTCTCCATTTTCCTCCTTTCTTGGATGCTAAGACCACCGGGACTGTACATGGACTAATGCTCTTCTTAATCACTCCTTGATCCAACAATTCTTGCACTTGTCTTGCCACTTCCTTATTCTGATCTGGGGTAATCTTGCAGGCTGCTTTGTTAGGTAGAGATGCACCAGGTACAAATTCTATTTGATGACTTATGGCCCTTCATGGAGGTAAAGTGGCAGGGGTTCCATCACTTACTATATCTCTAAATTCTTCCAACATTTGATGCACTTCCAATAGTATTTCTACCTGCAACTTCTTGTCTTCCACCTTTGGCTTCACCATGATAGCACATCCTATGGTCTCCTCATCATGTAGTGCATGTAGGAACTCTTTACCACTACTAAGAAACACACTAGGTGTCTTAGAAGTTCCTTCTTCATTCTCTGTTATGGACTGAATCTTGAATTTCCTTGCATCCTTCTTGAAAGAAATGGAGTTCTCTTCTCCATCATAAATCATCTTCCTATCAAATTGTCAAGGTCTTCCCAATAAGATATGGCATGCATCCATGGGTAGGACATCACAAATCACTTTGTATTTATAGCCTCCACTGGAGAACTCCACCCATGTCTGCTCATTAACTAGCACACTTTGCTCCTAGTTCAACCAAGTCACCTTTTATGGGTTTGCATGGGGAACCTTTGTGAGTTTAAGCTTCTTTGCTACTTCCTCTGCTATGATGTTATCAGTGGACCCTAAATCCACTATAACTTTACAAACTTTTCCTTGTATCTTACGTCTGACTCTAAAAAGAGCCCTCCTTTGCTTGGGTTCACCTTGATTAGGTTTCCTTATAAGTACTCTCCGAAACATCAAGTTCTCACCCATTTCTGATTCTAACTTGCTGACTTCATTAGTACATGAGCTGCTGTTGTCTTCTTTGGTATAGGATACCCTCTTCTCATTGTTTGAGGTTGATGGTTTATTAAGACACCTATAGGAATGGTGTCTAAGCTGTCCACATTGATAGCATTTCATGGTGGAAAAGTAGGAGCTACTTCTTCCTACTCCCCTTCCTCTGTTTCCTTGAGAACCTCTTCCTCTACCATAAGATCCTCTTATACTAATTTCTGAACTTTGCTCCAAAATTCTACTCTACCCTTGGCTTCTTGAGGCACCTCCTCTTCCACTAGAACCTCCTCTTTTACCCCCTCTAGAGTCTCTACCTCTTCCCCTGTTCTTGGAGTTAGGTTCTTGCTTTCTTCTTTGTTTTTCTTCAAGCTTTTGTGCAATATGCTGACACCCAAGTACTATGGTGGGAGTAAACAAAATCATCTCCTCTGCTATGCTCCATTTCAAACCACTTAGGTACCTTTCCACTTTGATGCCTTCATCTTCTTTGATCTTGGATCTTAAGCTCAACTTGTGGAACTCTTCAGTGTAGGTGGCTACATCCATATATTTTTTTCTGAGGTTCAATCTCCTCCTATGCTGCTGGATTTCATAATCTGCTGGTAAGTATGCTTCCCTGACTTTGTTGACCATTTCTTTCCAATTAGAGATTGGGTTCTTTCCCTCTTTCTCCCTTTCAACTTGCAAGTAGTTCCATCAGGTTAAATCTTGCCCTCTCAACCTAGATTTGGCCACCTTGACCTTTTGTGCTTCTGAGATCTCTTCACATTTGAAGTGATTCTCCATGCCTTCAATCCATTTCATCACAAGCTCTATATCCATTTTTCCAGTTAGTAATGGGACACCTTCAAGTGCCTTGCTAGTGATAGCCTTCAAGGCTTTACTAAATTGCTCATCTTGGGTTGGAGGATCAGGTGTGGGTACATCATCATCAATGGTCTCCTCTTTCACTTTGGCATCCTGCTCCTCCATCCTATCTTTCACCTTATCTGCTTTTGCTTGGACATCAACCAAGAGTTGTTCCATTTGATACAACCTTTCCTATAGGAGTCTATAGGTTACCTCTTGATCTTCCACCTTCTTGGAAAGCTCTGCATTAGTCACCATTTTCTGATTGTGTATGATCCAACTAATTATTTTGATGGTTGAAACATCCACTATTCACTTCCCAAACCTTAATAGGCTCTGATACCAATCTGGTGAGGAGGCTAGGGTAGACTAGCTAGTCTATTCCCTAATCCTCTCTAGGATCCAAGTGTTCTTCTGAAACCTGTAATGGTCTATAGGATTTCTTATTCATCCAAGGATCCGCTGACCTGCCCTAACCTACACACCAAGTTTAGCTACTTCTTCTTCTTGCATCATTCCAAGCTTTAGTTTCTAGCTTCATCCGTTACATAGGCTCATAAGGGTCTTCTAGGGTTCAATGTTCTTCCCAAAATTTAACAGATTTTTTTATGAGTTTCAAGGTGTTCTTGGGACATTTGACACCTCTTTCATGCATTGGCAAGGTTGGGTCATCACCCAATTATAGGGTTCCTTGGCAATTTAGGGCTACAAGGAAGTGCCAATTAGGCCTCCTTCCGGTTTTGTATGGCTTTTACCTCCTTCCCCTCAAGGATTTAAACCTTCTATTCTAAAGGAAATCTACTCCATATGACCCACTCTCAAGGATTTTTGGGGTCTCAAACTTACAATAGGACGTATAGCACCTTTGCCAAATATGAGGCTTTTAGCGGTTATTTGGGGTCCTCAGGGTCACTGTGCTTGAAGTCTACAACAATACCACTTCTAATATTTTTCAGGACCTCTCCTCCGCAAAACCGAGCCTTCATATATGTATCTTGTAACCCTCCAAAGGGCATGCCTTGAAACTCGTTCCTCTGTTCACAAGAGTTCCTTCTCTGCTGAATGTTCCTAGCCGGGCACTGTCAAGCTTGCCTAGGGCTTTCTCAAAAAATTGTTTGCACCTACATCCTGGGGCCCTGCTTCCATAGTAATATAGGTTAGGGTCTGTGCTTTTCAAATCCAAGGTCCCATGGTGTGGCCATGGTGGAAACAAAATCTACAGCCCCACATATATACAAAACCCTCCAAACTGGCAGAGCACTATGTAAAAGACAGAACTCCAACAAAAAGCACACAAAATCTTAAAGAACCTCATCTAATGCACACACATGAAAGATAACACACATACAAAAATTCACTACTATAAGGATTCCTTCAACTTTAACTATTCACATCAAAAATCAGTCCAAAAACAGTGACTGTCCTCTTCAAACAGCATTACAAACTGGTCTTTCCATACTGTCACTATATAATTGTGTTCCCAACCCTTGTATTAGGGTTTCTCATCACATTAATAGTCTTCTCCTTGAGGTAAGTTTTTTTTTAGGGCTTTTTTAACCTCTTAGCATGTTTAGACAACAAAAAGTGAAAAGTTGCTTAGGAACTTTTGAAAAGTTGCTTAGGAACTTTTGAAAAGTTGCTAGCAACTTTTGAGAAACTTTTTGTTGCTTGAGAAAATTTTGCTCTAACATTAAATTGACCAATTTTGAGGTCCTCCTAAGGCACACATGTGCTCAGACCTTAACCAAACACCTAACCTAAGACTACTAACCACTTAGCACATCAATGAACTCAAGATGACTACATGCGTTGAGTCATTGTGCCACTCCCAAGAAAACACCAAGCTGAAACTCTAGGATCTAACCTAGACCTAGGCACATAAAAATGAGCCAAGCATTTATTTTAATTACATGCTTCATTCAAGAAGTGCTTCACAACAAAATTTGGTTGGTGGGAGCCTTGAGAAGGGTGCTCCTACACCAGACAGGGAGACCCTCTCTCTCCCTACCTCTTTATTATGGTGGCTGATGTGCTTAGTAGGAACCTTTGTATGTTGTCTTCTACAGGAAGAATTAAAGGAATCAAAACGGCTTCTACCCTCCCTTAGGTGGTGCTGGAACAGTTTGTTAATGACACTTTCCTCTTTGGGTATTCCTTAGTGATTGAGGCCAGACAATGGAAATTTTTTTGAGAAAGCTATGCTTGGGCTTCTGGATAGTGTATTAACTATCAAAAGACCCAGTTTTTCTTCTTCAATACCCCCGTGGAGTTAAAAAATAAGGTGCTTCAAATTTTGGGATGTCTAGTAGCTTTTCTTCCCTCTACCTACCTTGGCCTCCCCCTCACGGTCAAAGAGGTGTCCCACAATTTATGGAATTCCATCCTTGAAAGAACTCAAACAAAACTGGTGGGTTGGAAGGGGAAGTTTTTAAGAAATGCTAGCAAACTTTAGCTGGTGGCCTCCACTCTCCAAGGGATCCTTGTTTACTTCCTTTCCCTTTTTAAAATTAGA
Source organism: Thuja plicata (assembly GCA_018584345.1). NCBI lineage: Eukaryota > Viridiplantae > Streptophyta > Pinopsida > Cupressales > Cupressaceae > Thuja > Thuja plicata. The sequence continues at coordinate 1,417,860 of MU226166.1, forward strand.
AGCAACATGGCCGATAAATTGGAAAAGATTCAGAGAAACTTTCTATGGGTGGGGTCTGATGAAAAGAGGAGGGTCTCGCTTGTCAATTGGGACACTTTATGCCTCCCAAAAAAATTGGGGGGACTTGGCCTAAGGAAAATAGGTCTAATGAATAAGGCCCTTAATACGTAGGTGGCATGGAAGCTCATAGAGGGAAAAGTGGATTGGTGCATATTAATGGAAGCTAAGTATCTTCAAGGACACCCCTATGGGACAATATTCCACAACAATGACCTCCCCATTGGATCGAAACTATGGTTGAACATATGTAAATGTAAGACCCTTCTGTCTAAAGGAGCCTTCTGGCAAATTGGAAATGGGAGATCCGTCAGATTTTGGAATGACCACTAGATCATAAATCAACCTACAGATTCAAACCCCCTATGGACCATCTCAGACAAAACTTGGGTAATAGAGCCTCCAACTACATCAATGGTAGTGACTGGATGGATATTCCTAATTGGACAAGGGACAGACCAGAACTACAACACTTGGCCAAGGACCTCATGGATAACCTGACTAATATCAGAATTTTAGGCAATGATGACTCTATTATCTGGTCCCCCACCCTAGTAGGTATGTTCTCTATTAAATATGCATACAATCTTCTTCTGAAGGAGGAGAGTAACCCAGAATATTAGAAGAGGGCGTGGATCCCCCAGCTCACGCCAAAAATAAACTTCTTCTGGTGGATCCTAATGCACGGTAAGGTCCTGACCCAATATAATCTCATAAAAATAGGCTTCTTTCTCCACGGAAAATAGATGTGTCCTATGCAAGGAGGAAGAAACGGTTAACCACCTCTTCATCCACTGTGAATATGCCACTAGCATTTGGCAAGGGATCTTCGGCAAATTGGGTACCTTGTGGGCCTTGGACAGAGAAGTACATCAATTTAACAATTGGAGATCCCCGTCCAATCACCCCCTTTTCCAACTCCTCTGGCGTATGCTTCCCCCTCACATATGTTGGACCGTTTGGAAGGAAAGGAACAACAAGATTTTTAGAGAGAATAGTAACCAGCCTGAGACCTGTCTCCATATGGGAACTAAACTCCTGTGTGAGAATGCCAGAATGGCTAATTGGAAGCTCCCTGCCTACCCTCCTGCTGCCTGGGATGTTAGAATTGCTAAAAACTGGAACCTCCTAGATGGGTTCACCTGGTTTGATGATGTGAAAAGAATAGCTAGAAATAATACCAGATGGACCGCCCCTCCCAAAGGATGGACCAAATTAAATTTTGATGGGGTGATTAATAACCTTAGTCATGGAGGGGGAGGATTGATAAGAGATCACAATGGAACTTGTCTACTTGCTTATGCTGGTCCTATAAATAACTACACTGTCACCCAGGTGGAAGGAATGGCCCTTCTCTAGGGAATTAAACTCGTGAAACAAATGAACCTCAGATAGCTGGAAATCGAGGGGGATTCCAAAGTGGTTGTTGAGGCCATCAATAGGGGTGCTAGTGCAAGATGGCATGAAAGACCTATCATTATCAAAATCTGTGAGCTTATCAACAGCTTCCAGTGCATGACTATAGGCCACATGTATAGGGAGGGGAATTTAGTCACCAACTCTATGGCTGCAATTGGCCTAAAACAAATCAAACTCAATAGTTGGAGTATGATTAGTGACTTACCTCCGGTGACTCAGAAACTCATCTTGGGAGAAATGAATACCACAGTTTAAATGTACCACACTGTCTTATTCATTATGAATCCTTACTCAATCATGTGATGACGTGTTCGGGCGAATTTCATGATTATGAAAAGGAAAACTCAAACTCCCATAAAGAATTATCATTACTTTTTGAACGTGTGGAGGAAGAGTTGTCCAAATCAAAGGGTTTTTTTGGCTATCTTTGATATTAATGTTATTATTTCTTTTAATGGCGCCTGGAGATCTGTTAGATCTAGTTGTACAGAGCCTGGTTTCCAAAATTTTCAAGACCAGATTTTTTGGTATAAGCCTTGCTCAGAAAGGGTTTATGATTACAAGTGGTTTTTTATGGCCTACAAAAATTCTCAGCTCTCAGACCTCAAAGATATTCTGGCATAGGAAGAGCAGACCCTCAAAATGGGAGGCAACATTCTCCGTATTGAGACTAATAACATCAACGAGACTTTCACCTCTGATGCATTGGTGACTCACTACTGCAAAGAAACTGGCATCTGGGGTTTCATGGAAAGAATGAAAGGTGGACATGTCGAGCGAATCTTCAACCAATTTGTCAAATCCTGGAATAATAGGAGTGTTTCAGTTGGCGGTATTCACTTCTAGCTAAATGAAGAGGTCATAGCCAAGGCAATGGGGCTCCTTATGACAGGGAGGAAATACAAAAAGACCAGTCAGACTACTGACCCTACCATCCTCAAACAATTCTTCAAGGACAGTGAGATTTCGGTGAGAAAACATGAGGGTTTCAACAGGGAGGAGCTACCAGAATTCTGGCCAAAAATTTGTCTCATCGTGTTGAAGTACTTCACACTAGAAGGTAAGTTAACTATGTTTTTCAACTACCACTTTCCATTCATGAATCATATTAGGAACAAAGATTTAATTTCCATTCCCTTTTATCTCCTGCACTCCATTGAGAACAATGTCCTTGATATTCAAGCCAACCTTGATAGAGCTATCCTTCATCAGGGCCTCCTCCTCTGCCTCTACCAGTTTCATAAAGCTATCTTCCTAGCACCCCAACCCCCTCTGATTATCCAGATTTTTCCCTAGGAGGAGCCCATGGCCAAAGCTGATAAGAATACCCCTTCCTCCTCCCAGTCCATTTGTATCAAATAGGATCCTGTGTTGGGTGATAAAAAAGCCACAACCCACAAAAAAAGTGTTAAAAACCCTCCCAGTAGGAAGGAAGGTTAGGAGGAGTTGTATGTCTCTGAGTCTGTGGAGTACATTGAGGGTAAAGAGGATGACAGTACCCCGAGACGGACTATAGACCCAAAAAAAGAAAAATTATGGAGAGCCAGGTTAATCTGGAGGTGGATTTGAGTGGCTCGGGTCGCAGAAGGTCTTACAGAATTGCCAAGGAGCAATGTAAAATTAGGATGATGGAAACGGCCTCCAAAGAGATCTCCCTGTCTAAAAATGACTTGCATTCCACTAATTCCAATAATGGCTCCTCTGATGGTTATATGAGTCCCTCTAGGACTGGAAACACTCCTCTGCCTAACCCCAGAAAACCTTGGAAACCCCCAACAACCCTACCCCGGCCCCGAGCCCCACTCAGGAACCTAAGGACAAGCCACATTCCATGGCCATGGAGAGCAAAGATAAATTAACTGGCACTCTTAAAAGAAGGTTCTTGAACTTAGACAAGGACATTGGGGAGATTAAGAAGAACATGGAAGATGAAGACAACAAAGACCTATTCCTATTTCTGCAGGAGGAGTGGGCCAGGACCCTGCTATCCAAACAGCTGGGTGGGATGAACTAGTCTCTGGGGTACATGTGCTGGTTAATTTTGGCTGGGATAGGCCCTCGGTTTCCCTATTTTGTTGTGCGAAAATTTGGTAGTTTTTGTTTATTTTTGTGCAGCCCTGTGTGGCTTAATTCTAATACTTTTTATGCTACTGCTTGTCTTAATCTTTTTGGTTTAACTCGGTGGCTCAGTACTCTGACTTATGTTTTTGATAGAGGCAAGTTATGGTGTCTTGTTGTTAAACTGTTATACATGCTTTGACTAGTTCCATTAATATGTTGTTAATGTGCTTCTAGTCCTCTGTTCCACGGGCTAGCACCCTCTTGCTGCTTTTTTCTATAAAAAACATTGCCTTCTATATTTTAAAATTCTAAAAAGTAAATATAAATATTAAACCTAAATCTAAATCTAAATCTAAATATTAAATTTAAATTTAAATATTTAAATTATATACAAAAATAAAGTAATTAAAGAAATAAATATGAAAGGCTCTTCAAATTCCATGCTTGTCTCTCCAAATTCCTCTCCAAATGTACAAAAACATGCAATTTTTTAAAAAAAATTAATTTTCTTCAAATGCCATTTGGCACTCCTTTATTTTCGGCCTTTTATGGTCTTATATTTCTATTTTAATCTTAATTTCAGATTTTTCTAATGTCATTTGACATTTTTGAAGTTTACAAAATCGAAGTAATTAAATAAATAAATATGAAAGACTCTTCAAATTCCTCTTTTGCATGCTTGCCTCTCAAAATTTGAAAAAACATGCGAATTTTTTAAAAAAATTAATTTTCTTCAAATGTCATTTGGCACTCCTTTATTTTCGGCCTTTTATGGCTTTATATTTTGATTTTTTATTTTATTTTCAGAATTTTCTAATGCAATTTGGCATTTTTGAAGTTTATTTTAAATGGAAATATTAAAAAATAATATTTAAATAATAAATATAATATATTGAAATTTTTGAAACTATGACAGCATATAAAAACATTATAAATTAAAATTAATCATTATAAAGTAAATCTAAAACATAAAAAAGTAAATCTAAAATTAATATATAAAATATATTGAAAACATTAAAAATTAAATAAAAATATTAAAATACTATAGACTAAATCTAAATCTAAATCAAAATGACAATATTGCGCTCCATATTTTAAAATACTAAAATGTAAATATAAATATTAAACCTAAATCTAAATCTAAATCTAAATATTAAATCTAAATCTAAATATTTAAAATAAATCTAAATATTTAAACTATATACAAAAACTAAGTAATTAATGAAATAAATACTTCACCTTTAAATATTCTCCAAAACTATCTCTTCAATTCTCTTCCAAAGCTCTCATGCTTTTCTCTGTAAAACAACAAATTAAATGAGGGAAGAACTCTTTTATAATTTGAGAGTGTCTCCTCATCATCCCTAAAGGATGCCTCTTTGCATGTCTGGTAACATTAAAAAGTAAATCTAAAATTAATATATAAAATATATCTAAAATATTAAAGCATTATAGACTAAATCTAAATCTTAATGGCAATATTGTAAATATTAAACTTAAATCTAAATCTAAATATAAATATTTAAACTATATCCAAAAAACAAAGTAATTAAGGAAATAAATATTTCACCTTTAAATCTTCTCCAAAACTATCTCTTCAATTCTCCTCCAAAGCTCTCACTACTCTGCAAAACAACAAATTAAATGAGGGAAGAACTCTTTTATAATTTGAGAGAATCTCCTCATCTTCCCCAAAGGATGCCTCTTTGCATGCCTTGTCTCTTCAAATTCCTCTTTGAATGCTTGTCTCTTCGAATCCGAAAAAACATGCAATTTTTTTTTAAAAAAATAGTTTCTTCAAATGCCATTTGGCACTCCTTTATTTTCGGTCTTTTATGACCTTATATTTTAATTTTTTATTTTACTTTTGAATTTTTCTAATGCCATTGGGCATTTTTGAAGTTCTTCTTTTTATAATTTATTTTTTTGTAATCCCCCCCAAATCTTTTTTTAGTTTTATTTTTAGTTTTTATCAATGTCATTTTGCATTTGAGAAACGTAACTGCTCTTCAATCTTTTTTTTTGTGATTTTATTTTATTTTTTAAATGCCATTTGGCATTATGTGCATTTTTTGTGGTTTTTAATTTGTTTTTGGATTGTAACTGTAGAAATTTGAAGCACTTCTTTTTTATGTACACGGAATATTTCTTAGAATATGCCCGTGCTGGGACCTAGCTTATGCTCCCATTGTAAGAACGCCTCTCGGTGTAACAAATTTTTAATCTACGTGTCTTAGCATTTATCTATTGTATGTGTTGAAATTTTATCACTATTAATAATTTTTAATAAAATTTACGTTATTGAGATAATTATATGTAAATAGAGAATTATTATTTCAATTACTCTTCAATTCATTTTTATTTTTTATTTTTTTTAGGGTAAAAATGGCAGTGCCATTAGAACTTATATATTAAAATAAAATTGCTTCAAGGCCTCATAAGGGAAAGAAGCAGAAAGAAAACCCTTAATCCTTGGCCAATACATACAAGTAGAGAAATATTAGTAAGGGAGAAAACAGAGGAGAACATGACAAGGGAATGAACTTTACATACGGTGTGAATTTCCACTTTGACAAAATCCACAACCACAAAAGAACAGGGAACGGTGACCCTACTAACCCAAGATACTAAGAATATATGTTGATGGGGCCCTTAACCTATACGGCCTGCCTTAAGAGTATTGGTTCCTTATCACCCATAACAGTACAAAAATGGCATTTTCTTACTTGTAGACCATTACAGCTGCTGCTGTCGCTTCCCCTGCCATTGCTCGTTTCTGCCTTGGGATTTATTTGAAGATGCTAGAGATAGAAGTAATGTGGTAGACTCTAAGAGGCTAGATTTGACATATTCTATGATAGTAGACAGTCTTTCGAAGAGCAGGAATGCTTTGGCCACCATACCATTTGGGAGAATGTCCATTATTTTCAACACTTCTTTTCGCATCAGTGACTGGTCTTGTCCCTCCAATGCCTGCTTGAGTATGTCATACGAATTCGCACACTCTTTCTTATCTTCTAACTACTGAGGAAGAAATAGGCCCCCCACCCATGCTTTTTATCCCTATAGGTTTTACTTTTGTAATGCAATGTGGATTGCCTCAGCCGAAACATAATTAGGACAAAGCACTTTGCTATCCATATCTAAAAGTAACGTATAGTCAAGAAGCATGTCATTCCAATTAGAGAGGAATACCGAGATGACCTGGGAGTGGTAGATGTGCCTTGGTGCATCTGGTAGTAGAATCTCATCCCCTATGACACCTTTTATTGCATCTAGTATTTTGTTTGGAAAGGCCTTAAACATCACTTGCATCTGTCAATCCACGTATGGCCCTGAAATGGGGTGTTCCCAATTCTTGACGTTCAAGCAAATTTGTAGGTTCTATTCATGGTAGCCCATTGTGAATTTTCCGCTTGGTAATGATTGAAAGGAAATAGAGTAGTGGTTTAAGTGGGGGGATTAGGTATTTAAAGAGTCATTCACTTCTTTAATTAGCATGATGCCTATCACATGGGTCTGTCCTATTTAATAACTCTGATTTATTCCCACGAGTTTCATATTTTTAGAGATATTCTCTCTCTTGTGGATTTGGGCATATTCAAACGTAGGTAAGCAGATCGTAGTTTCCATTTAATCTCCTCGTGTTGCAGATTTTGAGGAAATTTTAATACTCTGTTATAAGTCAGAAGGACAAGTATGTTACAGGGATGCCAGCTCACCTTTTCGTACGATTTTTCTTAACAACTTAAATTCTCACTGCTTCTTGGTAGGGCATTGATGGCCCAAATATGTGTATTGGGGAATTTTTATATGTTGCCCCATGAGAGCATATGAGCCTCAATTCCCCATAGGTCATTTTAGTACCCTTCCCTGATTACATACCCTAGATAGTTGATGAGATGTATTTGGCACATGAGGGATGATGCAATTTTCTGCTACCCTGCCATGATTATATATCAAACATATTTGATGTGTTGTATTTGGCACATGTGGGTTGATATAATTTCCTGCTTTCTTCTATATGTAAGACCGTTGATAAACCAGGGTGAAAGGCTTACATAACTTCCTCCTTTAGGAATTTTGGTACTTCATTTACTTGTACCTGGACATTGTCCGATTCTCAATATGCCACGCTATCCTCTACACCCAAATTTGCTAACCAGTCTGCGAGTTTGTTACCTTCCCTGTAGCAATGTGAGATTTTGTATGAGGAGAATATGGGAAGGAGCTTCTTCCTTGAGGACATATTGGAGTTCCCAGTTAACCAAAGCTTTTGTGGATAGGTATGAGATGATGATCAGTGAATCCCCCTCTATATGCAACTCAGAGACCCCCAAATGTAAAGCTTGTCTGACTCCACACAGGATAGCTCTAGCTTCTGCTAGATTATTGGTTCCCTCTGGTAAGTTGCAATGGGCTGCTACAATGAATGATTTGTCCCACCTCCTCAGAACAAAACCCACACCTGATCTCCCAGGGTTGCCTTTGCATGCACCATCGAAGTTAAGTTTCATAACATTACCTTCTGGAGGTCTCCATTTGTAGTCTTTTCTAATTTGTTGCATGGGCATTCTACCTATCAGAAATCCATGGAATGGAATGTGTATTTGTTTCCATTTGTTTAGAATTCCATTTTCTGAAGATGAGAATATGGATGAGAGTTTCTTTGTCTTTTCCACATGAGCATTCACCATTTTTGATATACTCTTTTCGGACAAGATATAAACCTGTTCTACCGGGGAAGATTGGTGTCTAAATACTCTTTTGTTTCTTTCCCACCATATGTTCCAAATTACTACCGCTGGGGTTACTCACCAAATACTAGAGAAGAAAGCCTCTTGGTAGGGGAGGGGCCACTAGAGTAGAATCATCTTCAGGGATTTGTGGAGGGGGCCCTGCCACCCGAGTTTGTTTAGGCACCATTTCCATACCTTTTGGGAAAAGTCACATCTAACCAAGAGATGGTATGTGTCTTCTTCTACTAATCCACATAGTGGGCATGGGAAGGAGTCCATGATCCCCAGCCTCTTTAATCTTGAGCTTGTTAGTATCCTGTCCTAAATAGAGAGCCATGTAAATGGACCAATTTTTGGAAGAATTGCATTGCGCCATGCAAATTTGTTAATGGGGAGGCTTTGGTTTGGTATATATACCAGAGAATTATACTCTTCTTTGACTGTGTAACTCCCCGAGTTACTCTTTGTCCATATCATTCTATCCTTCTCCGCAAAGATGGATAGGAATCTATTCCTTAATATGTTTTGGAGCTCTAATTTTTCATTAGGAGGAATCGACTAGAGATGGGAGAAGTCTTTCCATTTGTACTTTCCATCTTGTAGTGTGAAGTAGTCATGAACCTTGAATCCCCATTCTTGTTCAAGCACTATTCTGGTGGATTGGAGATGTTGACTGGAAGAGAGTTTTTTATGGCCGTTCCATGATTCTGCCCAGAACAGTGCCTGTGATCCCAAAATAATTTTCCATGATAGGTGGGGGAGGATAATGCTTCTACTGGTGATAATAAAATTCCACATGATAGAGCCTGAGGGGGGGTTGAAAATTGAGAAGATTCTCTCTGGGGTGTCTGCGTCGAGGTATTTTGTCCTGATAAGTTGGCTCTAGAGGCTCTCGGGTCTGTCATAGATTTTCCAAGATAGTTTGGCTCCTAGGCTGAGGTTCCTCTCATGCAATTTATGAAAGCCTAGGCCCCCATTGGATTTAGGTTTGCAAAAAAATTTCCAGGAAACCATGGGAATTTTTGCCTTATTATCAATGTTCCCTATCCAAATGAAGTCTTTTAAGCACTTGGATATTTTCTTTATCACCCCCAGGGGGAAAGGATGACAGACATTAAATAATTTGGTATTGATCTTAACACTGACTTCACTAGGAGGATTTGACCTGTAAGGGATAGCCATCTGGCTTTCCACAAAGCAATCCTTTCCCTAATGCTTGTTACAGTATCCTCAGCAAGGGTTTCTTCACTGAAATATATGAGGAACAAAGCAGGATTACAAGCAAGTTAGAAGAGGTGCTTAGCAGAGAAGAAATCTACTAGAGGCAAAGATCTAGAGAACTGTGGCTCTGAGATGGAGACAGAAACATAGCTTTTTTCTATCCTCAGCAAGGGTTTGTCCACCGAAATATATATATATACTCTTTCTTTAAAATTATGGAGTTTTACTAAAGGGTGCCAAATGAGTATGATAATAGAAATATAAGGAATAATTTTGTATAAAATACACTAAATCACCTACATACTCTAAGGGAAAATATTTTTAAAAATGTTAAACAAGTGAAAAATAAGAATATAAACAAGGTAAAAATTTTAAATAACTACATAATTTACAAGACAAATGATAAAGAGAATACATATAAAATCATTTACCACCTTAGGTACTATGAGAGAAACCAATGATATACATTCACACCACCACCTCTATGCAACCATCAAAGCCCTAGAGTTGTAACAATACCATTAGGGATGAAATGTTTCCTAACAATTCAAGTCATTTGAAGGTTTATTCCTAGAAACTACAATCAAATTGACCTACTATGAAATAAACATTTAGGATTCCTCCAAACCATAACAAATAATTCCTTTGAATAATTTTGCATAGCTGCTAAGTGAGAATAGTAAGAATTATTGAAACATCACCTTAAACATCATTTATGGTGAGACGCAACTAGTTGCTGGATAACCATGCTTAAATATTTGTAAGAATTGATTTTCATTACCTTTTAATGACTTAGGCCCTAAATTTCTCCTCATTGATATTTAGAACACTCACTCACCAAAAATCCTTCGACTAGTATCACAATGTATTTTTGAACACATGTAGCCTCCATAACTATTGACATTAAGGTATCCCAACATTAGAGTCCAAACATGTTTACTTTATTATTTCTCGCCCACTTTAGAAGTCCCAAACTTAGGGGGCTGTTGTCATAAGTCGCTACTTTGGAACTATGGTGAATTTATTTTATGCCTATGATGGCTACTAGCTCAGTGGAAGTCTTATAGATTTATTATTTTGTAATAGCTATTTATGGTGGGGTTTAATAGTGACAAGCAGTATAAGGAGATGTTGCATACATAAAGGTGACCATTATGGATGGGTTATGCTTTATGGTGCTTTCTAAGGGTGTTTGGATTGGCTCCTTGTATAAGTTATATGTATGTCTGATTCAATGCAATATTGCTTGTGTGAATGCCAAGAGAAGGGCTTTGATTCTTTATCATCACCATTAGGTCAAGTAGAAAAGAAGATTGTTGTTTCTACATCTAATGGACATGATTTAAGAGTACCTAAGAGTTCAATTGATTTCAATTGAAGCTTCCATATGAAAAGACAATGTTGTTCAACAAATGGCATGGTTGCATTACTAAGAAGGGTCTTAAAGCCCTTAAAATAAGAGCTTTATTGAAGTCCTTAATGACTGCAATATCAAGTTTTTCTTTTGCAAACATTGTGATTATAGTAAATAATATTTTTTTTTTGTTTTCATTCCACTTCTCATAAATGTTTTGAGGATTTTGATTATATTTATTCAGTTGTGTTTGGTTCTTTTAATGTTGCTTCAATATCTAGATCTGTGTATTTAAACTCTTTTATAGATGACAATAGTAGGACATTTGTTTAAATAATAAATTTGTAGTCAGTTTCAAGAATTTAAATCCTTGGTTGAAAACTAGATTGGTAGAAAAACCAAGTGTTTGTAGATTGAAAATGGTGGTGATTCTTTTTAGTAGAATTTGATAGGTTTTTAAAGGACCATGGGATTGAGATGGACAAGAAAACTCCATATATCTCACAATAAAATGGATTTGCAAAGAGGATAATCAAAATGTTGGTGGAGAGGGCTAAGAATATGTTGAGCTATCTTAGGCTTGAAAAGAAGTTATGGATTAAAGTTGTAGCTATACTATATGTAATTTCATTAATATATCTCCTATTTTTCTTCTATTTTAAGAGATACCCATGGAAGCACATGGTCTAGTAAGGAATCTTTATGAAAACATCTCATAGTCTTTTATTTTGAGGAATATGCACATGTGTTGAGTCAGAAAAGATCAAAATTATAGAACAAGGTGGTTAAATGAATCTTCATTGTCTACAGTTTCAGTTTGAAAGGTTCTAGAAATGTTGCTCGATAGGAGAAGTGTGATATTTCACGAGTAAAAATCTTCCACAATAGATTTACAACCAAGGAAGGATGAGAAGTAGAAAAGGAGATAGTTTAGGTACCATCTATGCTAATAGGAAATTAGAGATTAAGTAGCTCTAAAAATTTTAAATAAAAGAAAGAACATCAACCTCAATATTTGAGAAGGCCGAATCATGATAGGAAACATCCTAAAAGATATGGTTATCACTAGAAAGTTTCAGATGTTCTCTTTGTTGCCCCAATTTCCCATTCTGTGCATTTGGTCTGGTTTCCCTGTCTGCTTTCTTTGTCATGGTTCCCAGGTCTTGGCTCTGCTTAAACCCCCCCTAACCCCTAAGTCTTTCATACAAATGAACAAGGCAAAACCCTAGGCCATGGCTCTTATATTTCATCGTTACTTTTTCTAAGTTACTAAGAGCATGTGCTTTATTTCTTAGTCGCTTGATCGCTTCAGCCTGGGCGGATATTCTTTTTCTTCTCCCGACTCTGCGTCTTCCTTGTGTCGCGTAGTCTCGTGACCCATTGGAATATTCCCCATATGTCTCCCGACTTAGCTCCTCTCTTCAGTCGCATGATTGCCAGATCCATGATAAGCCTTTGTGAAAAGTGGGACCCTCTCGGTCAGTCGGGTAATCGCAAGAGCCTCAGTGAATATTCTCTTTTATCTCCCGACTTCGCTTTTCACTTTTTCACGTAGTCTCTTGAGGAAACAGAATATTCCATCTATGTCTCGAGACTTGGCGATCTCTCTTTAGTCGGGTTGTTGCTTGAATTTCGTGTTATAAGCTTTGAAATGAACGGGACCCACCTTCAGTCGGGTGATTGTGAGAAGAATTGGCAAGTCAAAGAAATGTCTCCCGACCTTGTGCTTACTTCATGTCGCATGGTCGCTTGATCAGCTCGGTCAAAAGGTTAAGGCTTCTCTTTGGTCGTGTGGTCTCGTGATATTTGATGGTTAATGGATAAACAGTCCCAACTCAGCGACTAACGGTTTCATGTTAAGTGATTTCCCTCAGTCGGGATGTCGCTAGATAAGGACGGTGAGTCAGAGTTCAAGTATGCATAAAGTGGACGAAAGAAAAGATGACATCTGTCACAGAGCTAATGGTTGTCGCCTGATCACTTGATGAAGGAAGAGGATCACGCGATAACAATACTAAGGTATGTTTTCCCTCAGTCGCGAAGTCTCCTGATGATTTAGGGGCATAAGTAAATATAAAGCGATTAAAAGACAGCTGTTCGATGAAGGAATGACAAGATCTGACGGTGGTTGCAAAGTCTCGTGATAAAAGTGCCCTAGGGAAAAAGTCCTTCCGACTAAGCGATTAAGGTATGTCGCAAGGTCACTGTAAACAGAAAAAGGCACGTGCTTCAAGTGAAAGGTAAAGACACAGGATCACCTGACTCAGTGACTGAAGTTTGTCGTGAAGTCTTGAAAAGAGGCATGAGCATCTGGCGACTTGGCGATAACTATGAAATGTTAAAGGTAAAAGGACCATTGTCGCCTAGTCTGGAGATTAAACCCTGGTTAAGAAAAAGTGCTCGCGACAAGGAGACTAGCCATTGGTTGCTAGGTCACAGGACTTTGAATTTGAAATAATGGCGGAAAGATGACGGGGGAGAACGCTCGTCAGCCATGGTTCCTTCGTGCTCGTGTTCCAGAGCTGATCAGAGAGGTTTCAATTGTAGAAGGCCATGCGCAGAGAGTCTGTTGATCCCTGGAATATATTTGTTCGACGTCGGTGAAAAAATAGAAGATTCAGAGACGTGGGGAGGAGATACAGAGTCCAATCATGAAGTTATTGCTCTCCAGTTGCAGTTGGCCGAAAAAGCAGTGTCATGATTGATGGATCATTGATGAGAATTTGAGCGGCGGCTGTCAAGGGTCACTTCCCGTCCTAGGGGACTATAATCAGTTGGTGGCATTCATGACAGGGTCTAGTTGCAGAGTATAGCTGATGGATCCAGGTTGCTTGTTCACAAGGCATAGTCAAGTACAGGGATGGGCACAAGAAAGGAAATCTGATCTGATCAATTCACTTGGTGCACATTTATGGCCAGATTAGATTTTGTCCTAGGGTCAATTATTCTATTGTAAATCTATAACCCTAGTTAGGTTTTCTGAGACTCCTGCCTGCGTGCAGTTGAGGGTAGTTTTTAAAGTTTTTTGAGAGCCTTAGTGCTCAGATTTGGCAATTGTTAGGAGATTCTTCTCTCAGAGACCAGTTTGTGGCAATCTTTCTTCCCTTGTGGTTTCCTGCATTTGTATTTCCCATTGATGATTAAGACATTCTTGAAGTACTTGTGATATTTGTTCTATCCCTGTTTTCACTATCTTGATCATCTCTTATTGGATCAAAGTTTATGAATGATGATTAATGGATATTGGGATTCCTAGTTCCTCTCATTTTCTGCAATTCTGTGTGTTATTGTGTCTGATCTGATTTAGATGTTTTGTGGGTATACTTCAGCCCCCAGCAGTCTTGTGTCATTCCTACACCTAGTTGCAGAGGAGGATGTTTGCTTGCAGGTCACAGGTTGAGTCTTATGTTCAGGCCTCCCTATGAAATACTTATGCAATCCTATCTAGTGAGTTGTGACTTATTTGACCTGGTTCCTCCATTGGTTTCATTCCTCTATACTGAGATCCAGGCCCTAATTTTGGTGCATCACCTAGTAGGTAGTTTTCTTTCAGTCATTTCCCTTTCATGCAATCCTTCTATCCCTTTCCCTCAAAAGTTTTACTTTCCTGTTTAAGAAGCAAATTAAGGTGATTATC
>MU226166.1:1432397-1463499 GCA_018584345.1 Thuja plicata
CTAGAACCTAGAGGTCTCATCTCGGTTAGCATAAGGTCCCACAACCTTGAGATGATTCCCATGTTATACTGGATTATCAAGACCAAGAGAGCTTGAGATCAGAGGCGCAAATTCAGTGTATAACACTCTTCTAGATTACAATTAGATATTTTATTTGATTTCTAATATAGGTAAACCTATGATTCTTAGAGGGGATATGAGTATACATGATGAAAATTATTTGATGGAAACCCTAAATAAAAAAGATGGCTACATCAAAGAAGAATGTTATATGTGATTTTTTACCTGCTCCTAATGGATAACAAACTCTTCATTGTAAATGGGTGTTCAAGAAGAAACCTGATCTTGATAGTATTATAAAGAAGCACAAGTCATGGTTTCTCATGAAGGGATATTATTAGATGGAGGGAGTTTATTATGGTGAAATATTTTCTACTATAGCTAAGATGGAATCCATTTGATTATAGTTATCACTTGAGAAACTTATGGTTTGGAAGACGAGTAGATAGATTTGAAGACCATGTTCCTTTACAATTATTTGGAGGAGGTAATTTAAATAAGAGAGCCAAATAGTTTAATTGAAAATGGAAAAGAGGATGTTTTTAATAAGTTGCATAAATCTATAGATCGTTTGAATAAATCTCATCGAATGTGGTATCAAAATTTGGACGCCTATGTGTTGTATTTTAGATTTTTTGTATGTAAATCTAACAATTATGTGTATCATAATTATGAAAAGTAGTCATATTATTATCATATTCTTGTATCTCGACATATGTTTTTAATTGGAAATGGTAAAAGAATGATTTTGTATTTGAAGTCTCAATTTCTAGCACAACTTAAAGTAGAATATATAGGTGTGGTAATATATTCTTGGGACTATGTAAGAGGGATTCAACACGATATCTTGAGAGTAGTAAGTTTTTCTAGAGTTACAAGCGATGAA
Source organism: Thuja plicata (assembly GCA_018584345.1). Classification (NCBI taxonomy): domain Eukaryota; kingdom Viridiplantae; phylum Streptophyta; class Pinopsida; order Cupressales; family Cupressaceae; genus Thuja; species Thuja plicata. Next base: position 1,433,344 of record MU226166.1, read on the forward strand.
GCATTCTATAGAGGATTGTCCAAAATCTCCTACTAAGATGGAGGACACATCTAGATTAACTTATGAAGTGATATTTGTAGTCTAATATATGCTATGCCCTGTACAAGGGCATTCATTACTCAAGTAGTCATAATTCTTATTAGTATGTGCCTAGTCTTGCTAGGGAACATTTGGATGTAGTTTAGAGAGTATATAGGTATTTGGGGGTACCTTTTAGTATTCCTTCTCTTTTCATTGCTAGCATACTAGACCTAACATTCAATTTGCATTTGTGGATGTGTTGATGCAAATTAGGTAGGTGACATTGGTATTAGAAGATCTAGTAGTGGATATGTTTTGATAATATTTGGTGGTGGTATCAATTTAATGAGTAAGTAGATGGGTGTACTTAGATTTTCCAGTATAGAAGTAGAGTACGTGAAAGATACTCATGCTTGTTAGGAATATATTTGGCTTAGGAGATTGTGTTTTGATACTGGTTATGATGCACGACAAATTAATATCTACTATGATAGTTATAGTATCATTTGTTTAGTGAAGAATCCTAGTTTCAGTGCTCAAATAAAGCATATTGATATTAAGTTTCATTTTGTTCATGATAGAGTGGAAGATGAAAAGGTGATGATGAAGAAAACTGATAATTTGGCAAATGTTTAGATGCATTGATGAGAATAATGAGCAATGAGAAGTTCAGATGGTGCATCAGTTCTATGGAGCATGGGGCATTGATAAAGTGATAATTTTTTTACTTTTATAAAGTCTTCAATAAGTGGGAGAATATTAGGATTAAGGTGTCTCAACATTTGAGTACAAACATATTAAATTTTTGATTATTTATTTTATTGTGCAAACTATAGAATCCTAAAATTAGGGGACTAGTGTCATTAGTTTGTATGTTTTAACTATGATGAATTTATCTTATGGCTATGATAGTTACTAGTTTGGTGGAAGAGTCTTTGAGAGAGGTAATTTTGCAATTAGTATTTATGGTGGAGTTTAGTATTAAGAAGTGGTGTAAGTAGGTGTTGCATATGTCAAGGTGACTATAATAGGAGAGTTATGCATTATTTCTTTGGATGTTTCTATGTGCAATGTGTCTTAGGATTAACATGTTTTTTATGACACCATATACCTATTTAGCATTCGAGTTGGTTTTGGAAACCATGGGCACTTTCCACTAATGTTAAGATCTATAAATATATGGATTCTTAGTATAATTTACATGACAGGTTGGATATCTTCTAAGAAGCTTAAATGTGCTTGATTTTATATAAAATTCCTTGTTGCTATATTCAATCTAATAGAGAATTGGTTCAAGGAATTGTATTGTAACTATTTTTTTGTTGGTGATAATACAACCAATTCTGGCTTTTCGAGTGTGGTTTCTTTCCTCAAAGGATTTTTCCACATATATCTAGTGTTGTGATTTTATTTTGTTAAATATCATTTGGTATGTGTTTATCTAATTCATAGTAGTTAAGGGTTTGTAATAAATTTATGAATTATCTCTACTATTTTGATTAGATAAAGTAGGAGAAGACCCAAACCCTTCCAAAATAGGTAACAAGTAGAAGGGAAGTGGAGTCATGAAGGGTGAGATCTCTTAAAAAATAACAACATAAATAGAACCAAAAAATAGGAATATCAATGAAAATCAGTAGGAAACAACCACACACAAAATACAACTTCTAGAGAGAGTGAATTTTAATATACTTCTAGTCATGATTTAAATATGTGTAGAAAGCAACCATTCTTCTCTTTACCTTGGGTAGAGAGAAAATCACTAGAATCCTCCAATGCTAAACTATCTATAGTCTATCTTCTTTTTCTTTTGGAATGCCAATGTTCTAACTTCGCTTGGAGGATTTGTAATGAGTCAAAAGTCTTGCATATCCTTTCTTTACTATAGTCCACCACTTCAAAAAAAAATTTGATATCATCTTGGTTTTTCTTTAGTGCCGATGACATACAATAATTCAATTTTTTCTTAATTAAAGGGTCCTAACGCAAGAAGTTCCTTGACTTAGATATCAATATTATCCCAATTGTTAAGTCTATTATTAAGGACATCTGTAATAACCCAAATCCTCTCAACATGAACTACAATCGACCAATCTCTAGCTCTTACATCCACTTCTACCAAGGCCTCAGGCATGTTAAGTTTGTTTTTTTGCCATGTGTGATTGGGCCAACATCTAGTGCATAAAATTTTTCTACTTTTTACATGCCACACAAAATTTATTAACTTTATCCATAATTTCTATCATTCCAAATATCCTGAGAAGATGAAGTAGGGGAGTGAGGAGGGGAGGTAGGAATAGCTGAGGAGGGGTTTGGTCTTATCTTATGCATCATCTCTCATATTAAATTTTTCATTTTGAATCAATTGGATTCCTTTTAGTATCAATATAGTCATTACAAATGAGAAATTCTAATATATAATTTTTTGGCTCTATAAAATTTGTTGTCACCCATAATTTGGCATTAAATTCCTCTAAAATTTATTAGCATTTGTAACAATAATATAGTTAAATTTATGATAGCATAACATATTTTCCTAATTTATTATGGTAATAGAAACTAGGATTGAGAAATATGTGGCCAAGTGTGAGATAGAGATAAGAAAAAATACTAGTATAGATTACATTAAGAAATAAGAGTATGTACAATAATAATTATTATAATATTAAGAAAAATATTAAATGAGGAGTGAGGTCACAAAGAAGGGAAGTGGAGGCAATAGGGTTTCTTGTATAAAAGGAAAGTTTGCTGATGGAGATGATGATGAGGCAGATGAAATAGATAATGTCATGGCTAGGGGAGGTACTTATACAATGTTTATACTTTGGGAGCCTTTGGTTATGGTTTTTCCCTCTTTTGACATTCTTTCAGCTACCATTTCTAGATTCTTTGGTGGTGTCTATACTTAAGTTTATCCCTCCTTCTATATTTGTGTGTTTTTCTTTGATTTATGTCTTTCTAAGGATGGAGATCGTGCTAGTGAACAGGATTTTTCATCTCTCATGTCCTATGATAGCTACACCCTTGTTTCTGGTAGTTTCCCTTTACCATTTTTGTGGAAGATTGTGAAGAGCCTCGTGGGTGTTGAATGAGGGTATTTTTTGTGATGGATGGAGGTGTTTTTGTTGCACATGAGAGTGGTGTCATTACTTTTTTAGTGTTCTACACTCTAAGTTTTACTTTACTATTGGTGTTGGCTTAGGCTCCTCTTGTTATGGCATTACCCTATTATTTATTATTCTCCCTTGAGCAATTTTTTTTTGTCTAGGTTTTGGGGTCTCAGCGGGAGGAGATCTTGTTGGAGAAAGGGAGATTAAGATGTGAGTTTTCTAGGACCTTCTCCCTATCTATGTTCCTTTCCTTACGTTGTCTTGGTCAAGGAATGTGTAAGGATCTTTAGGTTTTGGTGGTGTTGTGGATTCCTAGAGACTTATTTTTGTGAAACCTAGTTATGGATGTGTTTCTTTCCTCCATATGGGATTTTCCTTACTCTTCTCATGTGCTCTTCATGAAATATCCTTCGAGTAGATTTTACTTAGTGTTGGGGATTTTGGTGGCTTTGTTCCTTGTTCTAGTCACACAATTGCTTGTAGTTTTAAATAGTCCGATTTGGTCTTGGTTTGTTTTGGTTAGGTTTTTGTTCTTTTGGGGTTATGTTCATCCATTTTGGAGCCTAAAATTTTTTCCCTTTTCTTCTCAAGAAGTCTGTTGTTATGCTTAGCTATGTACTTCACCATGAGACTCCTATTGAGGCGGCGGTTATCCCTATTAAGGTGTGATTTATTCTTGTGGCTACAATGTGGTTTTGGATCATTTTTCTCTTGTTTTCCTCTTTATTGTTTTCCTATTGAGGTGATGATATTTACTATGGAGGTGGAGATCTTTTAGAAAGAGGTTAATTATTTCTCTATGTTGTGCTCTCTCACCTTTGGCTACTCAGCTATGGTGTTAACGTTTGTTTCATTCTCCCCTCTGGTGTTTTATTTCTATACTACTCCTATCAATGTGGGATCCTCTCCTATTTAGGTGGAGATGATTTTTGTATGTGGGGATTTGTTTCTCTATTGGGAGTTCTTTGGAAGTTGTTTTAGGGTGGCTTTGGGTACCATTTTAAAAGTTATATTGAAGGTTTAGGGAGCCTTAGAAAATACCTTCTCATCTTCTCAGTTTTGTATGCTTGGAAAGTATTGTCCAATCATTTTTCAAGGATTAACTCTATGATTTTGGATGTTATAGTTTTGGGAGCTTGGTTAAAACCTAATGTTCAGGTTAAGGGAGCTTGGAAAAACCCTTAGATATTTCTTCAAGGCTAAGGGAGCTTGGAAAACCCCTTGGATCTTTCTTCAAGATTAAGGGACCATGTAAAAACCCCATAGTCCAGGTTCATAAGTGTTTTGCTTTTGTTTCAACTTGAGCCATATTTTATTTTTTCTCTTTAGGAAAACTTTTTACTTATTTGTGGGCCTTCTTGTTAATTATTTTTTTATGTTTTTAGGCTGATTGTTAATTTGTAGATTCTATATCCCTATAAAAATTTGTTTGTATTTGGTTTTGAGACCCCTTCAAAATATTTTTTACTTAAAAAAAATTATAATGATTATAAAATAAATTGAGATAATGAGGAAAATCTCAATGTATTACGATTGCATATCCAACAAGAAAAACTAGAAAGGCAAGTATATTTTGAAAAATACTTTTCAGTGTTTTAGTTACATTTAAATTTATATTATTTGAAGTTGGAGATATGTTCAATTTAGAAAATGAGACTACTCGTTTAAATGTACAAGGAAAAAACCAATGTTTACAAAACCTATAGAAATTTTCAATAGATAAAATAAAACTACACATATGATGATTCTTTAACACAATATGTTTTCCACATAATTTCAATAATGAAGTCATTCTTTTAGAAAAAGAGCTTCTTGTGAATTTTAGAATTAGTCTGAGGTTGTAACTTTTCTTTTTATTTTGTCAAGCATTTCTAAATCATACAAAAAATCTTTTATATACTAATCAAATAAGTGAAAAATAACATCTTAAATTAAGGGGATATTATAATAAAAAAAGTTTAATCCATACATTATAAATAAATAGTATTTTTTCTATCCTATCAATAATGGAGAAGGTTTAATGATTTCATGACTTATAAAGTATCCTATCCATGCTAATAAAACTGTCTGAATAATCCAAAACAACACAAAGTAACTTGAAGAAAGTAGTCAAGGGTTGGTAATTACCTATAAAAATAAAATTTTAAAGTAGAGATAATATATTATATAGCATATAGAGGAAACACATACTATGTTACCCATCAACATATGATATGGGATTTGATTATATTAATTATTTCCAGCTTGAAAGACGGGCTATCAATGTCATTTTTAGAAAGAGTACGAGCTTTTTCAAATTAAAAGAAGACGTGGAGCATAACACGCACAAGGAAAAGAATGATATGACTGATGTGATTAATTGTAACATCAAGCCTTTATGGTGATATCATTTCTTGACATGCAAAAGCTTATTCATTTATCTTGGCCAACCATGTGAATAGTACAGGCCAACTCTGTGAGAAGGCAGACATTAAAACCACTTGGTTTTTCGTCTGGAAACAAAATTTCTACATTTGCTGGGTTACTAGCTCTGCTTTGGTGAGGGTTGTGCTGAAAAGAGGAGGGAAAGGTGGGATGTCGGTTGAGACCAAGGAAGAAGACTTTCCTGAATACAACTCGGAGATGGGCAGAGATATCCAGTGTGGGTGGAACCTACTAGGATCGAGGATGAATTAATCAAAAATTTGTGCATTCTCAACTACCTTAAGGAGGGTGGTTTCTTCCTGTTCATGAAGGCTATGGACAAAAGTGATGAACTAGTCTCTCTGTAGTTGGTAAAAACTTGGGATGTGCGCAAAGTCATGATAAAGGAATTAACCTTTGAGATTAATTAGGAGGTTATCGCGCAAGCTACGGGTATCTCCACAGAGGGGAAAAAATGGAGGAAGATCACCTAAAGCCGAGATGACACACATATGAAAACATTCTTCAAAAAAATGGAGATTCCTGAATGTTTTAGGGGAGGATTCAATAGAATGATGCTTCCCGACTGATGGAATGAAATGTGCCTCATTTTGATGAAGTATATCACTCTAGAAGGCCGCTTCGGCACCTGTTACAACTACCATTTCCCTCTTGTTAACCACTTTAGGTACAATGATTCCATCTCCTTTCAATTTTTTTTGCTCCATTCGATGGAAGCTTCTGTTTTGGAAGTTAGAGAAAAAAAGAAATCCAAGTAAAATTATTGTATTCTCCATCAGGGCTTAATGCTATGCCTTTACAATTTCCATTTAGCCCTTTGCCCACCTAGGACTGTTTCTCTCCGTGAATTTATGTTATATCTTGAGAATCCTAATGAGCTTCAAGTCACTCTCTCTAACCCCATGACTTCTTCCAAAACCCCTGTTTCCAAGAAGAATAAGCTGAGTTTGGCTGACGATGACCAAATCACCATTGAATCTGAAGGAGAGGAGGAGGAGAACGATAGTAGACGAAGATCTAATAGAATCGCTACCAAAACCAGATACAAGAAAAAAGTTGTGAGAAAGAGGTGCACTAAAGAGGATGAAGAGGAAGAAGATATCAAGCAGGTCACTAGGGGGAAAGCTAAAGTGGGGAAGAAAGTTAAGGTTGAAGAGAAATAAAGGGAAAAAAAAAAGAAAATCCCTATTGTGGATGGGTCTGTGAAAAGCCATGACTCTTATGTCTCTGCCAGTTTTGGTCTCCCCGCCTTTGACCTTTCAAAGAAAAAACACTTTGAGGAGACAAAAGCGGACTTACCAGTCCTAACTTCACAGTTCCCTAGCCCCCAAGTGGTTATAAATATTACCCTGGAGGACCCTAAAAAAATAGAGGAGAAAATGCCTGATGCGATGAGTGACACCCCCATTGTTACTGCTAGTCCTCAGGAGCCCCTATTGCTATCTGACCCTAAGATGGGACTAAAGGAAATGAGGGTGGAAATTAAAAATCTCAGGGAAAGCTTTAATAGGATTGCAGACTTTGTTGTGAAGGTCATGCATGCGGCTGCCACTACACTCCAACTCCTTCATATGGAGAAAATGAACCCAGGAGGTGAGCAAAAAGATGAAGAACTATACCAGTTCCTCACAGATGACTTGCTTAAGCTCCTGTTGAAAGGCGAGGAAGGTAACCCCAAGTAGCTTCCTTTTCCTCTATTTATGGTTAACTTTTTTTCCTGGACTTTTCAGTTGGGCGATGTGGACTTGTTAGATCTTTGGTTAATCTCAAGTTTTTGTAATCTATTGTTTGTTACTGTTAATGCTAACTTTACTGCTAATTACTACCACAGGTTGGTTACCAACCTCATGGTGAGGTTGGGGCCTGTTAAGACTTCCAGGATGGTTACTAGCTCCATGTTGGAGCTGGGGTCTATTGATTTTCTTTCATGGTTTTTGGTTTTTAAAATTGGCATAGGCTGAGGGTTTGTTGTGTGTGTGCTTTGCTAGTTATCAGCACTCCTCGTGCTTTTTTTTGTTCGGGTTAGCCCCCAATTTTGGCTGCTTTTTAAAATCAAAAACATTATTTAAAGATATATTCAGATATATTCTAAAGAATAAGCCTAACTTTTAGTGGAATTAACTTTCAGATGTATTCAGATATAGTGTTGGATTAACTTTCAGATATATTCTAAAGAATAAGCCTAACTTTTAGTGGAATTATATCTATGATAAAGTCAAGACTCAACAAGAATAGATATAGAAGAGCTTGTAGAATAAAAATAAAATTAAATAAAAATATTTAAAATAATACAATGAAAGAATAAAAAAATAGTATGCTATTTTCTAAGTAAAATATAATTTTCATTTTTTTTTATCCACATAATATGGTACCCAATAATGACGTGCATATATCATTTATAAAATTCTAGTTGACCTAATTTTTGGACATTTTTTTATAATATGCACATCAAATGGTGAAACATTTTGAAGAAGTGTACACAATAATTCTTAATGAGTGAAAATAATTTCTTTCATAGAGGAAATAGTTGAAGGTTAGTTCTCTCTAAGAAAATGTATAATCTTTTCTATTTGTGAATTTTCTATAGTACTATTTTTATGTTTAAAATGCTACCCACATTTTTTTTCTACAATACTATGGAAGGCAAATATTTCTTCTTAAATCAATAAATTCATTATAAATAATACATAGGGAGCTACAACAAATAATGGGCTCATTCGTAAAAAACTTGCAGAAGTGATGTTAGCTCCTAGACCTGTCAACATTTAATATGAGAAGACTATGGCGTAGGAACATTCAGGACTATATCACACAAAATTATTTTATTTTAATTTCTAAGTTTTAAGTATTTTGTGGTGGTTTTAGAATTGTAAAATCCATTTTTGTTGATTTGTCATTTTAGAGTGTCTAGAGGTAGTTTTGGAAAAGAGAATATCTAGAAAAATATTTAAGACCTTCGAAAATTTCCTTTATGGGTTTTAGAAGAATTTAAATCTTAGATTCTAATGATAGTAGTAGAAAAATCCCTTTGTAGAATTTTGTATGTGGTTATTCTAAGCATATTTAAAATTATTCTATGGAAAAATTAGCACAGGGGTGAAAGTTGTTAAAAATATATTATTGATAATTCTACGTAACACATTAGTGTTTTATTACCTACTCTTTTGATTAGAATAAAATAAATTGTTGCGAGCTTTAATTAATGAATATTAATTGGTTTTTTAAAAAGACAATGAAAGAGGAACACCTATCCTATTTGAGCATTTGATAGATTTATTGCAGAAATCAAAACATTCAATGAGAGAGTAAATAAATTATTTTAGAGGTGTTCAAATATAATGTCATAAACTTCATCTTGTGTAATTTTTCATTACATAATGCCTCCACATTGGCCAAAAATCAAAATTCCACCTAGGACACAATATCACCCCTCCGCACCTTGTTTGAATTCTTGAGTGCATAGTTTGATTGACCTAAGATGTGTGCACATGACAAAGTCATCCACATGGAATATACTCATCCTTTGAACCTATTATAATGTCCACAAATTATATTCCTAAAATCTCAATTCAAAACTTTTTGATGTATAGATTAATAAAACAATGATCTCATTAAATATGAAAATTAAACTTGAAAAAATTAAAATTGAAATAAATGAACCAAATCGTAAAGCGATCTAAACTAAAGAACAAGGTTATATACTAAACCTAAACTAAAGAATGAAGTTATAAATAAAGAACACTGTTATATATGAAACCTAAAATAAAAAACTAAAAGAAAAGATAAAGTTATGAATACAAACTAAACAAGGGCTGCGCGCAGCTGGAGTCCCCGCCTTACGTAGGGGAGTAGGAGCAATCAGTAACCGTTATGAAAGAACATCAATTAAAAGAGAAAGCATAGCTATAGGCGAAGTAACAATGAGTGGAAATAGGAGGGCAAATCCATTTTTTGAAAGAGGCATTAAGAGCACAATGAATACAAAATTGTCCAAAGAATGTTATAAGGATCACTGATTCTCTATTTTTCAGTTATATTGGCAGTAAAGAGTAGATGGCGAACATTGGAGTACATAATTTTTCTCTATTGGGTGAGGTAAGAAGATACAACCCTTAAGAAGACACCACCCTTCTTTATCCTTATGGATCAGGGAATTTATCTTTCACGGTTATGGTAGTTTCTTAATGATCTATGTTGCTTTTGTCATAACTCCTTGTTAAGCAAATTGGCACCGGAGTCAAAATAGTGTGCATTTAAACGTAGAAAATAAATGTGGAATTGGAGAATGTTATGATTGTATGATATGTACAAAAATGGATTTTAAAAGCCTTTACAAATTTGAAGCGCAAAATTCAAAATATTGTTGTTATCTTCAGGGTGCTGATTTCAAGCAGGGATGAAACCATAAGATGTCTAGTACTATTTTTTTAAAAATATATCAAAATTCATGAAATTACCTTACAAAAAACTTATGAGACTGTACTTAAAAAGGTTCTTCTTCAGTAGCAGTGCAATGCATATTCCCAACTGCATGCAGACGAGGAAAATAATGTCTTGCTTTATTTATTACAAAACAAAGCTTCTATTGTCTTATTTGTGTATGGAAGTGCCTGATTTGCAATGCATATATTTGTCCCATCAATATACAGACTTCGGGAATCGTCTCCATCAAAACATTTGCATTGTTTAACAGTATACTCACAATAGCAGTAGCAAGAACTTAGAAATTGAATATGCCAAAGAACCAAAATTCCCAAATATGTGAACACATCAAATTGATACAGGATCAGGAGTATTGCTATCTCCATAGTTAAGGAAGCTTTAAGCTCTATAAAAGCATGCAACTTTAAGAGAAGAAATAAATGACCTGTTAAGAAGGAAAAAGAAGGCCAAGATGCAATTATTGAATCTGAGAAAAGGCTGAATGGATAAATTGCGAAGAAAGAAGATGAACTCAGAGTAGTAATTGAAGAACAGAATATCCTCGAATCTTCTGTTATGCACGTCAAGAACAATCAGGAGCAGCTTGCAGGTCAATCGAAGCTGAGAGAGTTGAGCAAATTTATGAAATTTAGACAACAATGCAGACATGTTTCATTAAAACAAAGGGCTTTGCTTCAGTTTCTGTTTTGTGTATACCAAACTTCATCATTTTCAACCCGTTAATAAAAATAAATACATTGGAACCATGTCAAGCAGCTTACCTAAAAATGCCACCAAAAACCCTCGCAGTGTGGATGAGTGAAATTGGATAGGTTCTGTAAACTATCATTAAGGTTTTGAATAACTTGCCAAAAATTATTTGGAGTAAAAATTCTCAAAAGATAGAACTACTCAAACCGAATCATACATGGAGAATGTATAGATTGCTTATGCTCTGTACATTCCTGCCTCTTGAGTGTAAAATGAAGGAGAAAAAAATGAACTATTGAGTAGAGAAAAGTACGGCAAAAATCCAAGGAGACTACATACCTGTGTTTGTTTTGACAAGGAGATGTGCTGTTCTTTCTGCTTCTGAAAATGTAATCCAAAAATTAAAGGGGAACCCTGCATTTCTTCAGCCTCAATTGCATTTTCATTTTCATTTATGAAGGGGGAAGAGTAGAAGATTTTAATAACTTCCAAGTTCTAGCATTGCAAAAGATTAATCCACGAGACTATAACCAACCATCTAAATGTTCCAGATTTCAATGTAACACCACCATCTTGTAGGGTGTGTTTGACTTTGTAGCCGTTGAGTTCTATTCTCGAAGTAGGTGAGCAGTTTGGTTTGATAACATTTTTGCAGTTATACATGTTGAAAGATTCAGACCACAGTATTGAATTGTAACAATTATGGGGTTAAAAAACTTGCAGAAAATGGACTGTATAGTATCCTTAAATAAATTATGTTTAAATACACTCTCATTATTTCCAGTAGCTTGACAACAATGGAAAATCTGCATACTTAAAATATGGATTAGGTCAGAGATTTTAAATTAGTTGCAGACAGTCGCTAGGTTTACTAATTTATGTTGGGAATCCCACAGTAATATATGGGATATTAGATGATTTGTTGATATACTACAATGGAATCTACAGCCATTGCTGTGATTAATATAATGAATCAAAGAAGCCCCCACTCCCCTTCCGCATTCATCCCTGCTCCTCCGCCTCCACATATACGGTGAAATTTTCTCAACCTACATCTGACCAATATTTATTCATGAAGAGGCAAGGCCTATCAACACCATGATTGCATATTAGTTTCTTTACAGGTTTTCCATCAAACAGTTGTGATATTTCTAATCCTGGCAACAATGTTCTGCATGTTTTCTTGAGAGATTTTATCTTGCTTTAGAATCAAAACACATTAACTTAACCTAAAAGATCAAAATATTGCAAAATTCAAATGAACATTGAAGCAAAACTATTTGTAATACTTACGGAATCTCCACTGAGGTCCATGTAAGTTTGGGGTTTAGCAAGTAGAACTGGTATATTGCCAAAATGGCCTGCATTAAAATATTTGCTTCAGTAATTATTTTTCCAGCCAAAAAGCGTAAACAATAAATTAGTTGGGAGTTGATGGGATTTCAACATACATAATCAATGTCATCACAGTCTAAAAGAAAAGAAGAAAAACATGCATATATGAATGAAGTTTGGAATGCGTATTGCGTTAGTTAACATCCAAAGCTTGGGTAGAACTGTCACCTCAAAATAGGGCCACCTGATTGAAAAGACTCTACAAACAAACATTAGCCATTTACCTTTTTCACATAGCGCTTTACAATGAATCAAACTTTTAGTCCCTTTTACAATTTGAGCTACAAGCTATGAATTTGACACCACCTTTCCCTTCTTATTCCTTTTCCCTTTTGAGTGTCATCACTTCATATATGTCAAGGCTGTAAACCCTTTTTTACACTGTTCCTCCTCCTCCTCCTTCAAAAGTGCATCTTTGAAGCGCAGGAAAGAAGATGCTTCATCGTGCTTCCATTCTTCTCCTTCACTTAACTCATCTAGCTAAGAGGGCAAACCTAGAAGTGGATTGCTAAGAAGTGGAATATCAATACCAAGAAGCGGAATAGTCATCGCCAAAACTCAATACCCCTATCACTAGAATAGCAGGGTTCCTGCTAAAACTTGCCATTACCTTTGACGTAGGAGGCACCAAGGTCCAGAATGTCAGTTTATTTTGCAATTTAAAGCATGTTAAAAATTGTGAAGAGCCACCCACAATACAACACCGACTGAATTTTTCTGTAAGATGTACTTACCATATTCGATTTTTCCCAACCAAATGCTAATGACAATGGAAAAAAATCTTGAAATCGCTCTTACAATCCTCAAATTCAGAGTGTTCTGACCGACCCTCAGCGTTCTACAAATGCAAGAAAACCAACAAAAAGAGCTTACCCCCCCCCCCCAAAACTACAATGAATACTGACCACGATAAGCAAAGGTAAGTGTAATACATGCAACTGCCCTGGTATGCATGTATGCAAAATGTGCAAGCATAGACAACCCACGTGAAGTGTTTACAGAATGCCAACTATGGAGGCTTAAAGAGCCATGCCGCACATGCTTGCAGATTGCCACGACCTCCCTAGAGCCCTATTTTCTGTGAAATTTGTTGAGCGAGAAAATGAAAAGACAGCCGGGAAAAAGGATGGGAGCCAATGGGAAAGCAAGAAATAAAATCTGGAAATTTTGTTTAATAGAAAATATTGCCCTGACCATAGTATAAATGGATTGTTTCACCATATGCACGGTTACCGAGGCGGCAATTAATACGAAATAAGCACCCAAAAACATAAGTCCCCGCCTATAGAATGCTGGGACTAACAATGATGAATTAATGTGGTAGATTTATACGAGAGGGTATTTCTTGTGATAGTTTAAATAGGACCAATATCAGAGATTTATATGAGAGGGTATGTCTTGTGAAAGTTTGAATAGGACCAATATCAGTCAAGTAAAGCCGAAACGACAACCATAACAAGTCATGTGAGGTTCAGCGTCGAGGACGGGTTCCATCTTCAACTACCAACATCTTTCATATTTTATGTCCTCGTCAATTTGAACGTGTGTACTCGGGCAAATTTGCGGTCGAAATCTGGTTGCCGTCCAATTTTCATGTGTTTTTCTTGTTGCGTGTCATGTCTGTCTAGCTAGACGTTTCTTTCGAGCTGTTCTTCGCAGCTCTTTCTTTGAAAGTATTGAAATTATTTTCGTACGCCTAATTACAAGTAGGAAGACAAAAGTTGGATTGGAAAGGACAAATTATTGTTCTTCCTTTATATCACTTGCATTACAGCTCAACACTAGAAGTTCAGTGAATTTTTCCCATGCATAAATGGCTTGACTCAGTGAAGCGAGTCAAAGGGAAAGAGTTGGAGCAGATGTTTCGCCTTAGAAAATGTTTATAAACTGTGTAAGGCCGGCCTTTGGTCTTTTGTGACAATAAAACAAATTAATTAAACTGATAGGAAGAACTAAAAACTTATTAACAATATTAAATCATTATTTATTATAAAACAACATAGAGTCAACCGAAAAAAACAATAGTTAGAATAGGTAAAGCTAAAACACCTACAAGTAGTCAAGTTGTTTCAGTTTCTGCACAAAGTGATGAATTTCTTCACCCATGGGGTTATATCTTCAATATATACTTCACATCAACCCATTTATGTTTCCATTCATTTTCATCTATCTTGCTTTCTTACATAGAATTCTTCTTACTGATTTTATCATTCAAGATCACAACATCTGATATAGAATGCATCATCATATCATTAGTAATATCAACATTTTTTATTGATTGCATATTTCATTTAATAATTCATCTAATTTTGAAACACATTCAAATTATTCAAAGGCTCGCTCCATTTGACATTATAGTCTTCATGGATATAAGCCTTAACTATAATTGCTTCCTCTTTGCTTGTCCATATTTACAAGGGAATCAAATAAAGAATTGTCACAATCTTCATTACTATTTTCATGGGGTTCCTTTTTCTTGAATCCCCTCAACATAACAATCATCAAGGAGGAATCTTTATCAAATTCTTACTCAAATAGATGTTCCTCAATTATCTCAACATTATAAGAAGAGGATAAAATCAAAACTAGCAACAATTTTTTGTACCACTTTTGACGTTTTCTTAAAATTATCATTCATATTTATTACCCTTTCCAAGCTCACAAACATCGCATGTTAACCTTGAAAATTTTCTTATATGTTAATTCTTTCAAATTTATATTGTTGCCAAGTCTAGCTAACCTTCTACCTCACCTACAAAATTCAAATGGCTCTGGCTAAGCTCCAGACAGAATGCACAAAAAAAAAAAAATCAAACTTTTTTTTTTTTAATTCGTGAAAACACAGTAAGTTTTCACCAAATTTTGTGTGGTTTTTAACCACAAAATATGTAGATCATGAAGAAAAGACGCTGAAAATTTCACAAAAATCTGTGGTTTTTTTCGATTTTTCAAATTTGGTCAATGGTGCATTTTGTCTAGAGCTTATCAGTGTCTTAGTTTTTTTTAAAGTTTCTCTTACTTTTAAGGAAAAGATCATTTCAACTACAATATTGGTAATTAAAAATTTGATCATGTGTTGAGATTTTTCATATCATCAATTTGATAGTAGAGTATTATTTTATGCTCAATTTATTCCATTCCAAATATAGAAGAATATATTTATGGTACAGTAACCTTGATTTTGTTTTATTTATTTTATATTTGTAGTAGACATCTTAGTAGGGGTGGTGGGAAAAACACTATCAACATTACCTGAGACTAGTTGAAAGTATATTAAATATAAAATTATTGATATATTTATGAATGTAGGAAACATCTCTCATTGTCCTTGATCTTCTTTTAATTATTTAACTTATTTACTCGAGAAGTAGTGGACGGGGCAACATTGATGGCTTCAAAAGTGGGAAAAAATATGAGTTAAGAAAATATTGTACAAATATGTGTAGTGAATCAAAAAGTATACAAATGTAGAGGAGTAATTATTAATACAATTTTCTAAGGAGGAAAATATAAAGAAAGGAAAAGTAAAAGTCCTTGAATTCCTTAAGTGATCCAAAAAGGAAATAGTGAGTCAGGAATAGTAGAAAACCTACCTTTTTATATTAAAGCATATGATAATATAGTAATATATTCCATTCCAAGGAGAAGGAAAAGTATATCTTTTGTGGTCATTTTGGATCTTTATTCCATGTTCTCCCTCCTTGAGAAAAGTGTCATTGAATTACACATCATTTCTTTTTCCTAGTCTTTAAACATGCAACCCTGTAAACACATGTCCATGGTTGGGTTTACCAAAAAAAAAAAAAATAATCTAGTTGATGGCTCTCACCACAAACACATCCATATACATCAATATATATTTAATTTCAAAAAAATAAGGGAGAACCATGGTGAAAATAGTTTCTTGGATCTACTACTGAAATCTAGCCTCAGAAAGAAGTAGTAACATAATAAGGACCTTGCAATATGAAGTAAGCATCAACCTACTAGAGACACCGATCCCTAATAAAATTTGTAGGCACCATCCTACATGACATAAATCCCCTTCTCTAAATTCTCAACAACAACTCAACATATGAGAAAGAAATCTCATCACAATATAAGAGATAAGAAATGTGGACCTTTGGGGATGAATACTAAGTCTTTTCTTATCTGATCAATTATAAAACTCCCTGACATACGACATATGATCTTAAAATAGAATCACACATGATGATTGATATGATACTTACACAACATCATGCACATACTCACACATCAACCACACCTTTTAAATACAGGATTTGAGTAATCATGAAGCATGAACCTAGATGAAATATATAAATTAAAATGATAATTACATTAAAATATTGGCCTATAAGTAAGTATTGCATCTGCAAGTTAGCATTGAGAATAAATATAGGACCTAACATTTAATTGGCTAGGTCAGTAAGCCCACTTGTTAATCTAGGAGAAGGAACATGTTATGGATTACAATCATGTCGTGTATCAAGTTAGAACATCAACATAGTTAGCCATATAACATATGAAGGTTTGTCAATTCTAACTTTTTGTTTTCTAAATTTGGGCTTTTGAAACTTTGTAATATCATATTTTACATGTACCTTTATTATAATTCCAAACTAAAATGGTACAATATGGAGCCCAACATCATGGTAGTATAATTGAGTGCACATATTATTTCTAAAAAACATACCACATAATAATTCCAAATATACATATAGACAACAAATTATATGATATAATATCTTAAAATAATGATATCCAAGAATTGTGATAACATTAAGAAGACTTGGGAGCAACATGGTGATCAAGATTCAAACAAGAGATAGGGTTTCAAATGAGGGCGAGGAAGAAGGCAATTCTAACATAGATGATGATGATCCATCTCCCCTGGTATCTGGATCATCTAGTGTCCATGTCTTTTCTGCGGATTGTGGAAAGATGTGGTTATTTGGATAATATCTACTTGGTAGAGGATCCAAGAGTGTAGGGTTTGGTGAGGTTATTTGTGCCCCTTCTTCTTTTTGTCTCCTCATACATTTCATTTTCTCCATGATGCATTATGTGTGTCATAGGGTGCTGCAAGTCCCTACACTCATCATGTTTAGAGGGGTGTCTTTTATGGATTTTAGTCTTCACATGGTCTTGATTGAGGGTGTTGGTGTCTTTCATTCTAGTTTTTAGCTATATCCTTTCAATTTTGTTTGTTGAGTGTTTGGCTAAACCTTTGCATCTGGTTGTAGAGGATTCAATTTGTGGGCTTGATTCTTTGGCTTAAACCCTTATTTTTCTATTTATTATTTTTGGGTTTTTGGAGTGCTACAAAAATTGTCTTGCTAAAAAGGCGTGGATATCATTTCTATAGTTTTGGCCTTGGTGTTCTATGCCTTTCTCTGCTCAAGACATCCCCTTGAGTATTTGGTGTATTTGGTTGGTTTTGGCCTTGTGGATGACTTCAAGTTGGAAGCATATTTTTTCTTAGGGTTTGTGTGGTTGGTGTACTTTCATGGGACTATCTTATATGTGCTTTCATGGGATTTGGAGCTAGGTTCAAGGCTTTTGAGGTGGCAATGGGAGAGGAGGCTATATAAGTTAAGGCTACTGGAGGGATTTTTGTGAATTAAAATATTTTGGCTGCTTCCTATCTAGAGTATTTCATTTTTGGTATTTCCAATCCTTTTATTTTTCTATATGTTCTTTAGTACCCTAAAGAAATATGTTCAAGTAGGGTATGATATTATTTTTCCTACCCTTTTAGGAGACCTTTTTGTCTTGTGGCTAGATTTGATTGTGTTGATTCTATCAACACTAGATCTATCTATCTATTTTTTGTTAAGGTAATTTTTTCTTCCATTAGAAGAGGTTTTTGTGTTAGTTTTGGTAGTGAGGGCGCTTGGTATCTCTCATCTCCTTTTTTATAAGAGCCAGTCTCGAGGTAGTGTCTACACTCTAACTGGTTTTCTCAATTACTTATCCTATGAAGTGGATGCTTCCTCTATTGAGGTGGGGAATGTTGATGTCGATGAGTTGGTGTGTATCTCTACTAATATAGTTTTGGGTGCCTCTTTAAAGTCCATGTGTGAGGTTAAGGGATCATTGAAAAATATTGGATTCTTAGTCAAGGTTAAGGGAGCATTTAAATCCCTACGTATTGATGTAGTAGGATTCAACCTATTAATATCACTGCTTGAGCCTTACCCTGTTATGTTCTTTCTAGGTTGTTTATTTCTTGTTATAGGTTGGGTTGTTGTTTAGTTTTTTGTATCGTATTGTAGTTCTTCTATGTGTTCTAGATCCCTCCAAAATATGTTTGTATGGGTTTTGGGCCCCCATTAAAACTTATTTGAACCTTAATAAAAAAACATTAAGAGAGTTCTCAACCATAGCTTGATCAACCTTTCCAAACCCAAATGGTCAGATAAAAACATGATGGTAAATGTACTCTTTAAGATACCTTGACATAAATGACAATCGTTATCTAATAATATCCTTATTTGTCATTAGTGAGAAATAACAGAATTAAACTAGCATGTCAAAACAAACAAAGTCAATCGAATACTTCCCATATGATGTATAATTTATGTTGCATGAAGCTTTTAAGAGTCCTAGCACATTAGTCCTCTTGAAGGGTATATTGTTTTTGGGTCTCTTTCTACCAATTTGACATCAATAAAAAAGGAAAGCATCTATCATATTGGGTTTCTTTCTCCACTAACTCACTCGTTCTAAAAATTATCCGCAAGGCGACCACGTCTTCTTATGATAGGGAATTAAAACTCCCCCTCAAAATATAGCTCCCTTTTAATGTAAGAGAATGGAGAAACCACTCCCAGTTTTTGTGAGAGATACTGAAAGCATCCTTTGGAAGAGGTTTTATGAGGATGTCTAAAAATTTCCTTGTTGTTTCAATATATTATAATTTCACTTACATGTCTAAAACCTTCTCTCAAATTAAGAAATGATACTTGGTTTTCTATTTTTTCATTAAATGCATTTGTATTGTCACATATAAATGAAATGAGCTCATCAAATACTACTTCCATTTCCTTCAAGTTCGGTTTCCTCCTTAAAACATTGGTGCAACAAGAATTCATTACAATGTACTCCTTTTTTCTTGTTGATATAGATGTTGAGTCTAGTTTTTTTTGTCAACCACGATAAAAGGCTATCACCAAGAAAGAAATATTTGTCACTTGCACTCCTCCAATCATGTATAGTTTTGGCCCAACTTGCATCTATATATGTAGTCAATGTAAACTTATCACTATAAGGATACCATAGAACAAAAGTCAATCTGGCATTTAGATATATATACTTTGTTTACTTGGTTGACATGGATTCTCTTAGGAACATCTAGCTTCCATACCTAATACTTGGAGTATATCGAGTCTACAAAAATTACAAAATAGGAAACTACCAATCATTGAACGATACCAGTTCTTATTTTCCAAAGGAGATTCATCATCTTTTCTTAGTACACACCAAGTAACCATAGGTGTACTAACCAATTTACACTCTTCCATCGAAAGCATATTTAATAGTTCTCTCACATAATTTATATTTTGATGTAATTATAGATATTCAAATCTAGGTAGACTAAAAAGGTTACAAAGTTGTGATGAACAAAAAGTAGAAATAAGAAGAAATAACACCCTATATCATGCACACAGGGAATGTGTGTGTGTATAAGGAGAGAATAATTTGCATATGAAAACTAAAATTTAGAAAACTCTGACATACAAATTATAATATCAATCTACTATTTGTTACCTACAAATACTTATTGTAGATCTATAAAAAATAAAATAATAAAAAAGAACTACTTAAAAAATCCTTGAAGTTCTTACCAAATAATATATTTGAATGTTGTACAAGTTGAAAACTCCATTTCACATTCCAACTAGAATTTTTTCAATTTTTATTCATTAAAAATTCATGGAAACAAAATAAAGAAAAAAATCATCAAATTTAGAAATTTTTAGCATGACGCTTATTAATTTTGTCCTTGCTTGAAACTTCTCATCAACAATATCTAAAATAGATTGCAGTATGACAATAAATATGTTAGATTTTCAATTTGTAGAACAAGAAATTCTTTATAAAATTATTTCAAAAGCACTTAAAAAAATATATTGAATACACTAAATCCTTCTAAAACCACCCCACTTAAGGGGAATAATCTAGAATTCTAAAAGGAGAAAGAAGACCTAATTTCAAAAGCACTTAAAACAATATATTGAATACACTAAATCCTTCTAAAACCACCCCACTTAAGGGAAATAATCTAGAATTCTAAAAGGAGAAAGAAGATGTAATTATATTAATTACAATATAGACACTATAAACATATTACTAGCGCTTGCATCGAAATAGATGCAAGGTAAAGCCGATAGGAAAATAAAAAATTATAATATTATTATATAACCATATAATTCTATAATAGTAATTTATATTACAATAATCAATGTTACTGTCAATAAGATAGTCAATATTTACATATATGTGACTATCATTACTATACTCTTTTCTTGAATCACACTCATTATTTGCAGGCCTTCTCATGTTAGCCTCAATCAACATTTGGAGGTGTATTAATTAATGAATGATGCTTTCACAATGTTGATCAACATTCTGATGCTCAATATGATATGCACAAATGGGTCGTATATTATTAGGGGCAGCAAACTGATTATAACTCTGAAAATTATTTGAAACTCCTGAACTTTTACAATCAACATCATACACAACAATATGAGAATTCCTATCTTCAAAGTTGTGAAACTTTAATAACCCAAAATCCATCATACCTTCTATGTCCTTTGTTTCTTGAAAAGCTTGATGCAAATTCTGAAGCTCTTTATCTATCAGCATGTAACTCATATTCTTATCAAATGCGCTCAAGTAAATGCATAGTGCCAGTGCATCCTTAAGTCTACATTTCTCAGGAATCATCTTCAAATTTTTCATAAATATGGAATTATATTCACGAACCAATTCACCATTTTTTATATGGATATCAAAGAAATTAGTGAGAAAGGTAGCCTCACTAATCCACTCACTAAAATTCTCATTGAATGCTGACTAAAATCCTTTCCACGAGCTGATAGACTAGGCAATAAACTTGAGAACCATTCCTAAGATTCATCAATAAAAGACTATACAAACAATTGTATTATAACATCCTCATAACACACTTCATAGTCCTCATAAAACACTTCATAATTAATTCCTTCAATCAAGTTATTATTTCTCACACCTATAGGGAGGCAAATGGTACTGCTGATGAGTTGGCCAATTTTGCGGTTAATGCCCAAGATATTGTGATTTGGCACAATTATTCCAATCTGACCATAGATATTAAAGCCAAGTTGGCCTACGATAGATCCTGAAGCATGAGGGTAGATTGGGTGCACCTTGAGAAACTATGATGATTAGACATATTTCAAAAAATCAGAGGGAAATGATTACGGAAAGTGGTGTCTTTCCCAAGAACACTAAGTATAGACACGAGTTAACCCTTGTTAATTACAAAGTTTCCAGTTTTTGGAATTACTGTTTCCTCTCTGTGTGTATCTTCTATTGTGAGAACTATGTGATCATGGGAGGAGGTCTTAACCACAAAGAGCCGAAGGACTATGTTAAATGGAAAAAAAAATTTGGAGGTCTGGGAAATCCTTGAGAAGGGTGGTCATACTACTTATATGGAAAGACTGCATGGGGCTAAAGACAGTGCCACTAAATTATTTGTGGACTCATGGAAAAATGGGGGGGTGACCATAGCGGGAATCACTGTTAAAATCACGGAGGATTTCATTG
Organism: Thuja plicata; assembly: GCA_018584345.1. NCBI lineage: Eukaryota > Viridiplantae > Streptophyta > Pinopsida > Cupressales > Cupressaceae > Thuja > Thuja plicata. Next base: position 1,455,246 of record MU226166.1, read on the forward strand.
CCAAGATCTCTGGGCTCAGCATGAAGGGAATTAAGTTCTTCAGGGATAGAAAGGTTTCTCACAAAGCTATTCGGCATTTTCCAAAGAGTAAGGAGGAGAAAAAAAGTCTTGTTAAAGAGTCTGGGGGATGCTATGATGTGGATTTGTTCAAAGACATTTGGGCTTCTATCATCATGGTGATCATGGAATATGTTACTTTGGACGGTAGATTCAAAAGAGCCCACTCTTACCACTTTGTTCTGCTCTGTCATTTTCGACATAAAATTAGGGTCTCTCTGCCTTTCTTTATTTTACAATCTCTTCGCTCTAGCATAGTCTAGTATAAGAAGAAGGATAAGAAACCCATTCTTCATGAAGGGTTGATCCTCCTAATTGTAGAATACATCAAGAAGAATTCTAGGGATAGCCCTGCCACTACCCCATCCAAATCTGGGTCGAGTAAAAAAAGAATTAGGGATGGAAATGAGAAAAGCAAGAGTTTTACAGGAAAAACAATTAAGAAGGAGAAGGAAACTACCATGGATACAGATTCCTCTACTGATAGTGTGGAAGGCTATGACAATATGGCTGATTCTACAAAGGAAGATAGTTACTCTGCTTCCTTGGTGTCAAACTCTGCCTCAGAGGAGAACGAGAACCCGGAAGAGGAAATGACGGGTTCTATGGATAGAGAAAAAGATTGCAGGAAAAATAGAGAGGATAAGGAGGATGAGGAAGGTTAGAAGGTGCCTATTCTGGTTGAGTATGATAGTTCTGAAGACCATGATGTTTCGACATCGCCGAAGCTTGAAGTGGTCATGGGTTGTGATCAAGATACTTAGAAGGAAGCTACAGAGGTGGGGAACATTTCCCCTATCAAGGAGCGTACCTCACCTGTGAAGGAGACAGATAATGTCCCTAGTAATTCTCAGAACATTCCTTTTATCAAGATAGTGGATCTTCAGGAAAGATATGTTCAACTGCTAAAGGATGACATGGATGATAAGATTGACCCTCCTTTTGGGGTTCTCCAAACAGCCAAAGCTGCCTTGATGTACTCCTTTCGGTTAATGAAATGGGTGTTCCAGGAAATCAAGAACCTTCACCTTAAGTATCGTGCCATTGATGCTAAGGTGGATACTCTACAGAATCTTATGGAGTCTGGCTCTAACACTAGGAAGGACAAGAGTAACGATGACAGTAATGTCCTACAGTTACAAGCCAGAGTTGATACCCTGGAGCATACCATGAAAAACCATATGCATGATTACAACAACTTTATGGGTTCAGCCATGGATTGTTTCCTGACCATTAAAGCTGAGTTGGATACTGGGTCACCAAGTAACCAACCAGAGGACATTACTGACAACCTGGACGATGAATGTCCCAGAAAATGCACCAGATCTGCCCAAAAGAAGAAAATTCAGGACAGAATCCAGGAACTCTCTGATTTCAATGCAGCGATGAAGAAGATATTTGAAGCTAAGTAGGAAGCTGCTGAGGCTTGTAAGGAGCTAGTTTAGTGCTCTGGTTTCTAGGTTTGGTGTTTGGTCTTTTTTGTGGTTTTCTTAGATGTTTTTTTTTTTTCCTGTTGTCTGTTGTTGTCTATTTTTTTTGTGGTTGGACTTCTAGTCCTGTCTCTTTTTGGGGTGCCTCCATGTTTTATCCATATTTCTAGTTTGTAAGGGGTTTCGGGTCCCCATTTAAAACTTCTTTATCCTGCAATCAAAAACACACTTCATAGTCCTCCATCAACTCAATGAACTTCCTTAAATGGTCTTCAACTACCTCTTCTTTCCTACCACTGAACCTTGGGATATGCTTTCTAATTTCAACTTGTAATTTATTTGGGTAGCCAAGAAGGCAACTAAAATATATGGCCACATATCTCTCAATTCTGAAATCTCCTTTCAAACTACATAGATGAGACTAATTAGAAATAGTCGTTACACTTGGAGCCATGTTGAGATACACATATGACTCATACATCTTGATACTCATGCTATTACAAACACTCTCTTAACAACAAGAGATATTACAACTACAAGATTTGTGACCTCTTACAACAATTACTGAGATCTCTTCAAAATAAGTATGAACTCTACAACATTGGCATACTTTTTGAGAGCACGAAAAAATGTAATCAATGAATAAGAAGTATTTATAACTTAACATAAATATTTCCCTTAATTAGTGCTTGAATCACTTGAAGGGTTCTTTACATCTCCATCTAGTTCATGTCATTTAGAGTCACCACCTCCTTGCAAAGGAAAAATTTTAAACAACAAAGAGGTATTTAAACCTTGAATTTATTCTGGGTTCTTCCACCAGCAAAGTCACACAAGAATACTTTAAATTTTCTACAAGAAAGTCTTTCTCCATGCTACAAACATTCAGATCTCAAATAAATTTTTATATTCTACAAATTTATTGACTCTATCTTTCAATGAATTTGGAATTCACTCCCCAATAGATTCACCATTTATGTTGGTTCTTTTTCTTTCCACCCTCAATGTTAAAAGAGAATATGGGACTTAAACTTAGGGATATGCACCTAACTCACAATCTCTGCATCATCTATAAATTGAGGAAAAGAAAAGCCAACATTAAAAAGTCATACAAACCTTCTTCTCTTCAAACTCCAGAAGACTCAGGCGGGCGTACCTACTTCTAGGTCTGTACATATAATAGACACATACTAGTCGACATACTATAGACCAAAAAATGCATAGATAGTTCTCAGACTTGGAAATCATGGGTGTTAAACATATTACCACCTTCATGTACAATCCCATATACACTTTACATCTCACTAAGAACCAAAATTAGACTACTCCTACTTCTAATGACATGAAATTAAAATGATAATTGATTTTGAAAGAGATTGATTCTCAAAATACTACAGACCCTTGTAGATTAGTGCCTCATCCTAGGCTACAGAGTCCGACATAAAACCACAATAGAAAACTTTACAAACAACTAAAGCCACCATAATCATGATGTTAATGTCATAGATTAATAAAATCATTTGTCTTATCGTTAAGCTCTTCTTACAAATCCATTTGTGCATTCAGACTTTCAAATATCCACAAAAAATATTTAACTCTTCCCTTAGAGGAGACCCAAAAACACATATTTCAATAACAAAAACTCAAAATTATAGTCATCTCGATAAATAATTTAACCTCTTCCAACAAGCAACTTAATAACAACATTTATAAACTTGTACAACTACTAGTTTCAACTTAAAAATGAGCACACATTATTTACATACAATGGAAGAAAGTTAAGTTTTCAGCCCTCTTGAAATGAAATAAGAAAAACCATCTATAGAAGAGGAGGAAAAATCAGATTTATCCTGTAGCTCACATCATACAAGAGGAGGAAAAATCAGATTTATCCTGTAGCTCACATCTGTCATTTCCCAAATCTGATTTTTTCTCTCTTTCGTTGAAACCTCGAACATTTCCTCTCCCATATTTTAAACAGAAAGAGTTTGATCGTCACTTCTTTGAATTGCATTTTTCCACTTGTCCACCATTGAAAATATCTGATTTTGCATTTGGGCTATATCTAAATTATTTCCCAATGTCAACAAATTTCTAGCAGTTTATTTTTCACCTCATTGGCCCTCATGTGAATATGTTTTCACCTCATGGTTAAAATGCCCCTTTCTCTTCACCTCATCTGATCCTTTAGCTCTAGTAAAAAATTTCCTCATTTTTGAAGAAAAATATTTCACTTTTATTGTGAAATCATTTTAAATCTTTACGCTTACCACATTATCACTTGGAAAAACAATTTCTCAAGGCAACAATTCTAAAATAAAATTCACCTTATTTTCACCATGTAACCACATTTTAGCTTAACTGTTCTAGAATTTGTTATCTTCTTCCATCATGTTGTCATGTCCATTAGTGCACTAGCAGCTATATCTAACAAAAATTCAAAGGTCTATTCTACTTTGATCCTTGATCTAATGTATGAAATCATTTGTGAGTTGGCACCATTTCACTGTAAATATATCAATGTTTTCACATTTTGCACACATTTCTATTAGGGCATTTCAACTATTAAATTTGAAGCCAAACATTATAATATTACATATTGAGGGATATAGTTTTTGAGACTCAGTGTCAAATATTTAACCATGTGCTTTACACACCCTCTTGAAGCACTTTGCAAAAATAGTGCACAATCCTTGCATAGACGCGGGCAGAGAAAATGGAAGCAAGGTTGTGAAATCTATTTTGTGCATATCCTGCAATCATTAATTCCATGAAATGACACATCTTTGAGGGACTCTGTTACATGACCCAAGTGTATTGTCTGGAATATTAATGGCCTCCATTTTAGCAGTTATCATGCCCACATTTGAAACTCCCATTTTTTCATATGTAGGCTGGATGCTGGTAAAAGTTGTGAGATTACAGTATGATAGATGCTATTTGCAATTGCTTGAAAGTTTCTAAAATTCATTTTAACACATCATTAAGCTATTCCTCTACAAAAAATGGTGCCACGACTGCTCATTAAAAAGCATGAACCTTTTCATTGAATCCATTTTATATCGATGCTTATAAATATATCTGGCAGGAATAGAAAACAAAAAATTCTTCCAGCGGCCTAAAGTTTAGTGTGAGACAATTTTATAATCAATGGTTTCTCCCCATATAAAGCCTATCAGCTAATTATCAATGAAGTATGTGTTTGCTAATTTTGTTTATTCTTAGCAATAAGAATAGGAAAATATTTATTAGAAAAAAAATTGTGAAGCAAAAAGAAAAAATCTCAAAAATAAATCATTTAGGTATCATCAATATTAATTAACAAAATATCTAAAGTTTACATATAAATAAATCATGATAACTAATAAGTTAAATAGAAAAATGACATTATTTTTGATAAGTTAAAAAAACTTAATTAATATCTCATTTAACACTATTTTCAAAGAACATTAGAGGAGATTAAAAAGTTGAAGCTCTGCAACTTTTGTACACTTTCCCGCCTCCTCGGGGGGAGATGCTGCCCCCCTGGTAGACCCACCTATTGGTCCAGATGGACCCCAGAGCACGGTCACAATGCTAGAGTCAATGGGGGAATCTCTAAAGGAGTCTTCTTCTACTGATTCCCTGCTATCTCCTAAACCTAACTGGAAAGGGGCTCTTGTCGGTGATGCCCAACATTCCTTACAGGACCTTTGGTGAATTTTGTTTAGATGGAAGAAGGAGCAGAACTATCGCTCCCAGACTCTATGGTGAATCGCACGATGGTTGACTTCCAGATGGCTCTAGTGGGTTGATTCTTCAATTTCTAACCTACCACTGATATGGTGAGAAAATGGGTTTCTAACCAGTGGAAGATCAAAGGATCGACCCTGGTTTCGGCCATGCCAGGTGGGCTCTTCCTATTTAATTTTACCACTCTTGAGGACATGACCAGTGTGTTGTCTGGTTCATGGGTTTATGGAAAGAATTTCCTAGCCCTTGCGAAGTGGAAGCCCGGATTCAATCCGGCAACGGACCTAACTAGATTGGCTCCTATCTGGGTCCGCCTCTTGGGTCTCCCGCTCGAGTATTGGGATGAGCAGGTCTTCCGATGGATTGGGGATTCCTTTGGTTCATTCATCACGATGGATTAGGTGACAAGGTCTAAATCTAGGTTGGTGTTTGCTAGATTCTGCATGAATGTCACCATGAAAAAAATCCTGCCCAACTTTGTTACATTGAAGTCCAAACTGGGTAGATGGACCCGAGCATTAGTCTATGAGAATGCTACTCTGTTATGCCATAAATGTGAATGTAGAGGTCACTCTGGTGATACCTGCAAGGCCAAAAAGTTGGATGAGAAGCAACAAAACAAGGATAAAGGAATTATTGGGGCCTATCCTCCAGCGGTGTTGGAGGATTCGGTGGTGTCAACGCCACCCTCGGGGGCCATGGTGACGGTTCTGGGTGTGTAGTCACCTGTGGTCTTTGATACAATTTCTGATGTGTTGACACCAGAGGAAGGAGAGATTGTCTCCCTCCAGGAGCCGGGCTTGGCATGCTCTGGGCCTCTCCCAGACCCAACCCTGACTGTTCTGGAAGCCCTTCCTGTGTTAGCCATGGTTTCAAAACCTACTCTAACATTGACGCCTCCCCCTAAGGAGAGACAGTCCTTCTTGGCCAAGAAGGAACAACCCGATATTGTGGTAGCCCTTGAGCTGCTTGACCCAATATGGATGACTAAACACACCCCAAAAGGGGTAATGAAAAGCCCCCTCAGCTCAACAGATGGTTTTGAGGATGAGGTGGGGGAATGGAAAACACAGAAAAAGAAAATCAAAAATAAAAAGGCAGATGTGGGGGTGGATACTCCAAGAGGAAGACCCTCAGAATGAGTAAGAAGATTGAAAGGATCCATAAGGGAGGTTGCGGTAGGAAGGCAACAAACCCTGGAATCTAACTTCAAAAGTAAGAGATGAACTGCCTCTCTTGGAATGTGAGGGGTTTGAACAGCTCCCCCAAACAAATGGCTGTTAAACACTATATTTTTTATCTCAAGTTGGAGATCCTTCTTCTACTGGAAGTCAAAATGTCTGCTAGTACCTTTGCTACTCTGGCACTTCTTCTTTTGCCTGGGGCTGCTTTCCTTTATTCTGAAGCTGCGGGTATGTCTGGTGGTATAGCCACCCTCTGGAACCTGAATAGAATAACTGGTTAGTTGGTTAACTCTTCCCCTAACTTCCTTACTGTCACATTTATGAAGTCTGCTATTGAATGGACCACCTTTAATATCTATGCTCTGAACACCAGGCATGAGCGTACCTCTCTGTGGAATGAGTTGAGCCACAGGCTTGCTTTAGTTGGCTCTGTGAACTGTTTGTTGGCTGGTGATTTTAACACCCCCCTGTACCCCTCTGAAAAGTGTGGTGGCCTCATAGATTACTCAGATAGTATGGGGGAGCTGGCAGATTTTATAACTTCCACAGGCCTTCTTGACCTTACTCTGAAGGGTGACCCTTTCACTTGGTCCAACAATAGGAAAGGTTCTCACCTAATCCAAGTGAGGCTCGATAGGGTCCTTGCCACTTTCTCTTGGAACCTCTGCCTGAAATCCATCTTGTCGGCTCTCCCTAGAACTACCTCTGATCACAACCCCCTTCTTCTTTGCTGGTTGGAATTTCCTAAGATCAGCCCGTCGCCCTTTAGATTTGAAATTATGTGGTGCTCTCACCCCTCCTTTAGGGAACAGGTTAATTTATGGTGAAAGACTCATATCAGAGGTACTACAATGTTTAGGATAGCTCAGAAACTAGAAATTATCAGGAAGGAAGTCAAAGGATGGAGCAAACATAACTTCGGTGATTTCCACAAGGAGAAAACTGATCTCTCAGAAACCCTTGTTTCCCTCCAGGAGCAACTAGCATCCGGAAGCTTCTCACCTCAGATACAGGAGGAGGAGGAGAGGACTAGACTTAAGTGGCAGGAAACCTTGAAAAGAGAGGAAATTTACTGGAAGCAAAGATCCAGAATTCAATGGCTTGCTGAGGGAGACAGGAACACGACCTTTTTTGATAGGTCTTCTTGCATCCACAAGAAGAGAAATACCATCTCCTCTCTCTTGGATGAGGGGGGAAATGAAGTCAAGGAAAAGGAAGAAATTAACCAGGTTGTGGTTAATTACTTTATGGACCTGTATTCGGAAAGGGGACCTGTATTCAGAAAGGGGTCCTGTCTGCCCTGACCACATCCAAAACCTGCTTCTCGATCACATCCAAAGCGCTATTTCCCTTGGTGATAATGACATACTCACGAAGCAGGTTACTGATGATGAGGTTAAGAAGGCGGTGTTTGATATGGGAGCTTACAAAGCCCCTGGTCCAGACGGATTTCCCCCTGCTTTCTTCCAGGAGTACTAGGAAATTGTGGGAAATGATGTTACTAGAGCTGCCAGAGACTTCTTTAGGACTGGGCATCTTCTTAGATAGCATAATCAAACTTACATTGTGCTTGTGCCTAAGACTGATAACCCTATGTCTATGATGGATTTCAGACCCATTAGCCTCTGTAATACATTCTACAAGATCCTCACCAAGATCTTGATTGGCAGAATCAAGCCTCTCCTTGACAAGATTATCAGCAACACCCAAAAAGGTTTTGTTCTTGGTAGACAGATTCTGGACGCGGCCATTGCCACTCATGAAATTATCCACTCGATGGACAAATGCAGAGCCCCAGGTATGGCCTTTAAACTAGATATTTCCAAAGCTTATGACAAAGTGAATTGGTCC
>MU226166.1:1470445-1491122 GCA_018584345.1 Thuja plicata
ATTGTCATTTAGATGTAATTATAATGTAAAAATATTGTTATGTTCTTTTTATATTATAATGTTTAGTTACTGCAAATTGGAGTGTTGTATATAAATATTTATTAAGAGGAAAAATAATTATTAATTATTTTGAATTTTACAATTTATTTGGGTCCTTTTGGAGTCTCTAAATTCTTCAAAATATAATTCATAATATTGTGTGCTTTTCTAGCCCATCCGAAGTTGGGAAAAGTTTAGGAAAAATCTATGTTCAAATGTAAATTTACTAATATTCCTATGCAAATGCAAGGTTGAGACACATTTTTCTAACACTATCCAACTTTCACATCTGTCACTAGCCCGACCACCTAATTGGAATTTGAAAATTTGGGTTCCTCATCCTTTTCTAATAGAGCCTTTTAAGGATGACTAATGAGAAACCCTGAATGATATACGTCCAATGCTCTTACTCTTAGCCACATTTGGATCAAGTTTTCTGAGAGTGGTAAAAGTTGCAAGCCCAACAACACTTTGTTACAAGGGGTCCAAAAGGACAAAGTTTGAGTTATAATTTCTAGCAAGATATTATCTTTGACCACTTGTAGTTGATGAGAAACATTATATTCCTCTATAAAATATTGGTTTTTAAGGTTTATACACAAAAGAGAAAGAAGCATCATTGTCAAATTAATATTGTTGATAACTTATATTCTCTCCCACAATTTGATTGATTTTTTGATTTGACAATTTTATTAGATTATTATTTTTAATTTTCCATTTTTATTTTATTTTATAGTTCTATTAATTTCTTATTATTATAATTTTAGTTAGAATTGTATAGTGATATAATTATATCTTTTATAATTCTAATTTATTGATTTAATATTTTTACATATTTTATAATTTTATAATTTTTATTTTTATTTTCTTTTAACTTTTTAAAATTTCAAATGAATAGTTTGTAATAGTTTATTGAATAGTTTGTAATAGTTTATAATAGTTATTCTACAAATTGAAAAAAAAAACTAATATGAAGCAATAGTACAATAAGCTATTACTGACTATTGATAAGCAATTTCGTAAAGTCATCATAATTTAGATTTTAAAAAGATTATATGAAAACTATATATATATGCAATTTGTTAAAATATGGCATTGTTATTATTACCAAGGACATTCAAACACTTACTAAACTATAAGGATGACTTTTAACTCTTATTATCTTAAGATTTAAACTCTTCCTATAATGACAATTATTGACTGTGTTTTCCAACATTCACAACACTAAGAACATTATATTTCTCTTCACTAAATTAAAATAATAAGATATTCAGACCTTAAGAAAATTAAAATAATTAAGAAAAAACAATGTATCTAAAAGGGTTAAAATGAATTACACTATATTGATACATTGTGTTTCCTTATTACCAAGAAACTAAAGATTCTGGAAAACATAGTTTTCTGTGCAAGTTTCCTGTTGCAAGCAGAAATATGGTCATAAATGCCTGGAATGGGCGTTTCAAATGAAAACAGTGTTTTGTCCATTCAAAAAATAAATGAGGTATAAAATTGGGGTTTCCAGGAACATAGTTTTCGGTTAGACTCGTCTCATTTAGGAAATGAAAAATGTACCACTAAAAAAAGATAGAAAAAAATTAATCCGTCTCAAAATAAGCCAAAATTGCACCGGAAGACTACAAAATCCTCTAAAGAATACAGTCCCGGAAATCAAAATTAAAGAAAATTGTTAAAAAGACTCTTCCTTGACCAAGGGAGCTTACAATTCTCAACGTGTATGTTGCAGATTCATTCCACAGATAGAAGTACATTATAGATAGTAAATTTGTGCCACTTTAGGGAATTACACAAATGTTTCAATTATAAGGCAGAGATTTGTGCTTACAACTCATTCATATACTTAATGTAGTAGGAATAGCCAAAGAAATTATGTGATGGAGAGGAGAAGGTAGACGTCGATGACAGAGGTCGTGCCAAACATTATTTCAAGTTAACACATTTTCTTGCATGGAGTCACGTCAGTCAATATGCTGCAGGCATCCAGGGGTACCTAGACCTTAGTTAAGGAGTCAGAGTTATTGAAAACTATCATTTCATTTTAAACCATGGTCTGAAAATGGTTTTCAGGTAGCTTGTATTCCGGTGTGAGACAACTTCCGGTTGCAAGCAACCCCACAAGGAAAGCCTATCGGCTAATTTGATGCTTTGTCGTCTACCAAATGATTGACTTTGAAACTGTTTGCAACTCCCGATTCAACAAAAAAAAAAGTACAATAGAAATAATTATTATTGGCTAGAGAATATGTTTATCTAATATTGTAACAATATTGTAACTGAAAGAATCATACCTAACATGAAGTATTTAGTAAACATTAGGTCAATGTATCTAATTGAATATATAAATTGATTTGAATAAAGTGATTGTGAGTGATGATTTAAAATATTTTATTTGATTGCAAGACTTCAACAAACTAAACTGGTTATTCTAGCTGAATAATTAACAATCAAATAATAGTGTCTTACGTATTAATCATTAATTTAGAAAAGTTGATTGATTTTTTAAGTTGACTTTGATGAAGGCCTTTGATTTTGCAAACTAATTATTTTTCACTATAGTCTATCTTTTTGTCTAGAACTAACTTTCAAAGTGGACATATTTTAATGTATGCATGTTTGATTCTTAAAGGATTATTAAAGTTTTTTTAAATTGTGATTGTCAAATTCTACAAAACTAGAATGTTGGTAGAGTAACTAATTTATGCTTCAATAAATAAACATTATGAACAATACACAAAAAGTAACAATCTCGAGATGATGCTACAAGTAGTCCAATGAATAGTAGATACTCCTTAGTGTTCTAGAAGCAGATATTATTTTTCACATTTAGCATGATGTCAAATGAGAATATGAGTTTCTTTAATGACAACTTCTAAGCACACAAATTGACATAACATGTGGTTAGCCAACCCATAATGACTACCGTGAGAGAGAAACATGGACTAATTTTTTTAAAAATTAAAATTAGAAGTTTGGATTTGAAATAGATGACTATGAAATTGAGTGAATAACTTATATATTCATTAACATGAAAATGGGTAGAAAATGATGGATCTATAATGTATTTAGAATGTAAATATCATTATAATAATGATAAAAAGCATAGACATAATTGAAGTCATGAGACAATCTGATTAATAAATGTAACTTGTTATTAATCATCTAAATATATTTAAATTGTCATGTGCATCACGATCATCACGAGGGCCAGTTTTGTTTTTATATTATATACATGTGACAAAGTGATAGAAATATAATGATACAAAAGAGGATTGTTCACTAAACCATGGTTTTTCTTACATATAATGGCATACAATGGACAAAGTAGTAAATTTGAATTTTCAAGAGATGAAATGAACACAACATAAATATATTTTAAGGTCATCACCTTCTAACATGCAACTCATTATAGTGAAAAAATCATAAAATTTTAACATGTAGTGCTAAATTTTCTTGTTTTTTCTTTTATTATTTGCTTGAGGTAAGAACATATGTGTTAGGTTTAATATTAGAATAAAAACATTTCACGAAGAAACTAAATATTCATATAGAAATTTATACACATGTGGTAATGAATAATACAATTAATAAATGTATAAAAACTTAATATTGTTAGAAAAAATATGTAGATCAATTGAAAATTGTGAAATTATTAAGAGAAGAACACAATTTTAAATAATTATAAATACTATAAGTGATTATTTTCATCATCGTCTTTTCAAAAATAATGTGTGATATATCCATTATCTGCAGGACAACTTTGAATGATATAAATACAATAATTTTGTAATATTGGTTTGGAATAATTTTTATGATCTAATTTTTACTTATTTTAATCAATTAACACTTTTAAATTGTCCATCTCATTAATGATATAATTGAAAAAAGTAGAAATATAATTCTAAACATGTTCCATATTTGTGGTTAAGGTGAATCTAATGTTTAATATTAGAAGATGATGAAAAAGATAGTTTATTAGCTTTATGTCACTCCTTATCTTCATGCACATGTAACTCATCTATTCTTTTAGAGGAGGATGTATAAGAACTTATTAAAGAATAAATGAAAATTACACAATAGTTAAGACCAACATGGTATCTTAAAAAGTATCTTCATTAAAATATTGTATAACATTATTACTCATATAAAAATCAATAAATTCCTCTAAGGAAGCATCATTAGAAGAAGGAAATGGATAATTGAAACTTAAAAATATAATCTATGGAAGGGTGTATAATAATATGACACATGAAGCAATCTGTCAATTATTTTTCTAATAAATGTATCAAAAAATATGTTTAGCAATAAAGTATTTAACGAAAATAAAGGAATTTGAGGATATACGTGATTGAACTTGTAGATTTATACCATCATTGTCTATAAATAACTATATCATGTGTTGACTAAAACAATGCACGTCAAAGATAGATCATCATGACAAAAAAGAGCAAACAATCTCATCATGAGAAGATAGATAGCTATCACTTATCCCATTAGTAAACATAAATTCAATAGACTACTAGGCAGAATATTTTGGAGGAATAAGAAAGAAATATAAACATGTGAGGTAGTACAATTTATATGGCCTCATACAACAACTTGTATAAGTTATAAATATTTTATTTTGATAGCAAATTACACAAACTCGTGGGTGAAGTTTTAAAAGTGTTAGTGTCAAATCTAATAAAAACAAAAAGAAACAAAATTACTTTAGAGAGAGAGAGAGAGAGAGAGAGAGAGAGAGAGAGAGAGAGAGAGAGAGAGAGAGAGAGAGAGAGAGAGGATGTTTGAATTTAAAGGGCACCAGCACCTCAAACTTTTAAACCAAAAACCATAATACTAATTAGAACACCTATTAATTAAACAGTAATACTTCTAATGGTAGTGATCATTCTTAATTTATCCTTTTAAATATATATAAATCACATTTTAACCTTATGTACATTATCCAAATATAACATTATCTACTTATTATAAAATACTTTAAAAAAATAAATAATTAATATTAATATCTTTAATAGATCTAATATCTTATAAATATGATTCTTAAATTATATACAATTTTCCATTTCTATAAACACTCTATATCACTATAAAACACCTCTAACAAAATTTAGATTTTGTCATTAGAATTGTTATAACATTTTATTACATACGTTGAAAACAAGAATCTTTCGATATTTGATTGACTTTGTAATGAAGAAAAAAATGAACATACAAAACATTTCAAGACCTCACGATTACGAGAAATAACAAAATAGGCCCTAAAGCTCAACGATCTCTTAATTAAATATGAATAACACACCTAATCAGGTACACCCTTCCGTCAATTGGAATGCACAAAACTGTAGCAAACCATGGGTCATCTAAATATAAGGCGGCTTAGAAATGAAGTCTCTTTCATTGAAAAGATGCCCTCCAACAAAATTGCAACCAATATTTATGCCATAGGCGTTTCCCTCTGAGAGAGGCCCTGGCTAAAATTTGCATCCAACAGTGGAAAATCATGTAGAGACAATGACTACCATTGGAGCAGTTTGAACCATAAATCAAGATTTTCACCTTTTTGCATTTTATGAGCATCTTTTACAAGAGAGGTGCGGACGACCATTGAAGCCTTGTCCGCCGTCTGATGTTTGAGGACAAAAGTTCAATCCACGAGGACTACATGATGACATATAGAAGATTGCAATGTCCAGATCTGTCGACGAATCCGTCACCTAAGACCTCCCATGGGGATGTCCTAGAATCTCTATTAGGGTTCACCATTATCCTCCACATGTAAATACCCTATTCTTCAAGTTTTGCTGCTAAATCCTTTCCTCAAATCGCAAAAGTTTTTGAATTCAACGACTCTCACATCAACTGGTTAGTCAAAGTTCAAATGCTATTATTGTGGAGGAAATCGAGTTGAACACATGACTCTATTTATGACAGCTGTTTGACATTCATTACTGAAACAAACTTTAACAATTTAATATATTCTTCGCGTACCCATTTTAATTAATAAAGTCGCTTAATTACCCCGCATTTTATTTCCTTTTTGGAATTCTAATTGCTAGTTGCGTGTTCGCTGGAGATTTTCCAGGCTGTCTCTACTTCTATTTAGCTAAAATTTATAGCCATTGATGTTAATGCATTTAAAAAATCTGTCTGTAAGTATAAAAACATTTAATTTATAACTTAAACATACCATGAAATCTCTATCAAAGAAAATTTACTACTGTACATTTAATGCTCATATTACCGTGCTTGTCAAGCACTTTTGCCTCGCAACTATCCATCCAAAGTTATCTTAAATCATATATAAGTAAAATATGTATCAGAATAATTTTATATAGATTTTGGTTGTTAAAAATTTTTCTACTTATAGATTTTTTTAAAAGTTACACTCGTATTTATGGTAAACATATTTAAATATGATATAAAGCTTCAAGATAAAATTCTATACGTTCATATTTTTCTCTTTTTTCATTCGCCACTTTGCACGGTTTTGGCTTTTATTGCATTTACCGTCAGTTTCTAACTAAGAAGGCAAAAGTATGGTTTCATAACTTTTCATTGTTAAGGGCAAACGTTTGGCAGCTTCCACATGGGCCCACTACCCTCCTGCAAGCTAACATTGCTGAACTAATTCTTTAACACGCAAATGATTCACTTGTTTGAAAATAAATTTAACCTATTATGTCCCCGTTGAATTTCATATGTTTGTATTAAAAAAAAAATTAAGCTTCTCTTTCATGATCATAAGTACACTTGAGATAATTATTAAATGAATAAAGATTAAATAAGAAAGAAGAGCACTGCAAAAAGACACAAATGTTTGTAGTGGTTGTTTGATTATGTTTAGCTATTATAGGTTATTTAAAATTTTCTATGTTGCTCTCTTGAATAGATTTTATGTGGGCTCAAATAAAAATCCCCTTCTATTATATCACATCAAATGTTTATCTATTTAACATAAATATAGATTATTTATTGAATAATATAAATTGAGTTCTAATGATTATATTTTTTGGAAGTCTTTTTTAAACATATTAGTATTCAAACAACTATCTCTAAATTCTAAATTGATTGGCAATTTCAATGTTGATTCACCATAAAGTTTCATATTATTACAAAAATTTAGTATAAATAGATTACTAAAAAATCTTAAGAAAAACATCATTCAACACTCTAAAATACTCTCTTAAGAAAGAGGGTCATATCAAATTAACTATGCTTTCATTTTAACTTGCACTAATTTTGAAATATACTCTTAACATTCAACCCCATATACATATATATGCATACATACATATAGAGAGAGTTCTTATGTACAACATGACATATTATTCAATCATGATAGAGATATAACATAACAAAATGATTGGTTTTTTTTATCTCAATGTTACATACACAATAATCATGACAAAAAGAGAAGTGAATTATTGTTAATAATGTTGTTAAATATTATGAATTTTTTTTAAATATTATGAAGTAATAAAATAAATTTCAATATTATTAAATAATAATAAGTAAAATTAATTTTAAAGTTAATAATATGTTATTTATATTATGATAATTTGTATTTTGTATAATGTATTCCACGGTTTAAATTAATTTGACATTTATTATTATCAAAGGTATAATATCATTTTTTATATCGAATGCGTTAAAATTTTTACAAGAAACAATCTCACCCTCCAAAAATTAATAGATTTTCATTTAATAGTAAATGCTAAGTATTTTTAATTACATTTTGAATGTGAAATTGAATGTAAATTATAAATATAATTTTTTGTTGCATTGTTATTATGCTTTTTAACAATCTCACCCTCTACAAATTCATAGATTTACATTTAATAGTGTGATATATAGACGTAGAAAGAGGGAGGGCTACAGGGATATATAAAGATTGAGTGTAGATAGGGATAGAAAGAGGGAGAGGTGAGAAGGAAGAGCAAGAGATAGTGTAAGGAGATAGAGAGAGGTGTGGAGATAGAGATTGAGAAGAAGAGTGATATGGAGAGGAGAGAGAAAGAGAGAGAGGAGGGGGAGAGTACATATGGAAGATGAAAATATATAAAGAAGAGAGAATGAGAGATATAAAGATAAAGTAGAAAGTGATACAAAAAGAGGTAGAAAGTGGGAGACATATAGGGATAGAGAGTGATAGAGAGGGAAACATAGAAAGGGAGAGATAGAGAGGAAGAGATTAAAAGATATATAGATGGTATAAGGAGATCTAGAGAGGATGAGAGGAAGTAACAAACAAAGGGACAAATACTTAAATAACCTTTCCATAACTCTACAGCGTTTTCATTGCACACTAAGATACGATTGCTAGTTTATTTTCTATTTGGAACCAATTTTGCAGGCCGCCTCGCAATTTCCTTGTGGACCAGCCACGCGCTAGTTTGGCATGGAAATTCACGAGATGTGTAGAAAAAGAGAAGAAACAATGGAACCCCGCAGCGCAAATCACGGAGTCTTGCAAGTCCACGCGTCAATTAGGTGACGGTTGCTATTGGCCGGTTTCTGCGGGTCCCGTCTGAATTACGTAAACACGGAAACTTCCAAGCGACAGAGCTTTCGTTACTCTTGCTTATGTCGAGCAAAGTGTGTCTATAAATAGAGCACCTTACTTTGCTTTGTTCTTCACAACTCATCATTAGCATAACTGCAATACTTGTGCCCTAAGTTTCTTCTTTTTCTTGCTTTTAATTTAGATTGGACAAGGGGAGAAGTTAGTAGATTGCATTGACAAATAATGGCTTTTGAAATGAGAGTTGCGTTTGCTGTTGCTTTTGCGCTGTTTGGCTTGCAAAGCGTTCTGGCGTTGGGTACGTTAGTCTGGTTTTTAAGGAATCCTGAGATGAGATTAGTGTCTTTCCTAATCTTTTGTCTATGCTCGTAGAAAAATACATGAAATAGATTGTATTAGACTATTCATGCAAGCCGATCTATTGTATATATATATATATATGAAATCTACTGGAAGGGTTTAAACGTCTAGTATATTTAAATCTATATAGTAGTTTTTGACCCTGTCATAAATTATGTTCTTTAATGAGTATGTGTAATAGGCACGTGCCAAGTTTCAATAAAATGTACTAAAGAAAAAAAAGTCAAATATTTTTTTTTTAAATTTATGAAAGTACAGTGATTTTTTATAATTTTTTTGTAGTTTTCGATCATAAAATATACAGATTGTGAAGAACAGATCATATTATATAGGTATTGGCTAAATAGCAAACTAAAACGTAAAACATATTAAGAAAGTTGAAAAAAAGTTGAAAAAAAAAACTAAGTGTCCCCTTGGTAAGAAATACGTTTTAGTTTGCTGCATAGACATTTCCTATTATATATATATAAATGATAACTTCATATGAATACCGAAAATTAGATAACAGAAATAACCATAAATCCCCTAAGGAATGAGAGCAACATCAGTAAGAGTAGGTTTTTATATATCTAAGTTAGGTAGATTAAAATTTTGAATATCATGATTAACGAGCATAATTTCACAAGTGGGTAATGGTGATTATATGCAGGTGAAGGAGGAGTTGAATGTGAGAAGCTTCCAGTAGAGCTGTGCGCTTTCTCTGTTTCATCTTCTGGAGCTCGTTGTGTGCTCGAGAAGAAATACTCATTCGTCCCTTCCACACAGAAATCATCTGTAGAATACCAGTGCCAGGCAATATATTCTCTTACAATACTCCAATACTTTTCTCTTTATTTTTCTCTCAAGGACAGTTTTATTGAATAATGAATGGTACAATTATTTTATAGTCATCAGGCGTAATGGCGGAGAAGATGATGGAATGGATTGAGAGCGAGGAGTGCCTTCAAAGCTGCGGATTGCAGAGAATGAGTGTGGGCATGTCCACTGACGATCTATCAAAACATTCTCATTTCACCTCTAAATTGTGCTCAGACAAGTGCCAAAACAGTTGCCCTAATATTGTCAATCTCTACCTCAGTTTGGCTGCAGGAGAAGGTAAGTGACCCATTTTTCTTTATTCATTCCTTCTTAGGAAAAGTATATATCATTATAGTCTAAGAGAAGTATATATCATTATAGATTATATTTTTATTGAGAAAGATGTTAACAAGAAAATGGGTTGCAGGAATATATTTACCTCACCTGTGCGAAGCTCACAAAACACGAAGCAGGAGAATGATATTCGAGACTGTTGCAGCTGGGCCATCTGTGAAGACCGTTTCCTTTGCCACAGATGCCCCTGCACCCTACTAGAGCATATGTTATATGCTTCATAGCCAGTAATATTGTATTTAAACAACACTGACTTTTCCATCATTCAGAGATTAAGTAATCGATGGATTTGGAATTAGTCATATATATAGTTCTTTGTCAGTAATATTGTATTTAGTCAGTCCTATCTTTTACAATCTTCATGGGTTAAGTAATCTATGGAGATTAAGAATTTCTCATATTGTAGATGTAAAATTGTCATGAAATCTCGCTAGAAAGCGATTTGTGTTGGAATAAGTCAAAACTAAATTAGTGCGTGTTTCATATGTGGCAAAAAGTTTGAGTCGCAAACAATGTCTAAAATAGATAGGTTATGCTTCTCACAATTAGTTGTCATTTTTCTGTAGTTTGTTGTTAGTTAGTTTACCAGATTATAAGAAAGTGGTTTGTCTTCAGAATTGTATAAATAAATATCATTTGATTAATAAAATATAACATATAATTTCTCTCTTCTATCTTCTTTATTTCTTTTTTATTTCTGCTTTTATCTGAATTTCTAATTATTTGTGAGGTAGACTATATTTATGCTTTATCTGAATTTCTAATTATTTGTGGTATAGAATAGAGTCTAGGTAAAGTTGTTAATAAAATGGCATTACATTCCGATTTGTTGAAACATTTTTAGCATTTTAATTGGTTTGTTTTCGATCAAAGTTTAGGTCGTATAAAACGAATTGTACATACAAATTTCGCCATCTAAAATCTATGTAAACTCTTTGACTTAGATGTTATGAAATAAGATGTAAGACACATAGACATAAAGGAAGTTGTTTTTGGAAATAATGGTACGTCCTGGTCACCTCCTTTTATCAAAATGGTAATCGCCGACAAAACCTTTATATATTTTCTCTCTTTAATTAAAATAGAATTACAAATTGGATGTGATGTTTTTAAATTTAATTTATAAATTCCAAATAACTGTCTAATCACTAGCATTCTGATGGTTGTTGATGGTTGTTGACTAAACAGAGATCGAAAGATTAAACTGATTTATAAAATAAAAGAGATATAATATAAGAAACAGAGGGAGACGACCCAAAGAAAATTACTAACAAAATCTTAATTAAGAAATTATGAAACGGAGATAATTTATGAAAGATTTATGTAACAATTATAATATTACGAAAGAGACTATGTTTCGTATCATATAGGTTTGAACCTTGACCACAAAAAGTATAAAATAAAAAAATAAACATTACATTAGTTATTATATATTTTTAGTTAAAAATTTAATACATCACAAATTAACAAGACAATTTATTGAGATATTTTAATATTTCTCAAAAATCCTTCAACACAAACAATAATTTTAACGTATAGAAGCATTTATTAAAACTTACATACATTTACATTTAATTTTATTTAACAATTTAATACAATACACATTATTCTTTTATCCATTTTATATCCCTCCTAGATAAATTTTCTTTTCTTTCCTGCTAAGTTACGAATTTTCGTTTCTTTTCGTGGAGATTATGAATTTCATTTATTAATTCTATGCACAAATTAATTATCATGTTTATCGAATTTCTAATCATGCAATCTTAATCTATCCGTTTCTTTCGTGACTATTTTTTCGTACATGTAACTTGGCACTTACTTTAAGTGATTTGTTTTCAATCAATTTTTAGCTCCAATAAAATGAATTGTACGTACAAATTTCACCTTGTAAAACCTTAAAAAAAATCCTTTAGCCAAGAAAACTTTAATAATAGTTAATTTCCAAAGATCGTGTCGACAGTTCATATAGCACAAATACATAAGATAGCTTTTTTAATCATAAAGAATGGGACCGTTGACATCCTTTCTCAAATTGTTATGTTAATTTAATTCAATCCATATAAAACTGATTTATAAAATGAAAGATATATAAAATATAGAGGGCACACGAAGAGAAGAACACGTTTCATGAAAGCATAATAATATTTGACTTATTACCGTAAGAAACGGGTTGAATGAAGTCAAACAGCAGACATACATAAAGTCAATTCTTTTGTCATTAAATTAAATTTATATTAATGTTTATAAAAGATTGAAACTTATTTATAAAATGAAAAATAGAGAAAATAAAATAAATAAAGAGGATAAAGGGAGTGAGGGATACGTTTCAAGGAAAATAGAAAACAAAATGTTTTTAGTAATTCAAATAGTATGATAAAAGATAATTAAGGAAAGATTTATGTATTGTTTATAATATTCAAGATTATAAAAAAGTGATGAATAAGTTTATTAATATATTCTCTTTTTAATTTTTTCATGTTTGATTCTTCATTCTTACATTGTTTAGTAATCTAAAATGATCTAAATTTAAAATATCTTCTGGTTCTTAATTAGTTAATTTGGTGCTATACATATCATTTTTTGTTCTTTGAAACACATTTCAATTTGTCTGTAAATGCAATGCATTTATGTCAACATAAATGCATTACATTTAACATATTATTTCTCCCTTTTATGATATACAATACTATAAAATTGATTTCCCTCTAAATCCTTAGCATCTCATGAACCTATATCCACATATTTTTGGACAATTATGGTTTCTTTAAGATTGTCAATGAATTTTTCTAGAAAAGGAAAATGTATGTTATCACCCTAACACATACAAAGGTTTCTTAGGGTTTTTTCAGGTGTTGGTTTTTTGGTTTACTTTATCTTTATTGCATGTAAATTTGATCTTATCCATTGTTATGTTGTGCCAAAATATTCTAACTCTCTAAAATAATAAATAAAATACTAATTATTGTTATAGATTTTTGGTTCTTATTATATCTGCAAGATTCTTTTCCCAAATTAAGCACAACTATTATCCCTTCTTTGTACAATGCAATTTGAACCAGTAGGTACTCCAATTCATTTGTAAAGTTCTTCTTCGTCTTGAAATATCAAAAAATTTCCCTCACTAGTTCTTTATTCATATCCAAGAGTCAACCTTTTCTCACAAACCAACCATCCACTCTGATTAGAAATTGGAGTGGGGGGATTTGGAGTGGAATTGGAGGATACGTGAGTCTATTTAGAATGTTAGATCCACCTGGTTTATTATACATGTATACACAATGCAAGAATGTACAACCTAAAAAAGGATATTTGACATGTTGACTCAAAGAGAGGTGGTCTCATGACTTGGGTCTTTAATTGTACATATGCTCAAAATTAACCTTTTATATTTTCAAACAATTGTATCTAATAAAAATAAATATAATCTTAAGAAGTTCACCATCATTTTATTGAAAATACTTCTATCATGTTTAGACGCTCAAAGAATAGTGCTATTTATCCATACTCTTTCGAGCCTACTAAAAGAGATTGAATATTGTTGCAATTTGGTATTGCTAGATTTGAGTGGAAGCTAACTCTCAAGAAAGGTGGTAGTGATGATAAAATATGTTTTGGCACTACAAAATTAAATATTCTTGGAAGAGTAGACCACAGGGTGTAGATCAGTTGGTTGAGTCATTAAAATACATATATATGATCTATGCAAGTTCCAACCTTGTCTAGACAAAAGATTTGGTTTACCCAACCACACCTAGGGTGGGTCCCCTATAGGTTACGACATAGCCTAGAGGATTAGTCTTGCCTTACTCAAAAATAGGATCATAGGTTGAGTCATGGAGACACCTATGAGATAATAATTAAATAAAACTGTTCTTGGAAGAGTAGATTGTAAATATAGAATAATTTGGCCTAGTTAAAACATATTTTTTGAAGATCCTACATCAAAATCATCTATCACATCAAGTTTTCATGGGCTTAATAAAATAATATTTTTCATGCAAAAATATTCTTACACAATTTAGTCTAGAAGCTATTGCATCTTAAAAAATATGGCTATTAATTTTATGCAATTATTATTTAAAGTATTTCAACCGCCGAAGTATGTATTTAATAAGGCTACTTGGAATGTATATAAAACATCTTCTAATTAATGATTTTGTATTGTAGTAAAGAAGAAATATAAAGTCCAAAAGCATTTTGTACAAGAGATTATTCTTGGCAATCTTCAACACCCTAATCTTAATGCACTACAAGGATATAATTATTGATCTCCAACTATGAAAATTGTTTAAGATCTGATTTTATTAATACAAATAATATTTATCGTCATCTCCATGAAAGGCATCTGAAGCAGTCACCTTTTTGTTTGAATAGATATTCTAATATTTTTTTTGGAACTACTAAAGCATTTGCATATTTCAAACATAACTAAAAGCCTCTATTATATGCTTTAATACTAGCCAACAATACTTCTATTAGTGATGACTTTGAGTGTCATTTAATATATTGGGGACTTGAGAAGCTACTTCTAGTGTTACAATCATATATATCTACAAGTGGGATGTTTTACACTATTGTTGGTTGTGTTGCACCACAACTTATCCATTAGTGCTTGAGATCAAACTCTAATAGAAACATATGAAGTATTTTTAGGTAATAGAAGGGACCTTCTCATGCAATATAATCAAAGAAAATAATCTTCAACTTGCTATGACCTTATCTCCCACATCACTACTTCTAAAAAGGAAATAAAAGTAGAAGTAAAACATATATTTTTACTTTTTATCACACAAAAATTTGAGACTATGACAAAAAAATAAATTTATAAATAGAGATTTGCATACCAAATTTCACAACTGTAGGCATGATAGTATATAATCTTAAATACTGTATAAAAACTATTTGATTCAAATTTCTCAAAGATGTGTGATCTAAGGAAGTTTATATCATAGGTAGTAGATTTTTTAAGAGGACAATAATCACATAGAATATATAAATCCAAATATAATAGTATTTTCAAGATCATTCTTTCTTATCAAAGAATAATATCTTTGGTAGAGAGAATTGCTGATGCTCTAGTAAACATCTATGAAATTGATATATATCTTCAATAGATTATATGAGATATTTGACAATGCATATTACATAATTATTTAAAAATATTTGGAGAATTTTAAACAAATAAAATAAATATTTTTTTTATGTGATCTTCAGTAGCATGCTCTATTTAATTTTTAGAATTTGAATACTGGGTCGACCGGGTGGGGTGGTCTTATAAGAGATTAAATGGGTAAATTAAGGTTGTCTTATGTGGATAACTAGGGTATACAAGGTGTTTTATTTAGAGGTTGAAGTGGTGTATCATGAGATTATTTTTACCTTACAAAAAACATTCCATAATCTACCATTGAAGGGTATGTGTACTATAAGAAAAGATAAGCAAGGTAGATTGCTCCTCCTTTCCCTAATGCATAATCTGAAGGAAGATGTCTCAATAGGCCCAAGTAGGACTTAAGTGTTGAATGATTCAATGATCCTTTGAAATAATAAATTGATTGAGATGATTTAGAGAAAAATGATATGATGATGCAATATAGGACGCTAAATAAAAATATATTGATAGTTTTAGAAAAGACAGAGTGGAAAAAACAAACAGGAGACTACAATGACCTGAAACAGAGACCTAAGAGTTGTACTAACCGATGAAATGAATTTGAAGAGGATTTTTAGTGTACAAAATTCCTTAGACATTCTATTCTTAGAAACAAGAAGCCTGGTACATTTTGTTCTCATGGATTTTTCTCTTTTTTAGTTGAAGACCTCCTGACAGATCATGTACTTACTAGATCAAGTCCTGATAGGCACACTACCTCTACCTAGACACATAAAAATACAGAGGGTAAGTACACCAAGATGGTGTGCAAATAGGTGGTCACCCACCCAAAAAGATAGCAAAAATCTCCAAACACGATTGGGTTAATTTAAATTACAATAACCCACTTTTTCTTACGTTTGGTAAATTTCCAAGCCATGAACAAGGCTAGTCAAAAGGATTGGATAAAAAGGTTGAGGCTTGGGAGTTTAATTTCCCTTATTTTTCATTTATTTTGTTTTTCCAAACAATTTTTTTGACATTATCATCATCCAATTAACAAGTCATCAATTGGGTATTTGTAAAATTGCTACCATTATTTCACACTTCTTCTAAGCTTTCTATCCATATAATTTTTTGTATTTTTGGACACAATTTACATAATAAATTTTAATTTTTTACCAGTGTCTCCATAGTTGTCAGAGACATATGTTTACCAATTTCTTAATAACTTTTGATCTACTCGACAATTTTTTTTTTAAAAAATTACATATTATTATTTTAGAACTTGATTCTATACACTTAACAAATATATTATATTTTTTATTTTTTTTTATGCAAGTTATTTCTAGTGCACGAACAAACATTGAATTTTGAGGATATGTACACTTTAAAAAAAACATTTAAAAAGTGCACAACAAAAATTCACAAAAATATACAAATTCTAGCTCTCACTCTTATATTTGTTTCTACCAAATAGTTTTTCAAAATACTAAATCTAACTTTAATGCTGAAAACTACAAACTTAGTTTAAACCTATTCTATCAACCCATAGCATTCATCATACTTGTCCTTGCAAGTGTTGCAGGAATATACATGAATCTAACGCTGCAGGAATGAAATAGTAAACTCCTATTTGAAAAGCTGTAAATGCTGAAAGTAAATCTAATCTACTCTAATCTAGTCTACCTGCCAAGTAGGCCCCCTTGGTTGGCTTATGCTAACTAACTACTAAAACAAAAGGTAAACCAGAATCACTTCATTATATTTCATAAAATGATTACATAAGAACAATGCATAGAACTAGAAAAATAACTTGTTGTGCAAGATGCACAAGATATTTTCCAAAAAATTCTATCTTATAAACTAACAATCAAATCCATATATATAGAGGATTGACACTTATTCAAAACATAAAGATAAGTTCTGACTTAAATCTCGCCGTAGAAGAAAAAGGAAATGTAATAGCCCATGACATATGTAATAAAGTACAGATGATAAATTCAACAAGATAATGAGCATTGAAGAAATATAGCAGAGCTATACTCCTATATTCTCTGAGATGGTGGCTCCTCCAATGTAGTAGGCGCATCTCTCGGTTCCATGATGATTTTCACCATCGCAGTTGGACTTCAATGTTTCTTCTTTAATTTTGTCGACCACTCTCAAGCTGTCTTTTTTCCCTGGCAGGTTAGTAGCATGTGAAAATGTATACAAGTAAACTAATAAAATCAATCCAAATATTAGAAAACACATTCTGATAGCTATATGAAGTGTTGCAATATATAAGTTTTGGTAAAACATATCATAGATAACTACCAATGGGCTTGGTGATTCTAATTGTACTTATCACAAGTTCAAATAGTTATAGGTTCACAAATGTCTTCGTAATGTCTTAAGCAACATATCAAGAAAAAATAAAAAAAGATAATAAATTGTCTCATCATCTTCCCCCGGCAAGTAAAATGCTTCTCCTCAAGCATTGCATTTCTTTTCAATTCCTCGAAACTCCCCGAACTTTTTCCTTCCTCTTCTTTGGGTCTTAAATGTATAGTAGAAGCCTCTGGTCTTTTCCCAGACATCCACCATGTAGTCCTCCTTTAGTTGATCAACCATTGCAGAATTGGCTCTGATTCCTTGAATGCTTCTGGCAATCTACTCCACCTGCTTCTTGCACCAGCCAGGGCTCTCTGAAAAACAAAGTAGGACATCCCCTCATATTCTACATAGAACTCTCCTCTGATAGTAAATATTTTATTCTTAGTTTCTGCTTTAATACTTCCATAGGTGAGGTTGAAACAATCCTCGAGGAGCACATCAGGTTTGCTGCTTTCAACTCTTAATGGTAAGGGTTCTGAATTCTCTCGATCATTGTAGTTATCTAACTATCTTTCATAGTTTGCTTCATTATAAATTCAAGACATTAATGCCCTCAGGTGTATATCCCCAATATATGGTAAAGGATTCCATACAGTTTCTCTGGGGATAATGATTTTGTGCATGTATAACTCATAGAGTAGGTTCTGCTGCCATGAATGAAGAGTCTAATATAGGCCATAGAATTCCTGGGTCATTTTGAACTTAGATTCTATGTTCTTTAAGGTCATCATAAGTTGAAAAAAAAGGGACTGTTATTTTAAAACAATAGCATAGACCCTAGGAGGAGGTCTACAGGTGATAATCTGATCAACCAACTTCAGGGCATGATCCATTCTTTGTGTTTGCTTTTCCACTTGCTCCTTTAGGTATGCTATTTCCTCATCTTGGTCTTTTATTACCCTTTGTATTATCTTCTTTTCCTCTTTCCATACGGTTGTTTTAAAAAAATAAATATTGTATAAACCAAAGAGGAGTGATTGCAAAGTGGGTGGACCACACTCTTTTATCTTATTATTCTGCCTCCTCTGTTCTCTCCATGCTTTCTCTAAGTAACTAGTAAACCAAGTTCTTTTATAAGGTACTAGGGAATTCTATGCATGGGATGACTGATGATGTATTTGAACTTCTTTCTCATTTCTTTCAGGGGTCTTCCGATGGATCTCTTGGGGTTTTTTGACATACAACAGGTTCAATATCACATTTCTTATTTAAGTTTTGAGAAATATCTAAAATTTTAGGCTGAGTTGGGGAATCATCTAGGATATACTACACATGAGGTTCTATATCAGATTGTTTGGGAGAAACAGATTGGATTTCTCATGGGGACACTTTAGGAAGTTGTCCTCTCATTCTAGGGCTTCTTCTTATAGGAGTTTCCTCAACCTCCACAACCTTCTTTCTACTAGCTTTATTTGGTCTCTCTACTGCAGGAGTAGCTACTGCAGAACCCAATTTTCTTTTCTTCCCTTTCAAAGCTATGGGGTTTTTTGGTTTGGCTACATGAACAAAATTTCCTTCTCCTATTTTTTCATTTTCCTTTCTTTTTTATAGGAGTAGGTACATTACTCATATAAGAATATGAAGGCCTATTTTATTGAGATTTTTTGGGTTCTATTTCTTGGATGACTTGCTCAAGGCTGGTTCAGTAAGTGCCACATCATCATTTCTAGTTTTCTCAATAGGCTCAACCTGAGGTTGCAGGGTTTTACGCTGAACTAACTCTGACCATGCCATAGGAGAGGCTTCCCTAAGGGATTTCTCTAATACCAATTTGATTAGGGCATGGTGAGAGATAGAATTTGAATTCCCATTTTGGGTTTCTGCAACACTGATACTTAGCATGTTATACAATAAATTAGGAACATTTACAAGAAGGTTATGCCTTACATAGCTAAGTAACTTGAAATGATGTGCATGCAAATTTGAAAATATTCCCTCATAGGTCAAATACATGATAATGTGTGTTGCCAACTTGTTAAATGGTGGAGGAAGAGACATTCGTTTGCACCCCTACTTGTTAATCTCCAAAGGAGGGTCACCTAGAAGGGTAAACTGGGCTCATGCCAACCTGGCATCATGCACATTGGGGTAATGTTCCCCAATTTCTAGTAACCCAATTACCTCTTCTATTCATTCTTCTGGCGCGATAACTATTAAACTCCATACGATTGCTTGCTCTTCCTCAAATGTATTTGTGAATTCAGCTGCTACTTCTTCATCAAAATTCATTAATTTCAAGAAACAACCCAACTAACCACATGCAATAAAACTCCTCATTTCTTCAAAATCTATAAGAAAAATGCCATGAAACACTAGCTCATGCCACTGCAACTGTCCTCCCATTTTTTCTAAATTTTGCCTACAAATTTCTGTTGTAGCTTAAGCTTGTCAATTATTTTAACTCGTATTCTTTGCAATTGATGATTACCTTATTCCCTTTTCAAACTGCTCCTCTTAAAACTATAGACCTTCTCTTGCAATCTTATGTTGTTCAGGACATAAACAATGATAGTGACACTTAACAGAAGAAATTATAACTCTAACTGCCCAAGTTGCTACATAGTATAGTTATAGTCATTTTGGGTCATATCTGTTAGCAAGTTGACTCCGAGGGAGTATATGACTTATTTTGTGTTTTCATTATGGCAAAAAAGTCATATAAAGTTTTGACAGCAAAGTTAGTAGTGAAAATTGACTAAGTATAGAAGACAATACATAACAGACATACACAGATGATCAGAGCACCAACAAACATGTGTACGACCGATTTAGACTAAGCGCCTTCACACATAAGCTCTATGATATGTTTTTATGCTTACCCTATACACACATGATACAAACTGTCAGTACATATAAGTTACAGAAAGAACAAGTACACTAGCAGTTCAGAATACAGAGTATGGAGCCGACTTCAGGTTTTTGATTAGCGTGTAATCTTGTGTTGTGTAAAGACTAAGTGCCTATTGTAGTAAGTTTGTAATCATGTATTAAACATTATTGTAAACACGCTTTGGCCAATTTTTTTGGAAGCATTGTGAATGTTGTTTTTGGGCCGACTAAGGTATTGTTTATAGTCACGTCTATATATATATATATATATATATATATATATA
>MU226166.1:1491172-1543512 GCA_018584345.1 Thuja plicata
ATATATATATATATAATGAAAAGATATATTTGAAGTGTCAAAGAAAACATGTAGAACAGAGATATAGAAGAGCAGTATAAGGATGTCAGAATGGGATAGTTCCCTTAAAGAAGATAAGAGCATAAGTGCATAACCAGAATTGATCAGACATCTGTGTCATATACAATAGTTCACTTTTGGATATAGTGCATATCTATTCTCAGGAGGTTGTAGCCTTCTTTCTCATTGAGCAGTGAGCTCTTGGACAGTGAGTCCTCACCCCTAATAGGGTTGTTTGTAAAAGACTCCTAATAGGGTCAGGCCTTTGACAAGGTAATTGTACTTGCATTATAAAGAATGCTCCTAACAGGGCAAAGGAACATTAACAGGTTCATTATACTAGTGCAATATTTGTGGGTACTAATTCCCACCGGGGTTTTCCTCTAATCAAGGTTTCCCCGTAATCATATCTTGTGTTATGTATTCTTATGTTAAGCTTCAAATGATTTATAATTGATTTATGTTTAAAGTTTCTGAAATAGAATAATTAGTTAAACACTAATTCACCCCCCCTCTCAGTGTTTCAAACAATTGGTATCAAAGCTCTGGTCCTTAGAGAGAAAGTTTAACCACTTGAGGAGATCATGGATTCTGCAGAAGCAAAACATCTGAAAAAGAATCTTGAAGAAGCCCTTGAAGATCTAGACAAATCTGAGAAATAAAATGAGGAACTTAAACTAAAAGTTGATGGCTCACAAATGCTTATCAAAAAGTTAAGAAAATATTTGAAAGATTTCTCTACAAATGATTTGGGTAAAATGGTCAAGAAACTAAATGAAGAACACTTATCTTTAAAGGATAAGATAGAATAACTGAATGATCAGTTAGCTGATAGCCTAACAGTTATTGAAGAGAAGAACAAAGAAAATAAATAGTTAGATGAAGAACTCATGCAAGCCAATATGAATATCTTGGAGGTGGAAAACATCAAGAATAAAATTGAATCTGAATTATCAGGAGCAAAAGACAAGATTTATAAAATACACAAAAGTTCTTATTTAATTCAATCACAACTTTATGCACAAAAGCTAAAAGGTGATACCACTGGTATGGGATATAGTATAGCTCAAATTGAGATCAATTCATTACAAGAAATAAAGAAATCTCAAATAGAATCTACAGAAGAAAAGAAAACTGAGAATCATGAAGAGACTAAAGTAGAATCACCAAAAGATAAGCACAAGGCAGTCAACCGTACTCGCTATGCCTATAAAAAACATGGACACTTGGCAAGAGATTGTAAGCATGCAAGACCCTTCAATGGTTATTGTTACTCCTGTAATAAGGTTGGTCATAGGGCTATTCATTTCAGGAAAAATCAAAGAAATTAGTCACAACTAAACCAAAGGAATCAGACTCAATACAATAAAAGAAATCAACCTCAAAGAAACTTGCAGAACATTACATGTTAGATATGTAATCACAATGGACACATAGCCAAGCAGTGTAGCATGATGAATAACAACATCAGACCTCATATAATTTGTCACTCATGTGGAAAAAGTGGACACATATCAAGGTTTTGCAGGTCAAGAACACAATGACAAGAGATTTCTAAAAAGTCTCTGTTTGAAGAATCAAGATAAGTTAAGTTTGTGGAAGCTAAAGATAACTCAAATAAAATATGGGTTGAATTAAAGAAGGATAATGAAGAGAACAAGGTAGTAGATGTATCCTCAGTGAGTGCACCTTCTACTTCTAGATAGTTGACCCTCATGGTCTTAGGGGGAGCTATTCTAGCTCTGAACCCCTGCGTAGCCGGTATACTCACCTCTGAGTATGCGCCTTTGGATTCATGTCAGGGATAACAAAAGAATGTAGTATACATTCATGCATTATCTAAACTTCATTCTGAATAAATTTTGAAAGTCTCAGTAAAAGCATTTACGACATTAAATGCAGAAAAACTTTATATAAATCAGTGGATTGATTGATTATTCTCATTGTTTACATCTGAGATCAAAAAATTTGCAAAGCACAGAAGAACTAAGCATTAAAGAAATCAAAGGTATCAATTTGATCAGTTGGTGAACATATTACAAGTTGAAATGGAACCCTAGCAGTCGCGTCATTTTGAATTACCATGAAACCCCACTTAATCAAGTTGCAAGTAAGTATGGCAACCCGAGTTGTATTTGATATTGCTAAAAGGAAGAGATTTGTCTTTAAGAAGCATTCATTCAAGTCTATATTAGATGATGTTGAAGGAGCATTCTCTAAGACTCCACTAGGAGTCATTCACGTGGAAGACATTCGCGCATACATCTACTACAAGACGGAAATAGTTGGAGACAATCACACAGAAACTCTTATGGGTTCAATGATGAAACCAAACTACTCATTCAAGGATGAATACACGCATCTCACTAATAACCCTATCTTTGATTATTCTAATACACATGAGTTCTATGAGCCAGAATGGGTTAAGATACTACTAAGAAGGATACATGATGACCTATATTGGATTGGTGAGGTTCTTGTCTGCATCAATGTAGACCTAATTCATGAAATGAATAGACTTCGTAAGACTAGACCAGTTCTTCCTACTGGTAAGGATGTTAAAAAGCAGGTTGAACAAGTTTTCTTATCTAGAAGTGATAGGCATGGCATGATTGTCGATCCTATTAAGGAGAATGACATCAAACTACTCACTATGATACTTGGATACAAGTTTCAGTAGGCAAGCAGACTGAATAGTGTGTCTACAGCAACAGTTCTGGTAGCAATAAGGATAGTGAGAGATAACACTTAGTACAATCTCTGTGAACAATTGCGTGCACAGCTGATTGAGAACATCAAGGCTATTAAGCATGACAAGAGCAAGATATTCAGGTTTGGCTCTTTAATCATCTACTTGTACTTCCACAATGTTGGTAAAGATGCAAATCTTTACCTAGATAGGAGTAAACCTAATATGCCTCAGATATCACTAAAAGCTACATCAGAGAGTAGTGAAAAACATACTATGGACATGGATATCAAAACATTCAGGATCAAGATGTAGAAGAGGTTCGGGATACCTAAGAAGATAGTTGAAAAATTCAAAGACACCATATGCTTCATGGTAGAAAATGACTGTACTTGCATGCAGGAAGTTGAGCCTAGAACAAAATGGATTCACCCTCTCAGTTATGAAGTTGAAGAACATGTTTTGGAAGGTTATGCACAAGTCCTCCTAACTATGCCCAAGGATCCTAATGAACCTAGATGGGGTAATTACAAAGAAAAGACAAATCAAGTTGATTTTGTCTTTTACAGTGCTGACAACAAAAGGAAGGCATCAAGGATTACCTCAAATATCTTAAAAGTTCATGGTGTTACACAAGAAGACCTAGACAGAGCTAGGGAAGCAAAGATTGCCAAAGAACTTGAGAAAAATCCCACTGAAGTAAAAATAGAAAAGTCTGATGATATGCCTAAGAAGAAGAAGAAGAAGAAGAAGAAATCAGTTGAAGACACATCTACGCCATCAACCACCATTGATCTAGAATCTTCTCCACCTTCTGTACCCAACAAGTTGACTAGAAGGAGGAAGCAAGTTCCTACAAGTCATCCAACCTCAAGAACTACAAGGAGAAAGGTAAGGAACACACAAGCCCCTCCCAAGGTAGGATTTAGACCTAGTCTAATTGTTCTAAAGAATAGAATTATTAATGAAGGAAGACTAGAATCTCTCAAGAATGTCTATGACAAATACCAAGAGATAGAAAAAACATAAATTCAATCTATGATCATCTCTCACATGATTAATTTCAAAAGGACAATATTGGAACTCAAAATAGTCATACTAGACAAGGTATGGAACATACTTGATGTATTAAAGAGACAAGAAATTGAAGACAATATGAGGATAAGAGAAGAAACACTAGATAGTCTTCTCCCGGTATGCTCGCATGATGAGAAATCCATTCTGTTGGATTTAGTTAAGCCTCACCTAAGAACCAAAACAAGAGTTCTCTATATCATGAATAAGGAGTATGATCTTGTTGGTGAAGAGAATCAAAAAGCTTTTGAGAAGGTATTTCTGGATAGACAAATGTATCCTTCAACAGTGCCTACAACAAAGGTAACTCCAGTTCCTCCCAAACAAGTTACAGAACCAGTGATTCAGAATGCACCTAAGACAAGTCCATAGGTTTTAGCACCCTCATTTTCAATAGCCTCTGATACAGTAAAAGATTCAAGAGATACTATAGTGATTGATGATATCAAGATATCCATGACTACCTCTGACAATGATATGGACAAAGGTGAAAAAGCATTTGTAAGCACTAGAAAGACAAAGGAGGTATGCACTAATGACACATCTTTACAACAAGATGAAGTTCCCTCTAAAGATTCAACAAATTTGAATAAAGAGGAAGATCATCAAACTAATGAGACACCAGTCATGGAGCTTCCAGTAAAAAGTGAATGCATGGATACTAGTTAGAATACTATATTCACACCATCCATTCAACCATCAACTTCACTATTGTCAAGCTTAACTCCTGACTCAGGAAGTCTAGATGCATGGGGAGAAGAAGACTTGATCAAGATCAGTGTCCTAGCCATGGAATAATCCAAAGAGAAATAAGTTATGAGAAACCCTCTGTTTTTGGAATCAGTGAACATTCTGAATGACCTAGTGCCTGCGGACAAGAAAGTAGCTAAAATTCAGCCAGTTGATGATGTAGATAGCATCCTAACAAGCTTCAAAGCACATTTTACAAATTTTGTAAACTCAGCTGCTAGAATTGCAGAAGATGAGTATAAAAAGGAAAGATTGAATGAACTATCAAAAAATCTTTCCTTAGATTTAAAGTCATTAAAGATTGGCTAGACAATGTCGAAAGAGTTGGCTTCAAAAGGAAGAAAGGTTATAGCAAATTGCATGGACAGAGGCAAACTCACCTCTGAACATATCAAAAAGATAGAAGAGGCAGATATCTTGGTTGATAACATAAGACACTCAGTTGAAACATCATCCCAAGACATAAACATCTGCAACAATATCTATAAAGGTCAGATAGACAAGATAGAAAAAGCTAAAATGGAGATCAGTAAGATAAGGATCAGGCATACTCAACTAAGAAATGCTCTTGCACCCTCCTTAGTAGTTCTGGATGAGAACATTAAATAGATTGATACAACCATTGATACCTATGATCAAGGACCCATCATGGATTTGACAAAGATGGAAAATCTCACATATGCCCTATGCGCCCATCTACAAACAATTGATGCACTAAAGGCATTCTGGCAGCAAGAGATAAAGAATCTGCAGATAGCCTATCCAGATGTATACATGGAGTAAGTATCTAGAGACTTACAATTTTAACACCCTTGTCATTAATGTCAAAGGGGGAGTAATATATGTATGAGGAGTAGTATATATATATGCAAATAAATATATAGTATATGTTAAGAGAAGAGAATATATAGTTTTTGGTGTTAGTCAATTTTGAGTAACTTGGCCACATTCCTTTGTTGCCACTAATGACAAAGGGGGAGATTGTTGGCAAGTTGGATCCCAGGGACTATATGACTTATTTTTTGTTTTCATTATGCCAACAAAGTCATATGAAGTTTTGACAGCAAACTTAGTAGTGAGAATTGACTAAGTATAGAAGACAATACAGAAAAGAGATACACAGATGATCAGAGCACCAACGCACATGCACACGGCCGATTTAGACTAAGCACCTTCATACATAAGCTCTATGATATGTTTTTATGCTTACCGTATACACGCATGATATGAAATGTCAGTACGGATAAGTTACAAAAAGAACAAGTACACTAGCAGTTCAGAATACAGAGTATGGAGCCAACTTCAGGTTTTTGATTAGCGTGTAATCTTGTGTTGTGTAAAGGCTAAGAACCTATTGTAGTAAGTTTGTAATCATGTATTAAAAATTATTGTAAATACACTTTAGCTAATTTGTTTGGAAGCATTGTGAATGTTGTTTTTGGGCCGACTAAGGTATTGTTTATAGTTGCATCTATTCAGGCATAAACATATATATATGTAATGAAAAGATATATTTGAAGTGTCAAAGAAAGCATGCAGAGAAGAGATATAGAAGAGTAGTATAAGGATGTCAGAATGAGATAGAGCCCTTAAAGAAGATAAGAGCATAAGCGCATAACCGGAACTGATCAGGCATATGTGTCATATACAACAGTTCACTTTTGGATATAGTGCATATCTATTCTCAGGAGGTTGTAGCCTTCTATCTGATTCAGCGGTGAGCTCTTGGATAGTGAGTCCTCACCCCTAACAAGGTTGTTTGTAAAAGAATCCTAACAGGGTCATGCCTTTGACCAGGTCATTGTACTTGCATTGTAAAGACTACTTCTAACAGGGCAAAGGAACTTTAACACGTTCATTATACTAGTGAAATATTTGTGGGTACTAATTCCCACCAGGGTTTTCCTCTAATCAAGGTTTCCCCGTAATCATATCACGTGTTATGTGTTCTTATGTTAAGCTTCAAATGATTTATAATTGATTTATGTTTAAATTTTCTGAAATAGAATAATTAGTTAAACACTAATTCACCCCCCTCTCAGTGTTTCCAACAACATCAAGTCTGAAATTTAGGGATAATTTAGGAATAACAGTACAACACTTATGTGATATAGTAACAGTATTTAATGAGACAAGGCCAAAGTACAGATTTGAGGTGACGATAAATCTTTATGAATAATGACAAGGACAATTAGAAATGACATTAGAAATTAATACACTTCCCTGGCCCCTATGAAATTATGACTAGTGTCCATAGTTGTCATATTTGGCACATGGTATAGAACTTTCTTAATGCTGCAATCATAGATTTATTGCAGTAATAGATATAATTACCTAAATCTATGTGCTAAAAAAAGTGGAAAAAATTCAAAGGTTTACACTTGTCAATCGATATCGCACACGCCAGGAAAAAATGTGGCAAGAGTAGAATGATCCTGGCAGCTACATGCATTAGTTGACATGGCTCTTGTTATGGGCATACTTGAAGGAATGCTATGTTGAAGTTGCAAGAAGAA
This sequence comes from Thuja plicata, assembly GCA_018584345.1. Taxonomy (NCBI): domain Eukaryota; kingdom Viridiplantae; phylum Streptophyta; class Pinopsida; order Cupressales; family Cupressaceae; genus Thuja; species Thuja plicata. Next base: position 1,498,241 of record MU226166.1, read on the forward strand.
GGTTTGCACCCGCTGCTGCAGGAGGTATTACTTATTGTTCATTTGGTGTTGGATTTTTGAATTTCTAAGAGAAAATACTTAGAAAATACACAACAAAAATATTATAGAATTCAAATTCTTCATTAACTTATCCAATTTACTCTACCTCTATAATGAAATAAAACTCCTACTTAATACAATTCCAAAATTACCATATTTGGTAGATTTTCAAGAAAAATAGATTTTTCCATTTTTGGTAATTTTCAAAACTCATCCTATGAATCCTGATTTTTCCCAAGAAAAGATCCCAACTAAGGAAATTCAAATTGCCAACTAACCCACGAAATTAGAAACATGATTTCAGATTTATTACAAAAAACAAAACTCAAAACACTGGAAAGAAATAGAAAAAGACAATTTTGGAGGTCAAGAAGAAATTTTAGGCTCCCAAAAAAAGGTCGAAATGGCCACCAACAATGATGGCTGAATTGGAATTGCCATTAACTCTACTTCACAAATCTACCTGGAAAATTTCAGCCAAAACCTATGTCATCCGAGTCAAAAGTTATGACCCTCTGAAGCTCCTGCATTATTCTCCCTTGCTTGAAAAGAACATAACTCCAGCAAGTTCTAGTTCTCAAACTGCTTCTATTTAGGCTCATCTAGCTTCTTTAAATATCATTCTCTAATCCAAGTGCTATCTGCTGGTGCCAATCCTTCCCATTGCACAAGATATTTGTGGTAGTCACCTTGACAAGTTTGAGTTGTGCTCTTGTCTAGAACCTATGCGACCTTTTCCTTTTTCTTGATTGGGACAGTGTGTGTCTAATCCACCTCATCCTTATTTTCAATAGAGGCATCATCGCCATGGAAATTATATAAATTATAGATATTAAACATAGGATAAATATCAAAACCACTGGGAAGCTCTACCTCATAAGCATTATCATTAATCTTCTTCAGAATCTTACAGGGACCAATTTTCTTATATTTCAATTTGTGATAAGTACCGGTAGGAAACCTCTCCTTACATAGATAAACCATCACTAGATCACCTACACTAAAAACCTGATACCTTCTAGTAGTATCTGTAGAAGCTTTATACTGCTCATTGTTGTCTTGTAACTTCTATCTTACATCTGCGTGCAACTGGAAGAGTTGTTCTGCAAAGGCTTGTCCATCATCACTAACTCTGTCACCCAAGGGAAGTTGCACCAAATTGAGAACACCCTGAGGATTTCGACCATAAACAACTTGAAATGGTGACTTACAAGTTGACCTATTCACAGAGTTGTTATAAGCAAATTCTGCCTGGGGTAATGCCAAATCCCATTGCTTGGGCTTGCCTCCAACAATACATCACAAAAAATTACCCAAACTTTGATTGACCACTTCTGTTTGGCCATCAGTTTGTGGATGATAAGCACTACTAAACTGTAACTTTTTCCCCACCTTCTTCCATAAGGTCCTCTAGAAATGACTCAAGAACTTAGTGTCCCGATCATAGGTAATTATTTTTGGAACCCCATGCAAACTCACTATTTTAGAAAAGAATAACTTGGCCACCCTAGTGGCATCACTAGTTTTCTTACAAGCAATGAAATGAGCCATTTTTGAGAATCTATCCACAACTCCAAAGATAGAGTCATTACGTCACTATGTATGTGGCAGTCCCAGCACAAAATCCATACTCAAGTTTGTCCATGGTCCTATTGGTACTGGCAATGGAATGTACAAACCAGTGTTCTGGGAGTGCCCTTTGGCTACTTGAAAAATTTGGCACATTTCCAAAAACCTGGTGATATCTCTCTTCATCTTTGTCTAGTAGTACTTATCTGCTCCAAGGCTATTATTTCATCCATCCCAAAATTCCTAGCCATACCACTTCTATGAAATTCTCTAATAATATTTTCCCTCATGGAGCCTACAAGAACACAAAACTTTTTTTCCTTGAATAAATAACCATCTTGCATAAGATCTCACCTTGAATAGTGTCTATGTACCCAGGTATTATATTCTTCAACTGATCAAAAACTTCCCAAAAGTCACTATCAAATTCATAAAAGTCCTTGATTGCATCAAAGCCAACTACTTCTATTTCCATAATGGTTAGAAGCACAACATGCCTACTTAAGGCATCTGCAACTTGATTCTGTTTCCCTGATTTATGCTTCAGAACAAAAGTAACCCCTTGGAGGAAGGAGACCCATTTTACGTGTCTAGTGTTCAATTTCTTTTGTGTGTTCAGATATTTTAGAGCAATATGGTTTGTAAACAACACAAATTCTTTGGGTACCAAATAATTCTTCCAATGTCTCAGAGCTTGCACAATTGCATGAAACTCTATATCATATGTAGAATATTTCATTCGCACAACATTCAGTTTTTCACTAAAAAAGGAAATGGGCTTACCTTCTTGGCTAAGTACAACACCAATGCCCACATGTGAGGCATCACAGTCCACTTCAAACACTTTATCAAAATTTGGTAAGGCCAATATAGGAGCTTTAGTGACCCTATTATTTAGATACTGGAAACTCTCTTCAGCCTCTTCAGTCCATGAAAACTCTCGACCCCTAGTGCAATCTGTCACAAGTGCTACAATGCTGCTGAAATTACAAATTTACTTTCTATAGAAAGTGGCCAAGCCATGAAAAATTCTCACCTCAGTGATACTACATGGACTACGCCATTCAAGAATGGCTCAAACTTTCTCTGGATCCATGCTGATACCATCTGCAGAAATGACAAATCCCAGAAAAACAAGGCTTTCTTGCATGAACCTACACTTCTTCAAATTAGCATAGAGCTTATCTCTTCTTAATACCCCCAATATGATCCTCAAGTGTTGCAAATGTTCTTCCCTTCCCTTACTAAAAATAAATATATCATCAAAATAAACTGCTACAAACTTTCCAATGTAGGGATGCAACACAGTATTCATGAGTATCGTAAAAGTGCTAGGTGCATTTCATAAACCAAAAGGCATAACCTTTCATTCATACAAACCAGCCCTAGTTTTGAAAGAAGTTTTCCATTCATCCCCTTCTCGGATATGGATTTGGTGGTACCCACTTCGCAGATCAATCTTAGTGAAATGTGTTTCTCTAGCAAGAACATCCATCATATCATCCAAATGAGGGATAGGAAAATGATACATGATAGTTATCCTATTGAGTGCTCAACTATCTGTGCACATCCTCCATGTTTTATCCTTCTTTGGGGTTAGTAATGATGGTACAACACAAGGGCTCAGGCTTTCCTGCACTAAACCTTTATGTATGAGTTCAGTTACCTATTTGTTCAGTTCTGCATGTTGTGTTAGACTCATTCTATAATCTTCTTGATTGGGAAGACTTTCTCCTAGAATAAGATCAATATGATGTTGGATATCTCATTTTTGGGGCAGCCCATCAGGTAGTTCCTCTGGGATGACATCTGAATACTCTTCCAACATTGCGGTTTCTTCTAGTGGTATTTTCAAGTCCTCCTCTTTCCCTCTTTGTACTACCAATGCGAACAACACCTTGTTACTTTCATCTCCTTGACAATTTCCTTTTCAGATAGCATTCTTTCATCTTTTCCTTCATTCCTGAGAGGTAACAAGATTACCTTAGATCCATCCTTCCAGAAAATGTAAGTATTCTTCTCTTCATTATGAAAACCTTTTCTATCACATTGCCAGAGGTGACCTAATAGGAAATTGCATGCATCCATTGGAATCACATCATACTATAACTCATCCTTGTAGACCTTTCCTATGGAAAATTTAACAAGGCACCTCTTATCTACTGTAACTTCATTTCCATTTTTGAACCACGTTACCCGATAGGGAGGAGGGTACTTTTCACACTGGAGATTTAGTTTCTCAACCATTGCTTTAGAAACCATGTTCTCACAATTGCCTCCATCAACAATTACTTGACATACCTTTCCACCTGAGGTACACCTTGTTCAGAATATGCTAGTTCTAAGCCATGAATCATCAGTGCCTTTCTACTGTATATCTTCCTTTGCTAGGATAATCATTGTCCTCCTCATCATGAAACTTTCTCCGATGTCTAGAGACACTTCTTGTTCTGATCCTTCATTGTCAACCTGTGCTAGCTTCACTCTCGATGGCCCTCCTTGGTTTCCATCTTGCATGTTAAAATTGGAACACTCAAAGGCCCTATGTCCTTCTTCTCCACATCTGAAACAAGTGAATGGTCTTCTCTACCCTTCCCATCCTCTTCCATTACCATATCCTATACCACGTTGAAACCCCCTTCCTCTTTGTTGATTCCATGGATTTGAATGTGTTTCTTCTTGTTTCTCACTACCTTGACTAGAACTTGAGCCTCCTCAAAATGGAGTTGATGTACCTCTTTGTCCTCCTCTATTAGTCTAATTGTACTGCCTAGTTTGTTTTTCTTCAGCCTTTAGAGCCAACTGATAGGCATCCTCCATACATTTGATCTAATGCATGCTTAGTTCATCCTAAACAGTGTATTTCAAACCATTTAAATACCTTGCAACCATCTGTTCATTACTTTCTTGATGTTCTATACAGATGGATAACGTGTAAAATTCATCTGTATAATCTTGCACAGAATACAAGTTCTGTTTCAAATTTTGAAACCTTCAAAAGAGTGTTTGAGAATAATCCACCAATAATAATTTTTCTCTTAGCTTTTTCTCCATTTTGCTCCATTTCTTGATTTTATCCTTCCCTTTCTTTGTTCTTCCATTTTGGAGATGATCCCACCAGATCATTGCATGTCCCTTTAACTTGGTGCATGCAAACCTCATCTTCTTTTCTTGTATCATAGACTTCCATTCAAAAAACTTCCCCATCTTGTTTAACTAATCTATCACTTTGTCTAGCTTAAGACTACCTGAATAGTCTGAAACATCAACCTTGATTGCTTCATTTTTTTGCCTCCAAGGCTCTGAGAAGCCTCTCTTCAAAACTCACTACTTCTCATCTTTCTTCTATTCCTTCAACTCCTTGGTTCCCCTCTCCATCAGATTCATCTTGTTCTCTTTGTAATCCATGGTTTTCCAATCGGTTCATGAGTGTTGCTACTTGTCTTTGCAAGCATATCATATCTCTCTATGTCTGGGTGAGACCTCTACCTCTTCCTCTTCCCCTTCCAGCTATCATCCCGCTCTGATACCAAATGATGTAGCCCAAAACCCTTAAGAGAAAATACTCAGAAAATACACAGCATAAATATTATAGAATTCAAATTCTTCAAATTAACTTCTCCAACTTACTCTACCTCTACAATGAAATAAAACTCCTACTTAATACAATTCTAAAATTACCATATTTGGCAGATTTTTAGGAAAAATGGATTTTTCCATTTTTGGTAATTTTCAAAACTCATCCTATGAATCTTGATTTTTCCCAAGAAAAGCTCCCAACTAAGGCAAGTCGAGTTGCCAACTAACCCAAGAAATCAGAAACATGATTTCTAATTTATTACAAAAAAAACAAAAATAAAAAAATTGGAAAGAAATAGAAAAAGCCAATTTTGGAGGTCAAGATGAAATTTCAGGCTCCCAAAAAAAGGTCACAACAACCACCAACAAAGCTAGCTAAGTTGGAATTGCCATTAAATCTACTTAACAAATCTGCCTATAAAATTTCAGCCAAAACCCACATCCGAGTCAAAAGTTATGACCCTCTGAAGCTCTTGCATCATGATCAGTTCATCATTTATATAGGATTCTCGTCAACTATCACTGTAAAGAAAGTTGCAAAATTGATTCTACTTTAAAAAAAATAAAAATAAAAATTTCCTTTTTAGCTCAAAGGTTTCTAGTCAACAATATAGGTTTTATATTTGGAATGGTCTAATTTAGGCTTTTACATTTGTTAGGATCTAATCAATGGTAGGGAGAATGCTGGAAAAGGTTGTAGAATCAGGCTTTACACTTCTCAATTGCATTTTTTGATAAGTCTCTCAAATCTATCTTTACAAAAAAATACGATATCTTGATCAATACTTGATGAAATCGAATGATTCCAAATCCAAAATTTCTAGGATTTGGGTCTCTATAACATCCAATAGGTGCATATAAGTTTATGGGAGGACTAGTGGGTGGGAGATAAACCTCTCAGTAGAAACAAACTTAGTCTCCTTAGGGATCATTTGATTTCTCATTTTGGAGACAAAGTCAGTGACTACATTTCTCAGGATAAGAAATGGAAGAACCTTGCTAATGCTTACCATGGCCAAGAGCATGTCCCACCCTACATTCTGGAGCTACAAAAACTGATTACAGAGATTAGGATCCCCATCTCTCATATTGTTGACAAGGTTGTGTGGTGTCATAGCAAATCGAGGGAGGTTACGGTCAAATCTTCTTACCTTACTAACATTAAGGTTTTGGCCGATGAGATGAGTTGGGGAAAGGTTTGGTTTCCCCAGCTCATCCCCAAAATATTTTTTTTTTGGTGGACCAATCTTCATGGAAAAATCCTTACGTTAGACAACCTCTAGAAACAAGGAGTCCAGCTAGTCAACAGGTGTGTTCTTTGTATAATGCATTCTGAGACAATAAATCATATTCTTTAATTCACTGCCCTTACACTTCTCAGGTGTGGGGAAAAATAATGAGTAAACTGTTGCTAGACTGGGTCTTTTTGGAGCACTTAGACCAATTCATTAATAACTAGGGTTGAATAGCTGAGCACCCTCTCATCAACATCCTTTGGCACCTATTACCCCCACATGTCTACTGGAGTCTATGGAAGGAACGGAACAATCAGATTTTTCAAGGAGAAGACAGCAATGTTGAAGGAACAGTGCGGCTAACTGTGAATCTGCTGAAGGAAAACCTAGATACCTGCCACTGGAAAATTCTCCCCATCCCCCCAAGGGAGTGGAGTGTATGATAGCTAAGGAATGGGTTCCTCCCACCTCCTTCTACATGACAGACAACTCCAAAATTCTGACAAGACTAAACACTAAATGGTCACCCCCGGAGGAATACATAACCAAGCTGAACTTTGATGGCACTGCCTCCAATGGTATTGTTGCGGGTGGAGGTATTCTTAGAGATCAAAAGGGTCACCTGATCCTAGCCTATGTTGTCCACTTGGGGAAGGGGTCGAATAATTTGGCTGAGATGTCTGCCCTCCTATGCGGTCTAAAGGTGGTGTCTGATATTGGGATTAAAAGATTAATCATAGAAGGTGATTCTAAAATTGTAATTGAGCTAGTTAAAGGGAACTATACTGCTGGCTGGATCCCAGCAAATGTGCTGCAAGACATTTGTTCTTTTCTCCCCAGGTTTGATGACTTCAACCTTTAGAACATTTACTGTGAAGGTAACGCGGTGGCGGACATGTTGGCAACCATGGGTCTTGCGGTGAATGGCTTAAGATGTTGGAGAAACTTAAACTCTCTATCCAAGCATATTATTTTGCTTATGGAAAAAGAAAGAAAATTTAATGATGACTAATGAGGCTATTTTTATTGGTCAAGAAAGACAGCAGGAAAGTTCACGAGGTGCCGCATCATTTCAAATTTTAAAAGAGATACGGGATTTGGTTATATTAATTATTACTAGCTAGAAAGACGGGCTATCAATGTCATTTTTAGAAAGAGTATGAGCTTTTTCAAATTAAAAGAAGATGTGGAGCATAACACGCACAAGGGAAAGAATGATATGACTGATGTGATTAATTGTTACATCAAGCCTTTATGGCGATATCCTTTCTCAACATGCAAAGCTTATTCATTTATCTCGGCCAACCACGTGAATAGTATGGGCCAATTTTGTGAGAAGGCGGACATTAAAACCGCCTAGTTTTTCATCTGGAGAAAAAATTGCTACATTTGTTGGGTTACTGGCTCTGCTTTGGTGAGGGTTGTGCTAAATAGAGGAGGGAAAGGTGGGATGTCGGTTGAGACCAAGGAGGAAGACTTTCCTAAATACAACTTGGAGATGGGCGGGGATATGGTACGGGTGGAACCCGCTAGGATTGAGGACAAATTAATCAAAAATCTGTGCATTCTCAACTACCTTAAGGAGGGTGGTTTCTTCCTGTTCATGAAGGCTATGGGTGGCAGTGATGAACTAGTCTCTCTACAGTTAGTAAAAAATTGAGATGAGCGCAAAGTCATGATAAATGGCATAAATTTTGAGATTAATGAGGAGGTTATCACATAGGCCACGGGTCTCTCCACAGAGGGGACAAAATGGAAGAAGATCACCAAAAGCTGAGATGACACCCATATTAAAAGATTCTTTAAAAAAATGGAGATTCCTGAATGTTTTAGGGGAGGATTCAATAGAATGACGCTACCAAACCCATGGAATGAAATGTGCCTCATTTTGATAAAGTATATCACTCTGGAAGGCTACTTCGGCACCTGTTACAACTACCATTTCCCTCTCCTTAACCACTTTAGGTACAACGATTCCATCTCCTTTCCATTTTTTCTACTCCATTTGATGGAAGCTTCTATTTTGGAAGTTAAAGAAAAAATGAAATCCAGGCAGAATTATTGTATTCTCCATTAGGGCTTAGTGCTATGCCTTTACAATTTCCATTTAGCCCTCTGCCCGCCTAGGACTGTTTCTCTCCATAACTTTATGTTGTATCCTGAGAATCCTAATGAGCTTCAAGTCACTCTTTCTAACCCCATGAATGCTTCCAAAATACCTATTTCCAAGAAGAATAAGCTGAGTTCGGCCGACGGTGACCAAATCACCATTGAATTTGAAGGAGAGGAGAAGTAGAATGATAGTAGACAAAGATCTAATAGAATCAATACCAAAAATAGATACAAGAAAAATCCTGTGAGAAAGAGCTGCACTAATGAGGATGAAGGGGAAGAAGATTCAAAGGAGGAAGAAGATATCAAGAAGGTCACTAGGGGGAAAGCTAAAGTGGGGAAGAAAGTTAAGGTTGAGGAGAAAGAAAGGGAAAAAAAGAAGAAAAGCTCTATAGTGGATGGGTCTGTGAAAAGTCATGTGAAAATTCATGACTCTCATGTCTCTGCCAGTTTTGGTCTCCTTACCTTTGACCTTTCCAAGAAAAAACTCTTTGAGGAGATGAAAGCGGACTCGCCACTCCTAACTTCACAGCCCCCTAGCCCCCAGGTGGTTATAAAGATTGCTCTGGAGGACTCCAAAAAAATAGAGGAGAAAATGTTTGATGCTATGAGTGACACTCACATTGTTACTGCTGGTACCCAGGAGCCACTATTGTTGTCTGACCCTAAGGTGGAGCTAAAGGAAATGAGGTTGGAAATTAAAAATCTCAGGGAAAGCTTTAATAGGGTTTTGGACTTTGCTGTGAAGGTCATGCATGCGGCTGCCACTATGCTCCAACTCCTTCATATGGAGAAAATGAACCCAGGAGGTGAGCGAAAGGATGAAGAACTGTACCAATTCCTCATGGACGACTGGCTTAAGCTCTTGTTGAAAGGTGGGGAAGGTAACCCCAAGCAGCTTCCTTTTCCTCTATTTATGGTTAACTTTTTTTCCTGGACTTTTTGGTTGGGCGATTTGGGCCTGTTAGATCTTTGGTTAATCTCAAGTTTTTGTAATCTGTTGTTTGTTACTGTTAATGCTAACTTTACCATTACTTACTACCACATGCTGGTTACCAACCTCATGGTGAGGTTGGGGCCTGTTAGGACTTCCAGACTGGTTACCAGCTCCATGTTGGAACTGGGGCCTATTGATTTTCTTTCTTGGTTTTTGGTTTTTAAAATTGGCATAGGCTGAGGGTTTGTTGTGTGTGTGCTTTGCTAGTTGTCAGCACTCCTTGTGCTGGTTTTTTATGTTCGGGTCAACCCCCAGTTTCAGCTGCTTTTTAAAATAAAAAACATCCATTAGGTGTCAGATAAAAATACCAACATATTTAACCCCAAACAAATGCCTGCAATCATACTATTTTTATTAGGACAGCAACATGGAAAATGTAATAGTTTCACTCTTTATTGATACTACACTTAGATATTCAACCAAATCCATCTTTATGGATATTTTTCAACATATTGAAACTTATTCTAAACTAAGAAAACTGACACCAACGCTTTCTATTTTCCTATGAACTACTTTTGGTTGTTGAAACATGTTTAAGAGCATGTTGTCATCTTGACAATTTTTGACAACTTTGAGTTTTCTTGTACCAAAGATCTAATTTATCATTCCTATTACAAGACTATGGTGACTAAGACCTTATGAGAAAAAAAAACATTAAAAAAAATCCTATTCTACATTCCATTGGATCTATTGTCTTAGTCATGAAGTTTATTATTTGGGATTTCTCTTTGTTGCTTTGTAATTTTTTTTCCCTTAGTTGCTCTTTATTTTTTCCCTGAGATGTTCTATATTATGTTCTCCTGCTCTGCTATGTATTCTCCGTCCTACAATACTTTGTATTTGTCTACCTATGCATTGCTCTATGCTCCTCTTTATCTTTTATACCTTCTCTCCTCTATATATTTTCCCTCACCATTGTGATCTTATTTCTGACAGTTACATCTTGCATTTGCATCCTAAAAGTTCGTAGTAATCATATAAAGGCCTGCTAGAAAGCATCCTATATAGACCCAAAGAAATATATTAAATACATTCCATGTCATTAATACAAAAACTCATATAGTATCTATTTTTTAATTTCCCCTTCTAGAATTTTCCTTAAATTGTATCCTACAACACAATTTCAATAACTAGGGTTAGAGAGGTGGCTTACTGAGTAGGATATTTTGTACATTGTACTTTGAAGATGAGTTCTGCAATCAACAAGTAAGGAAACAAGTGTACATTTATACATACATAAACAAATTTTTAGCATGATATAATCTATCTTAAGCCTTATGAATTGATAAAGAGATATACAAACCCTAGCCTAGAGATTCAAATAACAAGGATATGGAAAAGTTCAATTATATCATCTAAAACATAGAGTGCATATAAATACATATAAGACATTAAGCTAATTACTTATCACTGAAACAAAATGGATTTAAAACTTATAATTTAATCATAGCTAGATACAGGAAAGCATAATAGAGATCGTTAACAGGAGGCCTTTACAAATTTGATGGCCAAATTTGGAATGCTAAATGGAATTACAATCTAGTTGAGGTTATAATGTAACATGAAGATTACACTTCAGGAGTTGCCATTAAAATATTAATAAGTGCTTAATAGTGATATACTAATCTAAAGGTTGTTGATGACAATAGAACTATATTTTGCATAAAGTGCAAAGATGGATTTGTTTTGGAGGTAGAGAAGCTCATTACTAGAGCTCTGGATCATTTTAGCTCAAGCTTCACTTGGTTTCGAGAATAATTTAATATTTTCTACTTAACAAGGCCAACCACATGAAGGTGGAAGCTCATATGGCCCCACCCCCCCTAACATCACTCTAAATTACCCATTAACATCCAACATTCATTCATTCATTCATCCATTTATGAAATATAACATTTAATAATTATAATCACATAACATTCAATAACACCTAAAATTAATTAACAATTGGTTACACATTCAATGTACACAAGAAAGGTTACACCATTTCAATTTAAAATGTTTTTGATAGCAGGGAAAAATAGGTTTTAAATGGGGACCCGAAACCCCTTATAAGCTAGAATAATTTCAATTTAAAATGTTAGCTTGTATTAAAAATTACACAATTGATGTTCAATAGAAAATGAATACCTCCATCACTGCGATGCATGTCACTTTCATCTTCTATTCCCGCATTTCCTTGATGCAAGGAAGACAACCCCAACAAATATATATTAGGTGGTTCCTTCAGTCCATTAAATGACAGATATAGTTGGTAAGGAGTGAGATATTTCACTAAATGAGGGTAATGTTGATGTAATCTATAGGGTGTATTGACTTATACCTGTTGATCCATGTCACTATGCAGGATCCTCGTAAAAGGGGTTAAATTTCCTGCATATGTGAATCATTTATCTCAATTTAGCCAATAATTACATGATACCTATGCTACAAATAACATAGAATACAACATGAACAATATGCATTCATCATAATCATTTTATATTATTTTAATTCCTTACCTTTACATTATGTTGGCTATGTAAGATTGTCAATAAAAGGGGTGACGATGTCTGTAGTCAATTTCCTATTTCCACAAAGGGTTACAATCACACAAAATATATGCATGTAATTAGCACCAACAATTGAGCATCATAAGCAATAAATTAATTATGAAAACATATAAGTCAAATAAATTTGTATGACTAGATCAATATCATCATCATCATCATCATCATCTCATCATAAATTGATTTCTTATGTATATAAATTGTTAAAACAATATATTGAAATACTTACCAATGGACGAAAATTGTGCCCCCCTTCAATGTGACCATGCTCTCTACAATGTTTCTCAGTTGTTTTGACGAGAAGTCTTTGAGTCTTTAAGCCCTTGCAGTTTTTGCAGGGACAATAAAATTTTCCATCACCTTTTCTTTTAAAATTACCCCACAATCTAGCAATTGTCACCTTATTTTTTTCTAGGTTCATATTGTCAAACATGGTCTTTCTTCACAGGAAAATATTTAGGCTATAATTATACCAAAAAATTCTCTCCCATACTCTGAATTATGATATTAACATTGTAATCCATCAAATATAAACATAGCAGCATTAGTACTATCTTGTATAAAAGCAAGAGTAAATCCATTAAATAGATTTTGACTGCAAAGCATTCTACATTCAATCTAATCATGAATCATATTTGATAGGAATGTTATTCATATTTGACTGGAATGCTAAGAAAATAAAATATCAAATATAAAATATTCACTTTGACATATTTTATTTGACAGAAATGCTAAGAAAATAAAATAAAAATATAAAATATAAAATATCCACTTTGACATATTTTATCACAATAGTACATCTGTTTCCAGGTAAGCTGGCAAATCTACATCTTCATCACCTGTGCAAATCCAAAAAAATTACAAAAAAATTTATTACTTTACCCAGATGTCTATGACTAAGAAGCAACATGAAATACCCTTTGTGTTGGCACCCAAAGATGCATATCAAAATGTGTATCCTTTCCATCTTTGTCAATATCAAATTGTGTTACAATTGCAATCAAATTAATTCACATAGATCAAAATTCGTACCATTTTTCATCATTTGATGCACAACATATGCTGCAATAGAAGTAGTACCTTCCCTATTTTGGAAATAATTTTTTAGGTGATATCGAAAGCCACATACCTTACTATTGGGTTAGTGATTGTGTCAATAAACAATGTTTTCTGATCTCCTGCCACCTCAATTAAATCTCCAACTTCCTTTTCCATGTTGTGATAACAACACCATCTTATTTGGAAAAGAAAAAAATATCTTCTTTATAGCTCCCCCTAAGCCAACACATTCTTTTCAAAGAGATTTTCTATGCTAGAGCTAGGTGTAACCGCAATGTTTGATGTATCTTCTTCTTCTTCTTCTTCTTCTTCTTTCTTCTTCCATATTTTGTTTTTTTCCTATCTTACTTCTTCTATGTCAATATTTTTCATAGGATCATTAATTCTTGCTGATGTAACATGATTATAATTTATGCTTCTACAATATTTGACAATGTGTCCATTCTAGTTACAAAAAAAACATTTGATGTTCCTCTATCCTGAATTCTTTGTAGCCACTATAGATATACAGTGATCAACTTTGTGTCAAACCATTGCATAGTTGACAATATCCATAAAATGGTTTTTTTCTTCCATTAACTTGACTTATGCCATGCCATATACTATGTAGATTTTGTAAGAACCATGTCACATAAGACACAAATGATGAATGACTAGCATGCTACACAAATAATAGAAATTCAATGTACACTCCAAGCCAAACCCAAACAACTTAATTAATTAAAATCCATTATAAAATTCAAGTAAAACCCATAAAATTAGCACAAATGTCACATAATTAGCATGTAGAAGACTAGACATCATTGAATTGTGATACATTAGCTCAATAAATTCCTACAAAATATATACACAAACCATTGTGCATTTGTGCATTAATTAGTACATTGTAAGATCTTCATGCACACTAGCCATAATACACTTGGTTAAAATAAGAGAATCAATATCACTCAACCATGTCACATGAACAAAACTATATCCAATTCCACTTAATCGCACTACACAAGTACACTATGTCACGTCATGACTTAACACACACGTAGGCACATATTATGTGTGTCCTATTGTAATTTATCACAATGCACAAGAACAATAATCACTCCATAGTAGTTGAATTCAAATTAGCTATACATATATTGCATAAATGCAACTCTGCATTATAAGAGCCTTCAAGCAAATTCCATACAATAATTCGTATTGTACATCGATCATTATTTTCTATTGAAGGAGTTTGTGTTGTACATTGATCATTATGCATTGTAATTCATTAATGGCCAATGAAATCTAAGTCAAAAGCATGTGAAGTGGGTTGAATTTCTGCAAAGTTATTATTTTATTTTCAAGCATAGAAGAGGCAAATCAAATAGAGTTGCAAATGCACCAAGTAAAAGGTGTTTATTGCTAAATGAAATGAGAGTGAACATTACTGGTTTTGATTGTATGAGAGAGTTGTATAAGGAGGATGCAGATATTAAAGATGCTTGGGCAGCGTGTAAGAGTTCAATTGAGAATTGTCAAACCCAATGGTTGAAGTATTTCATACAAGAGAATCTATTGTTCAAAGGGAAGAGGTTGTTTATGTTGGAAATATTGACATTGATGTCAAGGGCATACAAGAGATTGTTAAAATATTGCCATTGATGTCAAAGTTGAAAGCATGAGATGCAATAAAAATACATAGTATGACAAAATTTAATGATGTATATGAGAAGTAAAACATTTACTTCATTAGGCATTGATATATACATACCTTGATTCCATTATAGCAGTCATTGTTTTTCTATTAAAATATAGAATAAAGTAGGGCCACAAAAAGAAATTCATTGTTAAGTACATCAAGTATTAGATCTGAGGATTTTTCATCCCAGATCACTATTCAAGGTATACATCCAAAAATAAATTCAAAATACATCAATATATCACAGTGACTACTCTGGTCATATACAAAATTGTGAAACCATTATTGAGTTAGGTTTCTTCTGCTGCATTACTATTCTCTATGATTGTTTCATAGTTATTATCTATTGTGTCATTGTCTGGAGTTTTCACTAGCTCTTCAATCATCATACCTCTTTTCATGGCATCATGATGACTATGCTCTTCATTGGTAGATCTGTTATGACTGGTTCTAAATATGGTAGTCGATGCAAGTTCTTCATTGGTGGCAGTTGAAATTTGAATATCTTTAGGAAATAAAATCATAGCTCCTTCATAGATCAGCCTCTAGAATATTTCTTTGGATATTTGGATGGTATTTGTTACCTATTTCACGATGGAAAAATGTGTGATTTTTGAATTAAACTCAGCAAGAACCCTCTTCTTATTTTGGAAAATATCCTCGTTTCTTTGCCTCCAGATGAGCCAAAAAACCTCAGTGGTGAAAGTCAACCAAAAGACATTGAGCTTTCTATCAAAATAATCAACATAACCTGCCAAGATCTCATGCCATGATAGGTTATGCTAATGATTCCAATATACTTTATTACCAAAGAAAATAGACCAAATCATACCAGCCCACCGACAATAAAAAAAAAATGTTCATAGGTTTCAACACAATCGCAGATAGAACAAAAAATAGTATTCTTGACACCTTGGGAAATAAAATGAACAACAACATGTTTTTTCAACAAAAAAATCCATTTAAAACATATCTTCATGGGTTCAACTTTAGCATGCCACAGGAGCTCAAAAACAAGGTGCCATTTATTGCAAGACCAGTTCAGTCCCAAGGCTTGGTTGATGTGACTAAAGATATTATCATTGTTATTAAGGAGTAGGTATAATTGTTTGCAAGAGGCTCTGCCAAAATGTGTGCCATCCTTCCATTTGATGTGTTCAAAATTCTGAGAAGAGAGAATACATTTGCTCGGAAACCAACTACCCACTAATTTTGAGATGAGAGTGTATGTTATCTTCTTAGAGGGGGGATATTGTATTTATTATTCAACTCTATCCAAGTGAGAATTCTACTATTCTCCAATATATCACTAATGAGTGATATACCTTTGCTATGTCAGCTTTAAGCAGAGCGGCACTGTATGAGAGCTAGAGGATTGTCATTAAGGTGTAAACCCCACCTGATAGACCTATCCAAAACCGAATAATAGGGATTCTTCCCAATAGAATGTGTAGAACAAAGGAATGTTCTGATCTTCCTCCATGCATTCCATATTGCAGCAAACACTTTAGAACCTGTAACCTTCACCTCAAAGTCTCCTAGTAGAATATCCATGAATGGAACTTTCTTCCATTGTTTGCCTCTTTTGATGGTAGCATTAGCAATATTGTTCCTGGTAAGTATTTTCCACGGTTCATTACCGGATACTGAGTTGATGATCCATTTAGTGGCTAGGACCATACCTTGCTTTTTGAGATCCTTGATCCCCAGTCCACCCTATGTTTTTGGTGTGCAACACCACTCCCATTTGAGATTATGTCTTTTCCTATTGCCAATGCCATCTGACCATAGAACATCCCTTAGGATTTTTTCTAATTTTTTATTCTGGTAGTTAGCAAACAACCAAGCTGAGGCGTAATATATGGCATGGGGTGCCAATACTTTTTGAACCACTTGTACCCTTCCTACAAGAGATAACATGTGGGTTTGCCACTTCAAGTGTTTCTTCTTAATTTTCTTGACAATCCAGTTCCACATGTCATTGAAAGAAGGATCAAGAGCAAATGGAATGCCCAAGTATCTGACAATGGAGTTAGGTCCAACCCACTACCACCCCTTATGGCTGAGCCAAGAAGGAGGGGTGTTATGCCAACCCAAGATGACAGATTTATGGGGGGATATCTTTTCTCCAGAAGCTGTACAAAAAAGTTGGATCCTACTTACCACTCTGTCAAATTTTTTCTCTGAAATATCTACAAAAAGGGCACTGCCATCAGAAAATTATTCTAGGAATAGGCTATTCTTATTAGGAAGAGTGACAACATGAATGGGTGGTCCAAATTCTGAAGCTTGAAGTATATAAGTCAAAGCTTCAGTAGCAATCACATAAAGGGTGGGAGCAAGGGGGCATCCTTGCCTGATGAACCTTGCAAGAGGGATGGTCTCTGAGAGTTCACCATTAACTTCAATAACCATACAAGAGTCTTTAAACATAACATTAACCCATCTGCAAAATGACTCTAGAAACCCCTATTTTCTAGCATAACCAACACAAAGTACCATTAAATCCTGTCATATGCCTTTTCAAAGTCAAGAAATATCATAGAAACATTCTAATTATTGTCTTTGGCCCAATGCATGGCCTCCCAGCTAGTGATAAGGTTCGCAAGTATATATATACCCTTTATAAAACTAGTTTGAGTGACTGAGATCATATCATTAAGGATGTCAGAGACTCTCTTAGCCAATAACTTAGCAATCACTTTATATGATATATTTAAGAGGGTGATAGGTCTCCAATTTTTAACTTGGTTCTTGTCACCTTCTTTAGGGAGGAGCATTATTAGTCCTTTGTTGACATTACTTCCCAGTGACCCACTATCAAAAGCATATCTGTATAAATCAAGCAGTTCAATTGAGATCCAATCTTTATTGGCTTTGTAGAACTCTACAGGTAACCCATCGATACCTGGGGATTTTCCATTTTCCAGAGCCCCAATGGCTTCTTCTATTTGTTGAATGGAGACATCTTTGCTCATTTTGCAATATTGTTCTTTGTTAATTTTCTTAGGGATGACACTAGTGCATTGAGACATACATAGGAAATTACCTTCATTGTGTTCAGAGCTAAAGAGGATTTTGTAGAAATCCACAAATGTGTTAATGATACAATTGTTATCACTGCTAATTCCATCTTTTGTTTGAATACTATTAATAGTCTCTCTGTTCTGCTTAGCTCTACTAATGTTGAAGAAATATTTAGTGCCTCTATCACCTTCCTTGATCCAGTTAGCCTTTGCTCTAATCCTTTGACCCTGGATCTTATATTCTTCGATAGATCTCAGTTTCCCCTTAGTTTCAATCAAGTATTTCTCTAGGTCAACATTGTCTCTCTTATTTTGTAACTAATTTTCAATATTAATAAGTCTGATGTTAAGATCTTTTTCCTTAATATTTTTGTCTTTAGCCTCCTTGGTACCAATGGTTTGTGCTATATTTCTCCAAGCCTCAACTAGGTTGTTCCATGTAGTGATAGGACAAGTGCCAGCAAATATGAACTTAGACAGGATAGTGACCATCTTCAGGGTTCCCAAATGGTCTGCATTGTCAAGAAGGGAGGAATTGAGTTTAAAGAGTTGTCTGTTAAAACCAACCTTGGATTGTTTATTAATGTTATTGAGCATGATACAAGCACTGATGGGGGAATGGTCAGACATACTGGCAAGGGAGACACAAATGGGATATTACCCTTGAGTATGGGATACACCAATGTCAAGAAAATTAACATAGAGTATGTTAAGTCTACACTAAATTCTGGCTCTACTGCTCTGATTATTGCACCAAGTAAACCAAATTCCACTATGAGTTCCCTTAAGCCCTTCCATTGGTTTAGGGACAGTAAAGTTGTTAGAGTAATCATTAGTTTGCTTATTAATTAAATCATGTTGATTTAATTAGTTAAGTTATTACTCTATGCTTAAGTTTCACTTAGGCAGCTTTTATTTCTTTAGGGTTTTCCCTTTAGGGTTTCAGTATCCTTTTATAAGGATTCACTGCTTTCATTTCATTACCGAGATTGTATTCAGTATTGTTGTTATTAGAAGCTTTATTCTTGCAACATGGATTTCAACTCTCTAGCTTTTTGGCCGCCATAGCTTCTTCTCTTCTTGTCTGTTTCTTACTTCTACTTGTAACTGTCATGCATGCAGGTGATCTTGGGTAGATTTGTCATTTATCAAATCTAACATGGTATCAGAGCTCGCTTACTGCTCACTGCTCGAGTTTTTTTGAAGCATAGAGGGTTTCAGAGGTTTTTCTGGCATCTTTCAGTGATTCTGGGGAGTCTTTGTTTTTTGGGGCTCTTTGGACCAAAACTGACCTCACGGTTGCGTCCAGAAGGCCCAAAAACCCTAGAATCCATATAAGGCATGTCCGTTTTGGACACCAGGGCGTCTGGGAGAATTTTTTGCCCTACCAGGGCCGTACGGACACATTTTTTGAGAAAAAATATTTAAAAATGTTTATTTTTTAATGGTTTTTGGGCGTTAAAAAACTGTGCGCAGTGTTTTTTAAATGGCGCCGCCGCCGGGCCACCACCGCCCCACCGGGGCTCGGCCACCGCCGGCAGTGCCCCCACTGTTACACGGGCTCCACCCCCTCCAGCCGTACTGCGTCGCCGCCTCCCGGCCCAGGCTTCGCCGCCCCTACGGCCCCCGCCACCCAGACTGCGCTGCTCACCTCTGGTTCAGACACCGCCTGCGCCTCTCCGCTCCGGCTCGCGCCGCCCCATCGACTCCCCCGCGCCGCTCCGCCGGTGGTAGATTTTTCGCCAACCCCCGTGGGCACTTTAGCTTAGTGACCGGTCCTATGAAGGACCAGGGGCTGCGGCCCAGCCCCCTGAGCATGCCATGCGCCTGGGGGCCCATTTTTTTAGCCCCAGGGGCTTATTTTTTGGTTTTTGAGGCCTTTCTGACCCTCCTGGAGTGTTTTCGCTCTAACTTGAGCATCCGAGGGTCTTTTTTTGACTTCCATATATTGTCGGAAATCTCTTTCCGAGAACTTTCTGATGATGAAGGTTGGGTTTTTGGGTTCAACCATTTCAATAGTGTTTTTTTCTGTTGAAGTCTGATGTCTATTTTAGCCTTCCGGGAGTCATATCTGGCTCATCCGGACTCCATTTTTGGCAAACGAGATATCGTCGGAAAGCTGGTTCAGTGAACTATTCAGTGGTAAAGGTATTTTTTCCAAATTCTACTCTAGATTTTCTCTCCTCTGATTTTGGCAGTTTATACACTCCGATGGATTGCTTGGGTTTACAAGTCCTGGGATCTCTTCTACTGTACTTCTGGTTCACTCTTCTTTCTGACTTCTGGGCTTGTATGCTTCTTCTAATGTATTTTTGTTCTGTAAACACACTAAGATAAAGTGTCTACTTCTGCATTTCTAGGATTTCGAGAACCTTGTATGGTTGTTGTACTCGCACTCTGTTATAAAGTGCCATGGGGGGTTATGATACTTTTTCCATTTTAGGTGCATCCACCTTTGTCAAGTGAGTGTACCTTCCATGACATTAGCCCATGCTATGTGTCGATGACACCGCCCTTTATCCTGTGTGTGTACTTTTGTTGCACTGTTGGTGTTCCTGGTTCTTCTTCTGCAGATGTTTCTAGCATTGCATTTCAGTGTTCCTGTCACCTCTCCCTGTTCAGCATTATGGGGGGGTTCACCTGTTGGTTCTATTGCTTCCTGGTTTGATTGATCAACTCTTCAGACTTTGTCTTCTCTACCTGGTCATGCACTTTAGTGGGGGTTCCAGCAATTTCTCCTAACAGAGTTTTCAGTTCCTTGCTTCAGAGATGTTTCTTGCTCATTCTTGTTCCTTTCTTTGGGACATCTTTTCCCTAGATTGAAGGCTTAGTTTCCTTCATCTAGTTTGCTTTCTTGTTTTGGGTACCTGATTAGGCCTTATTGCCGGGACCCTTCTTTCCTGCTTTCTGCAGTAGTTTACCTATTTTGCTTCTCCCTAAGTTACACTTAAGGGGGGGTGTTAGAGTAATCATTAGTTTGCTTATTAATTAAATCATGTTGATTTAATTAGTTAAGTTATTACTTTATGCTTAAGTTTCACTTAGGCAGCTTTTATTTCTTTAGGGTTTTCCCTTTAGGGTTTTGGTATCCTTTTATAAGGATTCACCGCTTTCATTTCATTACCGAGATTGTATTCAGTATTGTTGTTAATAGAAGCTTTATTCTTGCAACATGGATTTCAACTCTCTGGCTTTTTGGCTGCCATAGCTTCTTCTCTTTTTGTCTGTTTCTTGCTTCTACTTGTAACTGTCATGCATGCAGGTGATCTTGGGTAGATTTGCCATTTATCAAATCTAACAAAAGTTTCTCTTAAATCTTTCCTAGAAGAAGTATTCATTTCCCTTCCACTCAAATTTATCTCCTCCAGCTTTGTCACAAGGAGACTCAATCATGTTAAAATCTCCAACAAAATTCCAGGCAACCTCAGGGAGGTTGGACGTCAACCAATCCCAAAGTTTAGCTCTATCAATATAGTCATTAGGGGCATATATGTTGCAAAACCCTATAGTTTTACCATGGCTATAAAGGGTGATCCAAAGAGCCTTGTTGCAGGGTGAGAGCCCATGGTCCAAGAGATTATCACTGAAGATAGGGCTGATAAGAGTTGCAAGCCCCCCTTACCTCTTTCATGATTAGAATATAGACATTTGGATCTATCCCAAAGCATCTTGACCACATTAAAGGCTTGATATCCATTCACTTTAATATCATGCAAACATATTATGTCTTTACTCGGGAGGTTATTAAACCATCTTCTAATAATGTACTTTCTGTCTGGCATTTCCATACCTCTAACATTCCAACTGTTGATTTGTATCTTCATCATAAACCAATTAGGGGTGTTGTATTTTTGCATAATTTGAAAAAGCATTTAGGGATATAATTTCCCTTTAATTTATTATTTCTATCATTATTTTTATGACTATTTTTCCTTTCATATGTTTTTCTCTTTTTATTTTTTGAAATGACTTCAGTAAAACCCTCCCTTGTACACTTATTTATAGAGTTATGAGTTTTCCCTACAAATTTATCACTTTCAATAATGGAAAGCATGGAGACATCAGAGGCATTATTTTGTCCAAGGCATGTCTTGGGTTGTTGTGTCTTTTTAATTTTACTGGCCTCTGCATTAATCCTGGATAGGGCTATCTGTTGGGCATTCTTTTTACTGGAGTTATCTTCATTCACTTTTTCTCTAGGCACAGGGATCTACTGGGGAATACAAGAATTTTCCTTAGTGGGTATAGAGGAGTGTGAAGCTGCATGTCTAACCTCATATTCCTCATCAAAGAGGGTTTTCCAAGGTAAAAAAGGTATCGTCTTGGTTATCAACAGTATCATTGTTATTAGGAGTTGCTTGGCTGCCCTTCTTGTTACCATAATGAAATTTTTTCTGTATATTTTTAAGCAGGGGATAGTCTTTCTTAGTATGTCCATTCAATTTGCAATGGAAACATGCTCCAATAGCCCCCAGTCTGGATATCTCCCATTGGAATATGTCTCCATCAAAGTTCAAGGAGATGCTGTTAGGAAAAGTGACCCCAGGAGCAAGAACACGTAAAATGTAGGCATTTAAGTGAGGGAGGATGGCCCTAGTATCCTCGACTTGGAGTACTGAGACTAGATGCTTCAACATATGCGGTATGAAAGACTAGAATTCTGGTTGTACACCTTTTAGTTCAACCTAGAATGGGGATGCCTGGCAAATAACATTATCATGGTTATCTTTAGGAGACCATGGTAAGACCCAAAAAATGGTCTTTCCTACGGTCCAAAAACTCTTATTTAACACCTTCTCTTGCATGGAATGGTTTTTGAAGAAGACCACAAATAGTCCTTTTTGAATCATTCTGCTAAAGTTTAGAAAAATACCAAGTTTTTTTCCCCAAACATTGTTGAACTAGTCATCAAGAAATTTGTGTGCAGGAAGAAATTTAACATCCATGTAAACAAAAAAAATTGCAATGCTCTTAAGCCTAGATTTTTCTTCCTTTATTTTCTTCAAAATGTCCTCATTAGGTGACAAAGAAAGAGTATTACCAGTAAGAATAGGTTTCTTACCTTTTTCTCCATCAGGTTTGCAAGGACTACCTGATTTGGCTCCAAGACTTCGTCGATCTCCATTGGTTTCAGGTTTTTTGTCCTTAGCCTCAAACATCTCCCCCAATCGAGACACTCTCAAATAATGCAGAATCTGGACAAATAGATACTGAACCATCTATGACAACTTCTTTATAAGAAGGTTTGTTACTTAAATCACGAGCACCCCAACTATCATCATTCTTAGAGCTGATATCTTTATGTCTTGCCTTCGAATGATTTCCATTCTCCGGGCATGATTTATCTCCATGATTCACAATCTCAGGACACAGATTGACACCATCATTGGCCATATCATCAACACATGCCCGGGGAGAGAAATGGTCGAGCCGTAAACAACACCCAAAAGAATGAGCACAGTAAAAAAAAGTGGGAAAAAAGGACAAACAAGCACAGGAAGTAAAGAACAAAAAAACCCTAAGGAATACAGACACCCATGATAAAACCATCAACAAGACACCACATAGGCCCTGAGGGAGAGAAAGGTGGGGAGATGAGCCTTGTCTGATTTTTTTTAGAAAAATGCATAATCCCATTTTTTTATGTGTCACATTTTGATGTCCTGAAAAATTCCATTATAGAAGTCATTGAAAATCATTGGAGGTCATATATGAAGATACATATCTTATCTCTCTAGATTCATGAAAGGTCACTAATAGCAACCAGTGATTAAAAGCATCATGTGTATATTGAAACTACAGTTTATGAGAAACAAAGACAGTAAGCAGTATAAGTAGCGGTTCATTGCATATGCAGCAACCAAAAATAGTGGCATAAACGGTGATTTATCATACAACAAGTAGTCACGTCAAATAGAAAATGACTTATGGAATAACATATGAAGTATAAAGACATCGCTGGGAATAACAGTGACAAAAACACTAATCAGCCAGTGCATCAAAATTGATTAAAGAAAAATCACAAAAGTATATATACATAGTAAAAAAAATATAATTATATCAATCGGTGGTGAGTAGCTATAGTATAAGTGTGAAGAAGTGATTATAAATAAGGTACAGTATAAAGAAAGAAAATAAGAAAAAGAAGGTACAATATAAATAAGGTAGTTATAGTATAAAGAAAGCAAATGAGCAAAAGAAGGTACAATATTTTAAGAAATTATAATGTCGAGCCTAAAAAAGAGAGATTATAAATAGAAATACATGATCACAATTTCAAATGCCAAATCATAAGCGCGGGTCATGAGAAATAAGTCAAGCCTTGACCATGTAAACATGAGGACACTATTGTGACAAATTTTAACAGAAAAAGTAAGCAAAGGTACATGAAGCAACAGTTATGATGAACAATAAGAGAAGGTACATGAAGAAAGAAACCAATAAAAATAATATGAGAGTTCAAGTGAGCATGGGCATCTTTCATGACAATGCACAGAAGGTTGAGATGAGTTATTTAAAATTTGTGTAACATGTGATAGTACATATGCTATATAGTTAGCTACACTAAATTATCAGAGTGGCCCATAGTTTGGTAGAGTACAATGATCACATGGCAAGGCACAAATTTGCTGGCCTGAGTCAAATGCATTAAAGTCCACCTAAGATAGCTAAAAAGTAGAAATAGTGACATTGAGAAGGTATCATTGGTCTTCAACTAGTCTTGGCAATGTGAGTGATGGCACATAGAGATTTCTAGTAGTTTTAGCACTCTCCGGAACAAACCACACAAAGCTAATTATAATGGGCATTGATTCATTGTATAAGGAAGACAATAATGAGAGTTTTCATTGCATAAAGGTCATTGTATAGGATAAGGTTATTTTGGTTCCTCAATTGAATACAATTTATTTCAATAAAATTCAAGCCAGTAAGATTATAATCAGTAATGAATGCTTGTTGAGGATGGTTATTATTAGGATTTTGGACTAGTTGGGATGGTATTTGAGGTTGATTAACTTGTTCATTGGTTACAATTGTACCAGTTAACAAAATAGTACAAAATGGTTACTATCCACATTACCATGAGAGCCACTATTTTGAGCATCCAACAGGCAATAACAGTGGATATACTTACTGAAATAATAATTATGGGTATGCTTGGAAACAATCAAGAAACAAGATGAATTAAACACAATGTTAGTAGGTGCGATGGCGTGAATGCACATTGAATTAAATTAGCACTTTGGGAACTTGGCATCATAAAAACTTATTGGCTTTCAACATCTTATGTGGAATAGTGTTTAATTGAGCTTGGTATTTGTTATTTGTATTGCCTAGATGATGATATTATCTAGCTACTTCAGATGCAGCAAGGATGAATCAAGCTACAAGAATTGCATGGAACGTACCTCATCCCATGGTATTATAATGTATATGATTTTTATGGAGTGGAAAAAATTTGAATTGCATAATTCTTGGGTAAATACAAAGGATAAATTTCATGTGAAGTTGTGGCTCAAGTTATATTTGGTCAAAGGTTTAATTTATTCGAGGCCTCTTAGAATAAAATAATAATATTTCAACATGATTCATAATAAAAATCTTGTAATAAATAATAATAATAAAGGTATATTATATTATTATTTGTAATAATAGTTTTTATATTTGATTAACCATAAATTGTATAGTAGGTGGTTGAGACTGGTTAGAATGTAACCCCAAATTTCTTGTTTTTTTAGTCAACTTCCACATCAGTAAACAATGTTATGAGAGTATTTCCTGTACCTTGTGCTGTGTGAGCGCCATTCATATCCATCTTTTCCTTTTCAAATGCTTCTATCAAAGATCAACATAAGCATTCCAAGGAAGAGAGAGACATGCTTTGTCAAAGATGAACACAAGCATTCAAATGTGAAGACAGACATGTTGCCGATGAAGAAGCATATTAAAATAGATTCCTCATTGCACAACATACATAGCTCTTTCATAAGCATAAGTTAAATACTTTAATATTGATGCCGAAATGAAATATCAGAGGTTTGATAATACAAATTAAAAGAGGACATGTTTGCCACAATTCTGTTACAGTCTACAATAGACTTATCAGGCTCCAAAACTACCCTCACATCTTCACTTTCCTCACTCTCAGAGTATCACCAATCAAAAAGGGAACTCCAACCAATAAACCACTGCAGAGAATGAAAGGGAAAGGATCTCCAAGTGAGTCAGCACACTCCAACAAAGGTACAGGTCTGATCTAGTTTCCAAAGATAGACGATTGAGTAGATAAACACCTCATAACCCCTCCACATCAAGCAAGGATGAAGTGAAATTAGCTTAAATATCTTCCTAACTTTTGGACCCGGTCTACCAGCTAATAAACTCTCCACTAACCAGGCTGTGTAGCCTATTAAACTCACATGCCGCCACCAGGGTAAGGGTACAACTTGTTGTAGGGGTTCAACCTCTTTATTAAATTTGAACCCTACTATTTTATGTCTCAAAATTGGTTCAATCTTCTCCCCTAGCAGTCAAGGAACTTTCAGAAAGACACCCGCAAAAAATTATCACTTCACCTAACATTGGCCTGCAAAATGATGGGTTTTAACTCCTCTTTGAAGGTATATGGCTAGGCCAGGAAAGACACTGGCAACTTATTAAATAAAACACCAAATGCCCCAAAAATCCAATGCAAATAATCCCCCAAAAAATCATGATCAATTTGTCTGAATAATCTTCATTTCATGAAACCTCAAATCTCAAAATATTCATTAAAACCAATGTATTTTTCATGAACAAAGTGAGGGTGGATATCTTACCACCAAAGCTAGTAAGATTGAAGATGTTTTTTGTCAATGCCTACCATTCAACATCTAAGATAAAAGATGTTTTTTGTCAAAGCTAGCAAGATACAAGATGTTTTCTGTCAATGCCTAAGATTGAAGATGTTTTTTAAAGAAGGTTAAAAAATCTCAACGCCTATCATTCAACATCAAATTATAGAAAGTACCAGGGATGTAGCAATTGCCAGGAGCTTTGTTGTGGGAGCAGCCTCTCTGGCTCCTCCTTCGTGTGTAACCTTGCGATATACAGACGGAAAAGGATGGTGAGGAACCCTGTGGGAGAAGAAAGATCCAATAGCTTAGATTGACTAGTTTCGATTGATTTGTTTCTGTAACGGCCTCCAAGAAATGCAACCTCAAAGAAATGCGGAGCCCTCTTCTGCTCTC
This sequence comes from Thuja plicata, assembly GCA_018584345.1. Classification (NCBI taxonomy): domain Eukaryota; kingdom Viridiplantae; phylum Streptophyta; class Pinopsida; order Cupressales; family Cupressaceae; genus Thuja; species Thuja plicata. Next base: position 1,525,311 of record MU226166.1, read on the forward strand.
AATGATGAAAAGACAATGATAAGAAATCTATCTTTTTTAAAAAGTTATATCCCCATGATCGTCGTAATTATGACTAACATGGGCTTGACTCTTAGGTCGTTGTAATTACGACTAACATGGGGATGGAATAAAAAAAAATGACAACTTTCCTTCCATAGTTTGACCAAGCAAAACAAATGTAATGAATGGTCAGAATTTTTGGTCGATTTTAGGGGTTAAATGTACTAGTGACGTCAGTCCTTAGTGCTTCATCATTTATGCATTGTTTCTTTTAAGAAAATTTGCATATAAATGGAAAGTAATTCTTGCTTTAGGTTAGGTTTCTTATGTCACAAGGAGCTTACAATTATATTTTATCTTATCTACAATTCTTTCTTTCTACATTATGAATGAAATTTGAATTCCTCTTCTTAGATTATATAAATATCAAGGCTAAAAATCTAAAATTTAAATAGTTGAGAAGACTAGTATTATACTAGATGGCTATTGGAAAAAAATAAAAGTAAAATAATAGGTTTGATTTGTATAAGGTGTCTCAAAAATTGTGAGTGTCCTATTTGATCATTTTATTTTATGGTAGTTTTTTATTACATGTCATATTTCAATTGTATTTTATCTAATATTCATACTCTACCTCAAATGAGGCATTAGATTTGTATAAGGAATATAAGGTCATGTGTTGGTATTTTGTTGATGAGTTGTGAGACATCATAAGGTTGATAAATATTGAAGATTTTGATCATGCTTTGACTAACTTTCATGTTACCTTAGGACGCATAAGAGCTAAGAATAAGGTTAGTCACTTTAAATTCATGAGCAACTATGGAAAATTGTATTATTTATCATATGTTGCTTGTTTCAAGATGGGATATTATGACAAGTTGGATAACCATGTTGATGGAGCCAAACTAAGGATAATAGATAATTTATTAATTATTTTTAAGTGACATGCAAACTTCATAAACATAGGTGGTATATATAAAAAATTGTACCTTGTTTATACATCATATTTTGAAAGATTTCTAACATTTTAAAAAAAAACTATTTATTATTGTGTACCTCATATTTACCACACATTTTTAGAAGGTTGAATATCAGAAATATTATATAAATCCCTCACAAAATATTTTTAATGCATAATTTCTTTTAATATAATAAATTTTGTTTTATATTTTTATTTAGATATATATTATGCTCACTACCTTATTCTTTTTGTATTATACCTCATTTTTATTTAAATTAATATTATTCTTCCACAAACATTAACAAAGAAAATATAACAAATCAAATTGGGTCAAGGATAACAATATGTCACAAAATTAAAATTAATCTAATCAACGTGTGCCGTATGACTTCATTCAAGTCGTTAACGTCTGCCAACTTAATATACAATTAACATTATCCACGACAAAATTTCATTGAAGACAAACCGAAAGAAAGCGGAAAACATAAAAGCAAAGCGTACTGAAATGTTTTTTTCAATTAAGAACTCCAGGAAATTATTGGATCTACAATATGAGAAATTCCAAATCCATAGATAAGTTAATCTATGAATAATGGAAAATACAGCATTGATAAGATACAATATTATTGGCAATGAAGTATATATATGTTCTATTATGGTGAGGAGGCAACACCAGCAAGGGATTACATCTACTAGATCTAGACATGCGATATTCTAAATCCATAGATTGCTTAGTCTACGAATTATTGGAAAATACAGCTCAAATACAATATTATTGACAATTAAGTATATATAAATGTTCTCTAGTAGGGTGCAGGGGCAACATCAGCAAGGGAAAAGCTCTTCACGGCTGGCCCAGCTGCAACTCTCTCCATTATCATTCTCCTGCTTCGTGTTTTGTGGGCCTCGCACAGCTGAGGTAAATATATTCCTGCATTCCTTATAAACTTTGTTACCATCTATTTGAATAATATAATCATATACATTTCCTGAGAAGGATTGAATAAAGAAAAATATGTCACTTACCCTCTCCTGTTGCGAGATTTTGGTAGAGATTGACAATGTTGGGGCAGCTGTTCTGGCACATTTCTGAGCACAGTTTTGACGTGAAATCAGAATATTCAGACAGACCGTCAGTTGACATGCCCACACTCATTCTCTGCAACCCACAGCTTTGCAGGCACTCCTCACTCTCAATCCATTCCATCATCTTCTCCGCCATTACACCCGACGACTATAAAATAATTGTACAAGTACCATTCATTATTCAATAAAACTATCGTTTAGAGAAAAATAAAGAGAAAAGTATTGGAGTATTGTAAGAGAATGTATTACCTGGCATTGGTATTCGACTGATGATTTCTGTGTGGAGGGGACGAAGGAGTATTTCTTCTCAAGCACACAACGAGCTCCAGATGATGAAACAGAGAAAGCGCACATTTCTACAGGAAGCTTCTCACATTCCACACCTCCTTCACCTGCACAAAATCACCATTAACAACTTTAAAACATTAATCGAACTTCATCAACCATAAGTTTCGTCTATGATAACAACTTAATGCGTTATTATCAGAAGTAACCGTTAACGCCTTTTAACCTATATAATTCTGCGCAACAGATATAAAAATGACTTGCTACAAATTTGAAAACTAAGTTAAATTAAGCCCAAAAAGCAGTAGATAGATCCGAGGTTTCTTACTAGCTTTTTCTACAGTTCAGGATCGATCTCAGAAACATATAGATCTGAAGATGTTTAAATCGAAATATAATATTTATTGGCTATCATTTCAATAAGTTCAGAGTATTTCGAAGACAACGTAATTTATGCATTGCTACGAGGAGAAACAATAATTCAGAGAACGACTATTTCATCTGATAATGTCTAAAAAACAAGAAAATTCGTACCCATCACCAAAACACTTTGCAAGCTGAAAAGCGCAAAACAAATGGCGAATGCAACTCTCATTTCAAAAGCCATCTTAGAAGGATATCTGCAAACCTCTTTATTTGCCTAAGCAAAATAAAGAGCAAGAAAAAGAGGAAACTTGATGGAAAAGAATTGGAGAAATGAGATGTGAAGGAAAAAGCAAAGGAAGGAGGTGCATTTATAGGCGGGCTGTGGTAGACAACAAGCGAGAAAAGTAGAATGGGTGTGTGGCATGGAAGTGTGTGGTCATTGTCAAGAGTAACGTTGGCGTGGTCCACAAGGAATTTCGAGGCGGACTGAAAAACTTGTATCATGTGGAAAAGAAAATAAAGGTAGCATTTTTATTGGAAGTTCAAATTTTCAACGAAAGATGGTGTAATATTGGCCGGACGCGTGGTTTGCTATGTACATCAAAAGTCGTTGTAAGCGGTCTGATAATTCAAAGATTGAAGGGTGTACTTGACTTGATCTGTCATTACACTTCAATAATTCACACATCATTTATTAGTTGCTGCCATAAACAAGTACTTATTCCTTCCAATTAAATGTCAAAGCATCAACCAATTACTATTTAGAATTAAAATATTTGTTAATTTTTCCAAAATTTATAATTTTTTCAAATTTATTTTAAAATATGCAAATTGTTTTATCTATAATTCTATTGAGAGTCTTATTAGGATGACATCCTCCTTTGAAATGTCAAATCATCAACCAATAAGAAATAATAATTAAAATAGATTGACCAACTTTTCTTATGTTTATATTTTGTTTTCATTTTCATACAATAGTCATTTCACTATTCCATAATATGACTCTTTTTGTCTATTGCTTTTGACAATATGTGGGAATAAAACCACTTGTTTTTTATAATAATAATTTAATAAATACATACAATTGTATCTTTTTGTCCTATTTCTTTTGACAATGTATGAGTGATAAAACCACTTGATTTTTTAAAATAATAATTTAACAAATATGTACAATCATAAATAATGTATATATTAAATATAATTGCATAATTAATACTTATTATTAAAAATATATAATTATTAATAATAAATAGTAGAATCATTTTAATGAATAGTAATAGGTGTTATGAATAATTAATAGTATAATAAGTTGTTGTTACATGTCTATTATCATTATCATAATATAGATCAATTATTACATGTATAACAAGTGCCACATAGTGGCTAGTATTTGCCTATAATTAATTATAGTGATAACCACTAATTAATTATATTGATAATATTTAATATACTTTAATTAAGTATAATAATTTGTATAAATTCATAATTAAAATAATTATCTATATAATACTTTTTTAGTTAATTTACTATAGTTTTTAAAAATAATTATTTAATATAAAATTTATATAATAATATGTTAGATTTTTTGTATAAGTTAAATAATTTTTTATATTTTTTAATTGGTGAAAAGAAAAATAGAAGCACTTGAATAAATTTAGAATTTATTCCATAGTTCCATAAATAAATAATATATACATATATAATATTATGTAACAAAAATTAAAATAATAAAACAACATTGCATAAAATTATTTGTGATATTTTAGTGTTGTTTTACCAGCCAATTAAAAATATTTCGGGGAAGAAACCGCTAGTTTAGGAAATGTGGGTAGTGTGTCTAGGAAAATTGCCTTGAAAAAGTTAATAGATATATGTTTCTGTAAAAATCGTGTATAAGACCCCAAACTTATTAGCCAATTAGCATGAAGAGAAATAATTTTCATGATTTTGAAACATAAACATTTCACATGTATACTTTAAAAAACAAATTAAAATTTTTGAAAAATAAAAATACTAAATTGTAATTGGTTGAAACACATTGTTTTAATAATTAGTTACGAAAAACTCATTGCAATAGTATCTAGCCTAATGGCAAATACTAATATACATGGTATTATTTGATTGTTAATAGATATTCAATTGAATAATTAATGCTTATTATTATATAGTCATTAATAATAAAGAGTAGAATAATTACTTTATATAATAATAGATGTTATCAATAATGAATATGATAATACGTTATTATTATATGTTTACTATTATAATAAAGATCAATCATTATATGTATAATTATACGGTGATACTAGTTATCTAATTATTATTATATTTAATTAATTAATTATAATATTGGTATAGCTATTATAATTGTATAATTATTATTTTAATAGATATTCATTAATTTAACTTAGTAACTAAAAAATATTGTATATGAAGCTTTTTTATTGGCAAACCCATTACTATACATAATTATTTTTTGTTACATATATAAATAAGTATTGTTACAATGTTGTTTAACTAAGTAATATAACAACTGTCACTTCATGTCGGCTCTGCAACTTTTGAATGCTAGGTTTTGCGTCAGCTTTGAATGCGTGTTTCTACCTCATCCCAGGCTCCGCCAGGGAAGTTGGGAGGTGATTTTCCAGACCTATTCATGATCCTTGCAGGGAGAGATGATTTTGAACCCCCTTTGGTAGGGGTTGACTCCTTTTCCTCTGTGATGGTGGAGTCGCCTGTTGCCTTAACTGATACCACGGAGCCCCTTCCTAGGCCTGTTAAGGTGGATAATGTTGTTGCGTTGGGGGGATGGAAGATGGTGGTGTTGGGATCTGAGATTTCTGACACACCTGAGATGCCTGAATTCTCAGCGGGAGAATTCAGTCCTGAAATCTCTGTCCCAGATGGGGTTGTGGAGTACATATCTGCTGCCCTACACCTTGCCCTTGTTGGGAGGTTTGTGGCCTTTAGGCCCACCATAGAGATGGTGCGTAACTAGTGTATGGCCAGGTGGAAAGTGAAAGGATCTCTATCAATTTTTGTTATGCCAGGGGGCTATTTCTTTTTAGATTTAATGCTGAGGCAGATTTCAACAGTGTTTCTATAGGGAGCTGGTACTACAAGAAGCATGCTCTTCTGATCGCTAAATGGAAGCTTGGATTTAACCCATAAATTGATCTACAAAAAGCTACTCCGGTTTGGGTCCAGCTTCCTGGTCTCCCCCTAGAATTTTGGGATAATAAAGTGTTTAGATGGATAGGGAACTCCTTTGAGAGTTATGTGAATGTTGACTCGGTTACTCTCTCAAAATCCTGCCTGGTGTTTGCTAGATTTTGTGTTAATGTCATGATGAATAACTCACTTCCCAACTTTGTACTACTTAAGTCCAAGTGGGGGAACTGGAACCAGGCCATTGTTTATGAAAACACCACTCTACATTGCCATAATTGTGGGAAAAATGGGCATGTGGTGACTAACTACAAGGGCTCTGCTAGGCCGAAGGAACTACCTATCACTTGCCCATCACCTATGGTTAACATTGGTGAGTTTGTTGGGACCACGGTGAATTCCACGGTTGTTCTTCCTTCCAGTGATGGAGTCCCCCCCCCAAGGTAATGAACTAGAGTTAGAAGGGCCTGTAAGTATCACAAAGACTGAGAAGACTGAAGCTTGAGAAAAAGGGCATAGTAAGGAAGAGCCAAAAAAGAACACAGAAGCCGAGAAGGTGGAGGCTTTAGAAGAAGGTGAGATTCTCAGAGTGAACTCTGTAGTGGAGATGGGAACGACCCCTGTTGTTGGAGAAATGGTCATAGTATTATCGAACATCTCCAACACTATCATTAACAGTCCAAATCATTATAATACCAACATGGAAAACAAGACTCGGGTGTCTGGAAGTGCTCTGATGGGAAAATTCTTTGGGGAAACTTCTTCCAGCCGGCAGTGTGGTTTAGACCTTGGAGAGTAAATTTTGAGAGCTTCCTCCCTGTCGCAATCAACCTTGGTCCCCGACTGGTCAGAACCTAAAAGGAAAACCAGGAGAAAGAAGATGGCTGATGGAATGGAATAAAAAATGAAGGCTAATGTAGGGAGTGAAAACAAGGTGGGCCGCCCGACTGCCAAGGTGACCAGAGCTAAGGAAGCAGTAAGGGCCATTGCCAGCGGAAGGCAACTGACCCTGGAAGACTCTCAAAAAGGTAAAAGATAAAGTTCCTCTCATGGAACATAAGGGGCATGAACAGCCCACAAAAACAATTCTCTTTAAAGAAGTATATTATGGAGCTCTCAGTTGATATTGTCCTCATACAGGAGGTTAAGATGAAGCACAATATTTTTGTGCCTTTGGTTGATAAAATTTGGCCTGGGGTGGCCTTCCTATATAGTGAAGCTGATGGGGCTTCAGGTGGTGTTGCTACTCTATGGAATCCTAGTAAGTTATCTGGTAAATTTGTGGGTTCTTCTCACAACTTTCTTGCTGCATTTTTACTTGGAATAATTCTTCATGGTATATGTTCAACATTTATGCCCCAAACTCTAGAAATGAACAGGGTAGACTCTGGGGGGAAATCTCTAACCTCATTGATGCCAACCTTGATTTCCCTATTATGTGTACTAGGGATTTTAATTCCCCCTTGTTTCCCTCTGAAAAATTAGGAGGCTCAAAAGATTATTCTGATAGCATGCAAGAGCTTGCAGATTTCATGAGGTTTAGTGATTTGGTTGATATTGAGTTATAGGGTACGAGGTTTACCTAGTCTAACAATAGAAAAGGTAGACACCTTATTCAGGTTAGGCTGGATAGATGGTTGATCTCTGGTGGGTGGGATATTATCCCTTTGATAGGTCTCTCGCACCTCCCATGGACTATGCCTGATCACTCTCCTCTGATTCTTGACTGGGTGGAGAAAGCCCATGCTGGTCCCCGACCATTCCGCTATGAGATCATGTGGCATTCTCACCAGGAATTTGAAGATTGCATAAAAAGGTGGTGGAACATGCCTATTAGAGGTACAACGATGTTCAGAATAGCTAAGAAGCTTAAAATTATCAGAAAGGAGGCCACAGATGGAGCAAAAGCAAGTTCACAGACATTTTCTAGTGCAAAAAAGAGATAGAGGAAAAAATTAAACTCCTCCAAAATGAAATGGCCATGGGCAATTCCACTTGGGAAGCTCATATTGAGGAAGAGAGACAGAGGAATAAATGGAAAGATAATATAAAAAGGGAGGAAATCTTCTAGAAGCAATGATATCGCATCCAATGGCTTAAGGAAGGGGATCGCAACTTGGCTTTTTTCCATAGATCTGCTTCAATTCATAAGAGAAGGAACACTATCAATTCATTGGCTGGCGGTGGGGTGGTGATGAGTGAGGATGAAGAAATGGGTAAACATGCGGTGGATTTCTTTCATGATACCTTTAGTAAACCGCTTCAGAGGGGGGATGACACTGCTAGCTCCCATCTTTTGGAGGCTATCCCGAGTCTTATTTCTAGAGAACAGAATGATTGGCTTCTTTCCAAGGTCTCAGAAGAGGAAGTCAAAAATGCGATTTTCTCCATGGGGGATTTTAAATCTCTTAGGCCAGATGAACTTCCCTCGGCTTTCTTCCAGCATTTTTGGGATGTCATAAAATATGATCTTATCCATGCTGCCCGTGATTTTGTTAGAACTAGAAAAATTCTCAAGAGTATTAATAAAACTTACATTGTTCTAGTCCCTAAAATCTAAGACCCCCCGGAACTAAGTGATTTTCAGCCGATCAGCCTCTGTAACACAGTTTATAAAATCCTTTCAAAAATCATCACTAATAGGATTAAACCTCTCCAGGATAAAATTATTAACCCCAACCATAAGGGGTTTGTTCCAGGAAGGCAAATCCTTGATGCGGCTACCACTACCCATGAAATCATTCACTTGATGGATAGAGGTAATAATGCTGGCATGGAATTGAAACTTGATATCTCTAAGGCATATGATAAGGTGATCTAGAAATTCCTATAGAGGGTTCTAAATAAGCTTGGCTTTAATGAAAATTTCATTAGAATTGTCAAGGAGGTGGTAGAAACTGTTGAATTTGTAGTTCTAGTTAATGGTTCTCCTTGGGGGTCCTTTAATCCAGAGAGAGGCTTGCACCAAGGTGAACCCCTATCCCCTTATCTATTCCTCCTTGTGGCTGAGGTGCTGCCCTGCAATCTGTTGAGAATGGAGGCTTCTGGCCACATTACTAGATTCAATTCAGCCTCCACTCTGCCCCCAGAAATCATCCAACAATTTGTGGATGACACATTTCTTTTTGGGAAAGCTTGCATCAGAGAAGCGAGAGCTTGAAAATATTTTCTAAATGTTTATGCGAAGGCCTCGGGTCAGGTGATTAATTACAATAAAAGAAAAATTTACTTCTTTAATTCTGAACAAAGAACCCAGTTGAAAATTATAGAATGTATTGGGTGTAAGGGTGGTATACTTCCTAACACTTATCTCGGGCTCCCCCTCACTGTTAAGGAAGTATTTGACCCTTTCTGGAACTCTATACTTGAAAGAATGCAGAAAAAATTGGCAAGATGGAAAGGCAAGGTCCTAAGTAATGCGGGAAAGCTTCAACTTCTGGTGGCAGCCCTCCAAGGAATATCGGTTTACTTTCTATCTCTTTTCAAAATCAATGATAGAACTGTTGAGAAACTGGAAAAACTCCAAAGGAACTTCCTATGGTTTGGAACAGAAGAAAAGACTAAAATGAACTTGATTAGCTGGGATACAGTGTGCCAACCCAAGAAGGTGGGAGGACTGGGAGTGAGAAAGATAAAAGATCTTAACAAGGTGCTAATTTCCAAACTTGGGTGGCAACTCGTTAAAGGTAACTCGGGTTGGTGCAAAATTTTGAAGGCCAAATACTTCTTAAATGACCAATTCCCCACGGGTCAAAGCTACTCCACTGGGTCTAAATTCTAGAATTTCATGGTGAAAAGTAAAGGTTCCCTCCTCAGAGGCTTAAAATGGGTGGTTGGTGACGGAAAGAAGATAAGTTTCTAGGAGGACTAGTGGGTAGGAGATAAACCTCTTAGTAGAAATAATCTTTGTCTCCTCAGAGATCATTTGACTTCTCACTTTGGAGACAAAGTTAGTGACTACATTTCTCAGGATTTGAAATGGAAGAACCTTGCTAATTTTTATCATGACCAAGAGCATATCCCAACCCACATTATGGATCTATAGAAAATGATTGCTGAGATCAAGATCCCCTTCTCTCAAATTTTTGACAAGGTTGTGTGGTGCTACAACAAATTGGGGGAGGTCACGGTCAAATTTTCATACCATGCTAAAATTAAGGCTCTGGCCGATGAGTTGAGTTGGGGAAAGGTGTGGCTCCCCCAGCTCATTCCCAAAATTAATTTCTTCTGATGGACCGCTCTTCACGGGAAAATCCTTACATTAGACAACCTCCAAAAATGGGGGGTTCAGCTGGTTAATAGGTGTGTTCTTTGTAAAATGCAGGCAGAGTCTATAAACCACATTCTTATTCACTGCCCTTATGCTTCTCAGGTGTGGGGAAAAGTTATGAGCAAATTGAAGCTGGACTGGGTCTTTTTGGAGCACTTAGACCAATTCATTAATAACTGGGGTTGAATTGCTGAGCATCCTCTTATTCACATCCTTTGGCAATTATTACCCCTGCATGTCTGCTGGGGTCTATGGAAGGAATGAAACAACTAGATTTTTAGAGGAGAAGACAGTAATGTTGAAGGTACAGTACAAATGATTGTGAATCTACTGAAGGAAAATCTGGAAACATGTCATCGGAAAATCCCCCCCACCCCCCCAAGGGATTAGAGTGTATGATAGCCAAGGAATGGGCTCTTCCCAATTCATTCTATGTGATGGACAACTCCAAAATTATGAAAAGACTAAACACTAAATGGTCACCCCTGGAGGAAAACATAACTAAGCTGAACTTTGATGGGGTTGCCTCTAATGGCATTGCTATGGGAGGAGGTATTCTTCATGATCATAATGGTCACCTTATCCTGGCCTATGCGGTCCACCTTGGAATGGGATCTAACAATTTGGGTGAGATGTCTGCCCTCCTATGGGGTCTCAAGGTGGCGTCTGATATATGGATTAAAAGATTAATAATAGAAGGTGATTCTAAAATTGTTATCGAGCTGGTTAAAGAGAACTATACTATTGGCTAGATTTTGGCAAATGTGCTGCATGACATCTATTCGTTGCTCCCCAGGTTTGATGAATTCAATCTTCAACACATTTACCGTAAAGGCAATGCGGTGGCAGACATGCTGGAAACCTTGGGTCTTGCGGTGGATAACTTAAGATGTTGGAGAAACTTAAAATCCCTACCAAAGCACGTTATTCAGCTTATGGAAAAAGAAAGCAAATTTAATAATGTCTGACAAGGCTGATGTTGATTGATCGAATAAGTTAGCGGGAAAATTCACGAGGCGCCGCATCATTTCAAATTTTATAAGAGATATGGGGTGTGATCATATTAATTATTGTCAGCTTGAAAGATGGGACATCAAAGCCATTTTAAGAAAGAGTACAAGATTTTTCAAATTAAAAGAAGACGTGGAGCATAACATGCACAAGGGAAAGAATGAAATGACTGATGTGATTAATTGCAACATCAAGCCTTTATGGCCTTTAAGGTGAAACCATTTCTTGATATGCAAGGATTATTCGCTCATATCGGCAAACCATGTGACTAGTACGGGCATTCTCTGTGAGCAGGCAAAAATTATTACCACCTAGTTTTTTGGTTGGAGACAAAAGTGCTACATTTTCTGGGTTTTTTGCTCCACTCTAGTTAGGGTTGTGCTAAAAAAAGGAAGGAAAGGTGGGATGTTGGTTAAGACTAAGGAGGAAGACTTGCCTGAATACAGCTTGGAGATGGGCGGAGACATGGTGCAGGTGGAACCTGCTAGGATCGAGGATGAATTAATAAATAATCTGTGCATTCTTAACTACCTCAAGGAGGGCGGTTTCCTCCCATTCATGAAGGCTATGGGCGACAGTGATGAACTGGTCTCACTGTAGTTGGTGAAAACTTGGGATGAGCGTAAAGTAACTATTAATGGAATAACATTCGAGATTAATGAGGAGGTGATCACGCAAGCCATAGGTCTCTCCATAGAGGGAAAAAAATGGAAGAAGATCACCAAAAGCCATGATGACACCCATATGAAATGGTTATTTAAAAAAGTGGATATTCCTGAACGCTTTAGGGGAGGATTCAATAGATTATCGCTGCCCGAACCATGGGATGATATGTGCCTCATCCTGATGATGTACATCACTCTGGAAGGTCACTTTGGCACCTATTACAACTACCATTTCCCTCTCCTCAACCACTTCAGGTACAACGATTCCATATCCTTTCCATTTTTCCGTCTCTATTCTATGGAAGCGTCTGTTCTGGATGTTAGAGAAAAAATGAAAGCTAGGCAGAATTATTGCATCCTCCATCAGGGCTTAATGCTTTGCCTTTACAATTTCCACTTACCCCTCTGCCTGCCTAGGACTGTTTCTCTACTTATCCCCACACAGCACTCTGTGAACCCTAATAAGCTTCAAGTCATGCTCTCCAACCCCACGACTTCCTCTAAAACCCCGGTCTCCAAGAAAAATATATAGAGCTCTGCCGACGGTGACCAAATCACAATTGATTCTAAAGGTGAGGAGGAGGAGAACGACAGCAGACAAAGATCTAACATACTAGCCACTAAAACTAGATACAAGCAAAAGTTTTGAGAAGAGGTGTAATAAAGAGGAAGAAGATTCAGAGGAGGAAGAAGATATCAAGTAGGCAACTAGGGGTAATTCTAAAATGGGAAAGAAAATTAAGGTCAAGGAGAAGAATAAGGAAAAAAAGAAGCAAAGCCCTGTTGTGGAGGGGTTTGTGAAAAGCCATAACTCTCAAGTCTCGGCCAGTTTCAGTCTCCCTGCCTACGACCTCTCTAAGAGAAAACTCTTTGAGGAGAGGAAATCGGATTCCCCACTCCTAACCCCATAGTCCCCTAGCCCTCCGGTGGTTATAAACATTACCCTGGAGGACCCTAAAAAAATAGAGGATAAACTGCCTGATGTTGTGAGTGACACCCCCATTGGCAATGTTGGTCCTCAGGAGTTGTTGTCTGTCCCCAAGGTGGAGATAAAGGAAATGAGAGCGGAAATCAATAATCTCAGGGAAAGCTTCAACAGGATTGCAGATTTTGCTGTGAAGGTCATGCACACAGCCGCCACTACTCTCCAACTCCTTCACATTGAGAAATTGAACCTGGGAGGTGATTGTAAGGAGGAAAAACTGTACCATTTCTTTACCGACGATTGGCTAAAGATCCTGTTAAAAGACAGGGAAGGTAACCCCAATTAGCCCCCCCTTTTTTGTCTATGATTAACCTTTTTGACTGGACTATTAGGTTGGGTGTTGTTGGCCTGTTTGATCTCCGCATTAATTCTAGTTTATGTTATCTGGTGTTTTATGCTGTTAATGTTAACTGTACTCTTAATTACTACCATAGGCTAGTTACCAACCTCATGGTGAGGTTGGGGCCTGTGAAGACTATCAGACTAGTTTTTACTGTTAATTTCTTCTTTCTGTTGTTTGTTACTATTAATATTAACTTTACTATTAATCACTACCACAGGCTGGTTACCAACCTCATCGTGAGGTTGGGGCCTATTAGGACTTCCATGCTAGTTACCAGCTCTGTGTTGGAGCTGGGGCCTGTTGATTTTCTTTCTTGGTTTTTGGTTTTAAAAATTGGCATAGGCTGAGGGTTTGCTGTGGGTGGTTTGCTGGTTCTCGGCACTCCTCGTGCTGGTTTTCTGTTTGGGCCAACCCCCAGTTTTGGCTGCTTTTTAAAATCAAAAACTAAGTAATATGCTACAAATTCTCTAATTGACAAGAATTAGATGCAATGCGTCTTTTGTTTACTAACTAAGCAAAACATTTTATGTTTTAACATTTAAATGTAAATGCTTCAAAGCTAACCTTTTCTTATTACTATTTGTCAAAAGATTTACTACAATTATTATTCAACGAACTCCAATTTATGATTTAACAATGTCAAGATTATAATATTATCACTACAATTTACAACAATTTCAATTTCAATACAACACAAATGTTTATTACTATCATGTTGTAACATTTACTGCTATAATTCATATTTCCTTTCCAAAAGTTACAATTCAATTCCCATATAAGTTTCTTACTAAATACTTTCAACACATCACATTTAACTTGGGCATTTAACTTCAGCATGAACATTGACGCTTTGCGTCCTTGTTTAATATATATCTATTTATAATATATAAAATTAATATTATAAAAAATAATAGTGATTTGTAAACTTAAGAAAAAGTGAAATTATTTTGGTATTTCTAGATACGTGTTGTTATTGCTATCTAAATTTTCAGATCTTTAGTTCATGATTATTAAAAGATAAAATATAATAATATTTTTTTAGAAAAATATTATCTCCTTTTCAAATCTCTTTTTAAGATTGGATATTTAAAATTTTTGTTACAATATTTTTCAATGTAGTCTTTTAAGTTGTAACAATCAATTCTTCAGATTAGGTTTTATTTTTCTAAGTTGTGTTATTTATTTTCTTATAATCCTAGGTTTTTCCTACACTTTTATTAAGCTTGTTTAGGTTAAATAAAGTGAGTTTAACTAGTGAGTGGGTGATTTGAGGTGTCAACATCCTACAACGAGGTGACATTTTTCTATCTTCAGTTGGGAAGAAGCTCTAACTATCTTCTACACATAGAGTGGCCTCTCCTAGGTCTATATAAACTTACTATTTTGCTTGTATTTTCATATACTTGGAGATAGTAATTTGATGATATTTTACCTTGGATCACTTTACAATAGTTTTCTCTCAGTATCGTTGTTATGTTATTTATTTTATTTACACTTTCTTTGATGTATCTATTTCAGTTTGATTCTAGGTTGTAATTTGTTTCTTAGATTTTAACATGGTATCAAAGCATATTTTGGAAGATTTCATTATTTGTAAAGATCTTGTAAAATCTTCCTATGTTTTCTCTTTTTGTTTTGCACAATATTGAGAACCAACAAAAGTTTATGAAGATCCAGTAGACTTTGATTTACATATTTGTTTTTTAGATGAGCAGTTGTAGTAGTTTTGGGCATTTTGGAAGCATTTGTGGTTGTTCCATTGTGTTTGGGAGGTTAAAAAATCCTCATTTCCATATGAGGTTCATGAACCTCTTACAATGGAAGTTTTGCATGTCATTTTTTTTTCTTGTTGGAGGTGATTTTTAACTTTGGGCCTACATTTTTTGCAAAGTGATAAAGAAAAATACTTTCAAGTTTTTCTTTGTTACATAAAAAAACTATCTGGGTATAAGTTATTTTTTAAACGCAATAAATAAATCATGAGTAGATCGTATTAGAATTATTCGACTCGACTCCCCACCATTGTAATTTTTATTTTTGTACCTGATCTTAAAATGACTCGTTCTCAATCATACAAAGATATTTTTTAGTGCGGTTATTTGTTAAAAGGGGTACGATTTCATGATCTTTGTAGTGGTGTAAGTTTTTTTTCCCAAAAATTCAGAAATTTAGTTTTTTCAACATATCTAAAGGGCACTCCTCATTTTTTGAACTTCAAACCACTATAACTCTCATATATGATGTTGGATCGAGGTCATTCTTTTTTTTAAAGTGGATGTTTTGTTTAGCATAATACATTGGTTTTGGTTTCATGTTATTATTCTGAGATTTTACTTTTACTGTTAGAATTTGGGTTAATTTCTTGGACATTATAAAACTCAAGAAAATTACTCCAGCATTGTAAACACACAAAAATATAAAGTGCCAACCTTGTAATATCAAGGAGGGGTGATTTTTGATCTTGTAAAAGAGGGGAGAGGGGTCATGTGTTCTCTCTGTCTTTTTTTTCCTTTCTTTCTCTCTTTTTTGCACAACCAAAAATCTTACTTTTTGCATTAAAATGGATCAAAATAATGTACTAATACTCACACCCTATAAATATGATGGGGAGGTCACCTAACACTCTGAAATTCCTACTCTTTTCTAGGAATCTCACCAGGAATCCTATTCAATTCAGGACTCTCTAGACTCACCCTTGAGTCTCTTAGGGCTACTCTCAGACCCTAACCAGAAGGACTATCCTATTCCCTCTTTCCTAGGTTCCCTACCCACCGAAATGTATTACTTCTCACTGTCTCCTGCTCTTCATGACTGAATCACTATATTCATGCACCTTCTTACTTATCTATCTTTTCTACAAGTCTCTCTAGCCGGACCATAGGCTCACCTAGGACTTGTTTCCAACTCTGACTAGTCTCTCCTCAGATCCAAACACAAACACAAAAAAGAATAAAAATACATGATGGGTACCTTTTGACAGTCACATCCCATATGCCTGATCATGAGAGCCAAAAGGTATCCATTAAGCTGAAATGAACTCAGAATACTACTCTACTGAAGTTTGTGTACAATAGAAAATATACAGAACACACAGAACACTCTTCTTTATTGAAAAAATGCAAATTACAATGTAATCTCAAATCTACTGTGCTAGCCTATCAATCTCTAAGTTCTTCAACAACCCCCCTCTCTGGAAATGGTTCATTTTTCTCTCTTTTTATTCTTGGCCTCTTCTTGGTCAGTAACCGTTTTTAGGTTTCCTA
This sequence comes from Thuja plicata, assembly GCA_018584345.1. Classification (NCBI taxonomy): domain Eukaryota; kingdom Viridiplantae; phylum Streptophyta; class Pinopsida; order Cupressales; family Cupressaceae; genus Thuja; species Thuja plicata. The sequence goes on from MU226166.1 coordinate 1,541,717, forward strand.
TCCGCCTGAGGAATCTCAACTGACTCGACTCTTCATCTTCCTTCTGTAACTGTCATCACTATCTTTCTCTACATGGTCAACGACGTGGATGACCTTCTCCTCTGTGGCATCCTCTTTTATTTTGGTGTTTTATGACTTTTCAAGGCTTTCTCCTTCTGACACGTCAGCACACTTTATCATTTGACCGGTTCAGTTCTTTATCGCATAGTCGCGGGTGAAAGTGATTCTTCATATCTTAGTCTGTGACTGAGCGATTACCTGCTTGTCGCGCTCTCGCTATGCATTTACCTGACTTGGATTTTACCTCATGACTGAGCGATGACTCTTTATTGCGCACCCGCAATGCATTGTCCCAAGCTATGTTTTATGTTGCGACTGAGCGATGAGCTGCTCATCGCTAACTCGCTCACTTAGGAATTTAGCTACTGCTAGCTCGCGAGTGTGCAATTTATTGTTTTCTGTTCTCTACTGGTCTTCTGTGACTTTGCGACTGAGTGAAGAACTGTTCAGGTTTATACTGAGGACTGAAAACTAACTGTGATCTGCTCCTTTTGATCATCCAGCAAAATTGCTAGGGTTTGGAGCTAAACCCTAGGGTGCTCTGCACCATACTCCCCCCCTCTGAGAAGGAGAATTTAAGATGAACTAGTCGGCAGCAATGCCGAGCTAATCCCTTACTTTCTGCATTCTTCTTTGTCCATCCATGTAGCTTCTGCTTCTGGTAACCCTGACCATTTTATTAGGTATTCTTTGTATACCCTGCGCCTGGTTGTCTTCTGAATTCTAGAATCCAGGACGTTCTCTGCCTGTAACTTGGACTTAGGCTTCACCTGTGTATCCTGAACATTTTTTCCTATCTCCCTCTGCTGAGTACTTTCAGGTATCACTGGTCCTTTGTATGGAATCAAATCCTGCACATTAAAAACAGGTGACATTTCTAAATTGTTAGGTAAATCAATTTTATAGGCATTCTGCCCATACTTTTCTAATATTTTGCAGGGACCTATTATCCTCATTTGCAACTTAGTAGGTATCCCCTTCTGTAATCTGGCTTTGTTCAGATGCACCATTACCAGATCTCCAATCTGAAATTGGACCTCTCTCTTTCCTTTATCTACTTTTTCCTTCAATTTCTGATTTGACAGTTACAGAAGGAAGATGAAGAGCCGAGTCAGTTGAGATTCCTCAGGCGGATAGGAAACCTAAAAACGGTTACAGACCAAGAAGAGGCCAAGAATAAAAAGAGAGAAAAATGAACCATTTCCAGAGAGGGGGGTTGTTGAAGAACTTAGAGATTGACAGGCTAGCACAGTAGATTTGAGATTACATTGTAATTTGCAGTTTTTCAATAAAGAAGAGTGTTCTGTGTGTTCTGTATATTTTCTGTTGTATACAAACTTCAGTAGAGTAGTATTCTGAGTTCATTTCAGCTTAATGGATACCTTTTGACTCTCATGATTAGGCGTATGGGATGTGACTGTCAAAAGGTACCCATCATGTATTTTTATTCTTTTTTTTGTTTGTGTTTGGATCTGAGGAGAGACTAGTCAGAGTTGGAAACAAGTCCTAGGCGAGCCTATGGTCTGGCTAGAGAGACTTATAGAAAAGATAGATAAGTAAGAAGGTGCATGACTATAGTGATTCAGTCATGAAGAGCAGGAGATAGTGTGAAGTAATACATTTCGGTGGGTAGGGAACCTAGGAAAGAGGGAATAGGATAGTCCTTCTGGTTAGGGTCTGAGAGTAGCCCTAAGAGACTCAAGGGTGAGTCTAGAGAGTCCTGAATTGAATAGGAT
>MU226166.1:1551523-1570408 GCA_018584345.1 Thuja plicata
AATAGGAGAAGAAGAACACAAGGTGGCCAATGTATTGGTCAAGTTTAACATAAGTGAAAATAAGGTGGAGTAGCCTGTCTTCACCCCCAAGAGAGTGGCCTTATAATGATGATACCAATGTCAAATTGGATGAAGAAGATGATGAAGATGATCCCTATAGGGAAGAAGACAAGGATGAAAGGGCTATAGCTACCCAAAATTTCATGTGTGATGATGAATTTATGAACAAACCCAATTTTAAAGTCTTCTGGATAAAGGTAAAGGGAAAATCAAAAAGAATACCAGAGAATGGAACTTTATATGATATTAAATTAAGTCATCAAAGTGCAGGTGAGGTTAGGAAATTAGTTAAGGAAAGTGGGATGATGTTGATTCCAGGGTGGAACCTAGAGGGGATTTTCTTGTTAGATCAGATTATACAATAACCAGACCCAATTTCTGCTGCAGAATTTGAAAAGCATGACAGGTTTTTTGGTTTAGGATATCATCAAACATTGAAGGCCCTGGATCAATGAACCAGGGATCCCAGTATAGAAAGACCTCGACAGCTAATTAGTTTAGAAGAAAGAGGAGGTAATGATGTTGTGATAATAACCCTGTGGGATACTACAACATATGATGAAGCAACCTAAAAATGTAGGTCTCCATGCTCACCAGGGATGCATAAAAACTTCAAGAGAGAGAGTTGTAGATGTATGTTGAGGAGAGGGTTGAAATGAGTGTGAAATATACAAAGATCTTGTTCCAGAATGGTCAATTGACTACACCATTTGAAAGACTACAGTCCAGTGATGCTAATTATGAAACAACAAAAGGAGAATCATCCTCCAAGAATGAAGAGATAGCTAATTTAAAGTCAAAATGAGAGAAAACTAATACAAGACTAGAAGAGAAGGAAGTATAGTAGGAACAAGCAAATATCGTGGCAAAAGATAAAGTCAAGACAATGGTCAGGGGAACTCTTTCAAATTTAATAAAAGGTGTTACTAATAAGCTTCCCGAAGTTTATTTTTCTTTTACAACTATTTCTGAAAGTGTTGAAAATTGTGACACGTCCTTGGGGGACCTTGGGAAAATAAGACAAGCTATGAAGTTAGAACAAAGAGAGATTGGTGGCCTCAAGACTGCAATTATATTTACATTAAACATGCCTCAACAAATCATGGACTTGTGTAAGAAATCTGAATTGCTAGTATCCAAAATGCAATATTTAGAAGGGAAAATAGGGATAATGAAGGAGAAAATTAGATTATACAAAGATTTGAAGTACTAGATAGTTCCCTCTATTATAAATAATGTGTCTGTACTAAAATATTTGGATGAGTTGTCAAAGGAATATGATTGCATTATTGAATTCATAATTAGGAAAATAGGAAATAGCTATGTTCTCAATGAACAAATATATTATGAAGCCATTGATAGGTTCATCTCCATAGACAATATATTTTCCAAGTTTATCCATGATGTTCGGGTAGTCATTGATGGAAAATATAAACAATCCAATGAGAGGGTAGTTGACATCAAGGCATTTGATTGCCCCAGGGGACTTGTAAGCAATTCATGGTTTGTGAAATATTTCCCCCAAGATGAGGTAGTCCGAACTATAGAGGATGAAAAGGGACAACAAGATTAATTATGTTTTTGCATATAAAATGTCAAGGTGAAAATATGACTCATATAATTTGAACAATAATGTGTTGATAATTGGAAAATGTGTACATAAACTGCCTAGTGTAGTCCTTATTTTTATCTTCTTCATCATATTTTGCAACATATTGGTGCATAGTCATTCTACTATTTTGTTTCTGCAGGTGTCTTTAAGCATGATGTAGTGTAGTTTTATGTGCAAATCATTTTGCAAGTGTGGAGAATTTTTTTTCATTTTGTTAAGGATTCAAGAGATGGTTTAGAGCATATTCCATTATAAAGAAATCACATCTTAACAATTGTGAATAATTGGCAGCTTATTTTTCTCCCTATTTCTATAAAGGGAACCATGGATCTTCAATTAAGGGTTCTAAAATTTAGGGAAATTGTGTACTAAGTTTTCATTTTAAGTAATATATTATAGTCAGGTTTTAATGAAGTCCTTTATTTGAACTATTTTGTAAATTTTGTGTTTGATAAAGATTAATAAAAATTTCACAATAAAGTTGTATCCTATTATGTTCTTATGTTGTTACATTAGTTTTTATGTTCAAAATGGATCAATTCATATCCACGAGTGTTATTGTGAATGTGTAATTATGTAGTTAAGATTTCCTTTGAAAAAAGTAATTAAATACTTACTACTAATTGTGCAAGAATAGTCTGAGGGAAATAGTGATATAAGCAAACCATAATTTAATGGTGTGATGTGTTCAATACTTAAGCTAAGCTTTATTTTTCAAATAATACATGTAGACTTGTTATATTGGTTGAATATAGAACTCTACCTAATGGATAAGGCATTGGTCTAATTTCTTTTAAGTCTCAGTAGCCATAATCTTAATAAATCATTATTTCCTTAATGTTTTGTAGTTTTTTAAAGATAGTATGGCACTACATCTCTAAAAGTACAATGCAAAATAAAAGATATATCAGGATAGAGCCAATTCAAATATACATCATATTTTGTTCTAATTGATCAGTCTCAGATAGTATCTTTTATTAGCAACCCAACTGGTAAAAGTGTTATAGTTCCACTTAAAGTTTCTAAGGTTAACCCACGTAGGTTTTACAAAGACCAAAGTGAAGGAGGTAGCTCTTTTTTTTAGGAGGCCTCAAAAAAAAATTTGAGCAATCTAAAGTATTTGATAATAGGAGAAGGAAGAATCCTCAAGCTATTTTTCAAACATTAGTTTGAAACACCAGAAAACCTCTCCCACATCCTTCCATTCACCATAGATATCCTGAGGTTTGAAGCCAGTAAAGGTAGGTAATCTTCTCTCCTATCGTCAGGAATTTCATGTAAACACCGTTGTAATTACCTTTGGGATTCTTGGGGAAGGAAACTCCTTCCATGTGGAGATTAGTAGTAGTGGAAATAATCCCCATAGTCACATTAAAATATATCCCTCAAGCATTCACCCTACCATCATCTTATGACAAAATAATATTAGCATAAGGTGAAGGGTCATGGTCTTACATCAGCTTAATATATGCACCAAAAATTAGTATTATTCTTGAGGAAACTACAATTATTTGGATCCATCTAAATCTAATTTTCACTCATGATAGAAAAAATATCTATAGTGAAAGGAAATCTCACTAGAAGAGAAATTTTTTGGCTTAATAGGGTCAAAATATAAAAAATATATATATAGTCTAACTTTCCAAAAAAACTATCCATTACCAGAAGGAAAGGACTTACAAAAATACATGGTAACAATGATAGTGAAAGATAATAATAGAGATAACCAATAGAAAAATGACTACATACTAAATATATTCAAACATTAAAAATGATGGGTGATATTCAATCTTCAGAAATTATTTCTCACATTTCTCCTAAGAGATTGCGTAGAGTGGTCCAAATCCTTAGGTGTTTATAAAGGGGCTTGAATTTTTCAACCTATCAACTAACATGTTGCCCTCTCTAAAAGTGTAAGATAGGGAGTAATATTCTAGGTAGGATAAATCATGGCAAAATATAGAGATAAGGTCTCTTATGCTCTAGTTAGGTTAAACTTAAATCTCTCAACATCATGATGATGTCTTAGTGACCCATGGTAATTATTTCCTTTAAGCCTTTCTCCTTTGCCACCATTATGCCACAAAGCACTCTAACCACCTCATCAAAGTTTGGGGCCTAGACACCTAGATTGACTACATAGTTCACATGTAATTAACTAAGTTATAATTATATTTAACAGTGATAGTAACAACATGTATTAAAAATAATTATGTATGTGATAATAAAATTTCATGTACAAATATTTATTATGTGTGATTTTTGTTGGAGTGAACTAGTTATAAAATATTCTAATTGTAATTCTCAAAGCGTATTTAATTGTTAAATTTGATATAAATACTTTTTTAATAAAAATAATACAAATCAAATAATTGTCAATAGTCATGATAAAATATCAAGATTGATTAATACAATAATAATGTTCATCTTTATCAATAGTCATTTCTCTATTCTTACAATCTTTGGCATTATATGCTGCAATTTTCTTTAGTATTTCCCTTATACATTAAAAATTCTATAAGTTTGTAGTGAGGGCATGAAAATCCTAAGCAAACTTGAGAATAATGTTTTTGTTAGTGCACAAAGGAAGCTACAATAAAGATTTAGTCATAGTCTAGTAAGTAAAGTGAAAAGTGAAAAAAACACATAGATGCTACTATCATAGATTTTCATATAGGCCCCGTTTGTTTGGCGGAATTGGAATTGAGTCAAAACCTTATTATCACAAAATCAGGTTTTGAAATCCAGGTTTTGCATCTTGGGGAATTGGAATTTGACTCAAAACCTTATTATCGCAAAACCAGGGTATGATTTCTAATTCCACCTATTTAGTGGGAAGATGATGCCACTCATTTTGGTGTCTAAACCCGGTTTTTCTTACGAATCTAGAATTGCAATTTAGAGAAACAAACAGCGGATTTGCAAAAACGAGAAGTGTCACTCCCAAAAACGAGAAGTGTCACTCCCAATTCCGTGAAACAAACGGGGCCATAGAAAAGAACATACAGGAAAGATGACAATAATTAAACATACGAAGAAAAAAAGTTGTCTCTAGCTATAACAGGTAAACAATAATGAGAAGAAACATTAATTTGATTAAAAATCATAGAAATGATGTAGAATGTTCTTGAATATACTAGATGATATAAAATAAGATAAAAATGATCAAAAAAATATTATTTGAACAAATCATAAAATATCTTATGTAATATGATAAATATTATTATAAATTATTAACCTATAATCAAATAATTATTTTTATTTAAAAGATTTAAGAAAATCCCAAAATAAAACATGATGTACTTAAATTTTAGATCAGAAATCAATTTCAATATATTTAAATTTAATTGTGTAACCCACATAAATATTTCATATTAAATTAATTTTCTTTTAGCAAAAATGTCCCTTGACCATTTGAAACTAGACAACAAAACATGTACATCACTTGATTTGTACGGTACAAATCCCTACTCTTACTAAGAATGAAAACTTCAATGAAGAGTACTTTACCTGAAAAAAAATAGATTTTTCAATATGAATATTGTCACCAGTCTTACTGAAAGCAATTTGATTTTCCTATGTGCCACAATATTTTGGTCACAGTCGACTTCCAAGAAATTCTGAAATACTGATTACATACGCTACTGATCTTTTCACTTTTATGCGTATCTCACATAATTCTGAAATGATTCTCAAAATTGATGGTAAATTGATGTTGATAAAAAGGCATATTCAAAGATTGCCAGTGATAAATTCTTCCGAGATTTAAGCCAAGATGGAAATCAACGCCAAAATATGGACTTCTGTATGGAAATTTGGACTGTAATATTCCAAAACACTTCACACTCAAGTCAGTTCAAAACTACATGTAAAACTCTAATAGAATACAAATTGATGATGATGACTGTTTGTCGTCGTAACAAAATTTCCAAAATGTTTCTGGATTTCAACATCTGCAGTCAGTAAGTTGTTTGAAATTAGAATACAATATTTTGGTCAGAGATAGCAATGGCGACCAACAGAGGAAACCTACAAATAATTTCCACAATTTATGTGGACAAAATGGATTTCCAAGAAATTATGAAATACTTATTGTATACGCTACTCTCACAATCTTTTCAGTTTTCTCCGTATCTCCAATAACTCTGAATTGACTATGAAAATTGATGGTAAATTGATTCTGGAAAGGCATATTCAAAGATTACTGGTGACAAACTCCGCCGAGATTTAAGCTGAGATTGAAATATAGTCGAAAATGGACTAGTGTAATGAAATTTGGATTCCCTTTCCACAAACAATAAAATGTTCCAAAAGACTTCACTCTCGAAACGGTTCTCAACTACATCGTGTTCGAACTGACATGTAATAATTCAAACTAAAGTACAAAATAGTGATCATGACTTTTATTTTTGTCATAACTATTCTTCAAAAGCTGCTGCATTTCAACAGCATTTGCAGTCAGGATGCTATATGAAATTAGAAAAGAAATCTATGACAACACTACCTGAAAACGAAATGTGGTTATAATTCAAATGTGCAGAGTTGTAAAGTTGAAATGCTTAATTTCAATATGTTTTTATTTGTTTGAAATGTGTATTTTTGTATCGAATAAAATGATATAAGAATGATTTCATCTATATGTGTTAAAAATATTTTATAATTTAATCTTTTTAATGTTTGATATTGTATATTTGAAAGATTTGGATCCAAGCATCAAACATTAACTACAAACTAACAGGCTAAAATTTAATTCTAGGCATAAGCAAACTGAAATCAATACTATCACATCTTAAATTTCATGTGTCAGGGTGTTGTATAAAATAATAAAAGAAACATATGGCATTTAACTCATCAATAAATATAATCATATTATTAAATATCTACTTTGCATTGTCTAACAACTTCTAATGAAGATTGGATAATGAAGGTCTTGCTTGAGGCATATGGTTGAAGTTAGACTGACTCCCATGTAGCATATGAAGTTATAAGATTGTTTAGTAGTACAAACTTATCTAAACTTATTGGTAGTGAACATAATCTTTAAAATACATAGATATATGTTCACACCAACAATTGCATGACTTAGGTTGCAAGACAAGTTTAGTTTAAGACAAATTGTCAATTCGGTGAATTCTAGTCCATTGAGCATATAAATAATGAAAGTTTAAAGGGAAAATACCAAGATGATTCAAATAATATGGTGCAGGAGCACACCTAGCTTAACCCCTATGTTTCTTGCCTTGTTCTTTGATTTCTAGCATGTACTGACTCTAGCCAAGTGAGGAGAGTCGTGTGAACCTTAGAAGGTCATTTGCTTTATTTTCCCTAAGATGGATATGACTAGGTCAATCCATGACTAGATAGTTTGCTTAGGAGTTGTTTTGTGTGTCCTTCAAGGACAGGTTGCAGAAATGAGTCCTAGAGTGAAAAGAGGACTTGTATTAGCTTAGGTTGTGTTTTAATTTTTTCAAGGATGGTTATATGTCATATGCAAACATTTAAAGATAAAACCTCAAAGGTTGTCTTAATATTGCGAAAGTTGTAAATTCTTAGCAAACTTGTCAACTTGGCCAAAAAAGTGCTAAAAATGGAAAAAGAGAGAAGATTGTTTGTCGAGGGGCTAAAGAATTATTATACATCATGAATATGCCTTAAGAAACATCCATGGAAGATCCCAAGTCCTACTTTCTCAAAAAACTCCAAAAAGACAAAAAGTTGCTATGACAACTTTTGGATTTTGCATGACAGTTTTGAAGAATATGTTGTAGACCGAGTTGGAGGAAGAAATGATGTTATGTAATGTCTCAATACATAATGGTAGGTTACTTAGCCAAAACCATGACAAAGGATCTGTAACCAAGAAGAAGAAGTTTGCATTAATGAAAATTTTGAGTTTTTGAAAAAGATCATTGTTTTTGTGCTTTTCATTGCATGTATGTGAAAGTGGGAGAAAAAATTCATGTTAGATATTTATCTTGGTTCATATGATAGGGAGATACATTTTCTCTTCACACCAGGGTCAGATTTGAGTCCATCATAATCATGTTTTAAATGGTTTTCTCTCTGACTGTCACACTTTTTATAGTTTTACAGTGTCATTGTCATTTACTTGCATGGAGGATAAAATGTATTAGAAGCTATGTTTTAGTATTCATTTCATATTCTAAATGTTCTTATAAGTCTTTTTTATTTATATTTCAAGTTGAAAGGAGTTCATCTTCTCATGCTTTGAAGAGCTTTTGTGTAGTGTTATTCAGCTGTCACAGTGGACAGTCTCCGAGCTGCTTTTTGATTGCATGAAGAGGCTAATGGATTGAAATCCAAGATCTAAACTTGGATCCTTATTTATCATGTACATTCAGACATTTTTAATTCAATAATAAAGTTAGGAAGAGGTCATTTTGATAGGTTTTAAAAAATCTCTTGTGTCTAGGTAGTTTGTTGCCCCAGTTTGAGCAATTTATGGAGATGTGCTTGCCACTCCCTTTCCCACCATAGAAATTTTATGGGTTTTTTTTATATGGGAGTGGGCTTTTATAATATGGTGTGTGCAGGAGCAGGGGCTCCAATTTTTTTTTTTTGGCATTTTTAACATGATGCCCTAGGCGAGTTGATAGCAGCCGACTAGGCAACATCAGAGCTTGAAGGTAAAAGGCAGCGGGTTGAATGCATTGAAAGATTCAATCCTAGTTTGGATTCAACAAGGGGGATGTGTGAAGAACCAAAATATAGAAGGAGAAGTTTCCAAGTGAATATTTTCTATGGTTTATAAGAGACCCTTGAAGAGACTGTCCAAATCAGTTGAAAACCCTCAATTTTAGGCCAAAAGTGACTTTCCGGTGTACGAACAACTTGGGAAGTTGGGACCTTAAAAATATTTTAGGTCTCCCAAAAGGGTATTCATAAATAAAATCTATTTGGTACACAGTTAAGGAGGTTTTTGAGTAAGAAGGAGAAAACCTCATTTGGAGGGCTAATTCTAGTAGCCCTAATTGGTGCAAGGAGGAAAATCTTGCAAGATTGGGCCATTAAACTTAGTTGGTTTGCAATAAGAAGGTGAAATGGGATTGAATAACATATAATAACATCCCCCATTCACTATGAAATAAGAAAGAGTCATTTTATGTGAACATACAAGGTTGGGAGCGAGGTAGAACCCTTCGTTTGACAAGAAATTGAATTGGTGCAACTAGGTGGGGTACTTGGAAGGGTAGGATTGTGATCCTATATAGAGGAGGGTATCTAAGTAACCCTAATAGGCTAGGAGAAATCCTAATCAAGTCATTATAGCCATTAAGGACATCATAGCAACCTCATCCCTACTTACATTAAATTGGTATCAGAGCCTAATTTGATTGGGCTTGTGGTAGATATTCCAGCCAACAGTATTAATAGGTGAAAACAAGATGGTCACCAATGCAGAGCTTGCAAAGGAAGTAGATGAGCAGAAAAAATGAAATAGAGGATCAAAGGGAAAGGAGTATACTCCTTGAAGAAGCCTTGGATGAGATGAAGGAAAAACTCCAAGAAGTTGCAGTTACAACTAAAAACAGAGATGGAGATGAAGTTAGTAGCAGTAGAGGGAAGCATAAAGTTGATGAAGAAGACATGATACCTAAACTAGACCCTCCAATGAATGAGGAGCCATTTCTAAAATCTCTCAAAGCCCTAGGAGGAAAAAATCTTGAAGGAATTCCATGGTTTACTGGAAAAATGGACAATGACCTAGTTGTTGAATGGATAGAAGGCATTGGGAATCACTTTGAATGTGAGGGCATAACTGAAAAACATAAGGTAAAGGTTGCAAAGTCAAGATTAAGAGGTTCAACATTAACATGGTTTATGTACTTCCAAGAAGAGAGGGAAAAGATAGGTAAGAATCCAATTTTAAATTGGAAGGCCATGTTAAACAAGATAAAAAGGTAGTACCTACCCAAGGATTATGAAATCCCATTGCACAAGAAGAGGCAAAATTTGAAGCAGAAAGATTTAGATGTGGCTACATACACTGACAAATTCTAAAATTTGTTCTTGAGGTGAAGAGTCCAAGAGGATGAGACTATCAAGGTGGCTAGGTATCTTGGAGGCCTAAAATGGAATATCTAAGAGGAAATCATTTTATGTACTCCTACAACTGTTAATAAATGTTTCCAACTTGCTTTGAAAGTAGAAGAAAAGAAAAAAAAAATTAGAGTCAAACTTCAGAGGAAGAGGTAGAGGTAGATAAGGAAGAGGACAAATAGGATATGGTGGAAGAGGATCATATTCAAGACAGAAAAGTGAGAACAAGCTCACTAAAAATTAGGAAGGAAAATCAAATAGAGGAGGTTTCAGTAGAGGTAGAGGATGTAACACTACTTGGAGAGGAAGGAGCAGCAGCATTCAAGGAAGAGGAGCATCATTTTTTTCTACCAGGAAGCGCTACCATCACAATCAGCTAGGGCATCCTGCCTATAGGTGTCCTAAAAAAGGTTCTACTTCTCAAGGAGGTGGAAAGATAGTTAACCATGTCCAAGAAGAATCAAGTTGTAGCAGCAAGTCATCTGAGGTACCTTTAGAATCAGAGGAAGGTGAGATCCTCATGATAAAGAGGACATTGATTAGAGAGCCAAGTAAAGAAGAACCAAGCCAAAGAAGATAACTCTTTAGAGTGAAGTGCAAAATCATAGGAAATATGTGTAGGGTCATCATTGACTCAAGCTCAACTGATAATATAATTAGTGAAGAGGCAGTCACTAAGATAAATTGGAAGAGGATTCCACATGACAACCCATACAAGGTTACATGGCTCAACAAAGGACAACATGTGTTTGTAGGAGAATAAGCATGGGTATATTTCACCATTGGCAAGTAAAAGGATAGAGTTCTAAGTGAAATTTTTCCCATGGATGAATGCCACCTTCTACTTGGAAGGCCATGGCAATTTGATAGGCAAGCCATGCCTGATGGAACCAAGAATGCCTACTTATTCAAGAAAGATGGAGTGACTTTCAAAATTCAATCCTTAATAGAAGAAGGAGATATAAAGCAATCATGTCCAAGTGTGCTCATGGTTGATGAGAAGGATTTCTTGAAGACCCTAGGAGAAGGAGAAGGAGTTGGGTTTGCTTTAGTATTGAAGCCAAAAGATGAATCTGTTGTCAAGAAATCAAAGATACCAAATGAGGTAAAAGAAATACTTGAAGAGTATATAGACATTGTAAATGATTGCCAGCCCACTCCCCTACCTCCTAAGAGACTTCTTAGCCACAATATTGACTTCATACTAGGAGATACCTTACCCAAAAAAGCTTCCTATAAGATGACCCCTTAACAAAATGAGGAACTAGCCAAAAAAATCAGAGAGTTATTAGACCAAGGCCTAATTAGAAGGAGCATAAGCCCATGTGCAGTCCCTACTATTTTATCACCTAAGATAGGAGGATCTTGGAGACTTTGTATTAATTCTAGAGCCATTAATAAAATCACCATTAGATATAGGTTCCCAATACCTAGAATTGAAGACCTAATGGACTGTTTAGGGGAGGTAAAGTGCTTTAGAAAAATTGACCTTAAGAGTGGCTACCACCAAATCAAGATAAATGAAGGAGATGAATGGAAGACATCCTTCAAAACTACAAAAGGTTTGTATGAATGGATTGTAATGCCATTTGGTTTATCTAATGTTCCCTCAAATTTTATGAGACTTATGAATGAGGTATTGGTAGAATGCATTGGTAAGTTTGTTTTTGTCTACCTAGATGACATTTTAGTTTTCAGCAAAACTACGGAGGAGAATATTATGCATTTGAAAATTGTTTTCAAGAAATTGTATGATGAAAAGCTAATCATCAATTTGGAGAATTGCGACTTCATGAAACAAGAGCTTTTATATCTTGGTTTTGTTTTGTCTCAGGGAGGCCTCAAAATGGATCAAGAAAAGGTGGATGTCATTCTAAGTTGGCCTACTCCCAAGACTACAACTGAGGTGAGAAGTTTTCATGGTCTAGCTCAGTATTACAGAAAGTTCATTATACATTTCAGTGGGATTTGTGCACCTACGTTAGACACCATTAGAGGTGGGATGAAGAGAAAGTTCTAATGGACACCACAAGCTGAGAAAGGGTTTGAAACACTCAAGGAGAAAATAACAGAGTTGCCTACTCTAGTTCTTCTAAGCTTTGATAATATTTTTATAGTAGAATGTGATGCAAGTAATGTGGCCATTGGGGCTTTCATAAGACAAGAAGGAAGACCAGTAGCTTTCCATAGTGAGAAGCTCAATGACACAAAGAAGAAGTACTCTTCTTATGACTTAGATTTGTATGCTCTAGTCCAAGCACTCAAGAAGTGGAGACACTACTTTTTGCCAAATGAATTCATAGTATATACTTATAATCAAGCTCTCAGCTTCCTTAACTCTCAGGACAAACTTAGCAGCAAACACATGAAGTGGGTGGAGTATCTACTAGCCTACACTTTCAATATCAAGCATAAAAAGGGAGTAAAAAATAAGGTTGTTGATGCATTGAGTAGAAGACTTCTCATAGTACAAGAAGTTCAACTACAAAGCATAGGTATTGATAGCTTCAAAGACCTATATGCTGAAGATGAATATTTTTCCCAAATCTACAAGGTATGCAAGGAATTTAAATACAACTTTCATGGTGAGTTTTTTGAATATACTTTTCAGAATGATTCATTGTTTAAAGGAGGTCAGCTTTGTGTTCCTAGAGGGTCTATGAGAGAGAACTTGATTCAGGAAAAACATAATGGAGCACTTAGTGGTCATTTTTTAGTCAATAAGACTCAAGAGCTAGTCACTAGGTTCTATTTTTGGCCTAGAATGAATAGAGATGTTAGACAATATGTTGAGAGTTGTGTAGTGTGTCAAAAATCAAAGGGCACATCTTTGAATGCAGGTCTTTATTTGCTACTTCCAATCCCAGCCAGACCATGGGAATGCATAAGCATGGATTTTGTAGTTGGTTTTACAAGAACAAGAAGGGATATGACAATATTTATGTTGTTGTGGACAAATTTAGCAAGATGGCACATTTTATACCTTGCAAAACTATTCATGATGCTTGTAACATTGCTCAATTTTTTTTAGTGGAGTGGTGAGGATCCATGGACTCCCACTTAGTATTGTTTTAGACATGGAAAACAAATTCATGAGCCACTTTTGGAAGACCTTATGGAAAAATCTTGACACTAAGTTGTCTTTTGGATATGCCTATCATCCGCAGACAGATGGCCAAACAGAGGTGATCAATAGGAGTCTTGGTAACTTGCTAAGATGCCTCACAAAGGAGTATGGTCAAACATGGGACCAACTCATTGGACAAGATGAATATGGATACAGTGATACAGTGAACAAATCAACTGGTAAGAGTCCTTTTGAAATTGTTTATAATTTTCACCCAAGAGGGATTTTTGAACTTAGAGAATTAAAGGAAGGAATGCGTGGTAGTGGATATGCTGAGGAATTTTCTCATTCACTGAGAGAAGTCCATGAAAGTGTGAGAAAGAAATTGATTGACAATGCTGAATTGGTGAAGACAAAGGTGGATGCAATAGAGAGGGATGTTCAGTTTCAGATTGGAGACTTTGTGATGGTACACTTGAAAAAACATAGGCTGAAAAAAGGTGTTCCTCACAAGCTATAGATGAAGAGGCTGGGTCCATGTAAGATACTTGGAAAGTATGGCAACAATGGATACAAGGTGGAGCTTCCTGAAGACATTGGGCTGTCACTGATTTTTAACATTACAGATATGGTAGCATACAAAGGAACCATTCAAGATGTTGATCAAAACCTTCAAGAGGTAATACAAGAGGTAAAAGATCTAAACTTAAACCCCACTCCATCTATGACAGCTGAAAACATACTAGACTCAAGGGTCTACAAGAAGACTAGGAACAAAAACTATATGGAGCACCTTGTCAAATGGTATGAAAAAGAAGATTTTGATGCTACTTGGATCAGAGAATCAAAGTTCAAAAGGTTGGGCATTGACTCAAACATGCTCAATCCAAGGATGGATTAACCTTTCTTTTGTTTGGGGGAGTATGGTGCAGGAGCACACCTAGCTTAACTCCTATGTTTCTTGATTTGTTATTTGATTTATGGCATGTAATGAGTCTATCCAAGTAAAGAGAGTTGTGTGGACCTTAGAAGGTCATTTTTTTTATTTTCCCTAATATGGATATGACTAGGTCAATCTATTACTAGATAGTTTTCTTAGGAGTTGTTTTCTATGTCCTTCAAGGAGAGGTTGCATAAATGAGTCCTAGAGTGAAAAGAGGACTTGTAATATATTAGGTTATGTTTTAATTTTTTTAAGGATGGTTATATTTTATATGCAAACATTCAAAGATAAAACCTCAAAGGGTTGTCTTAATATTGCAAAAGTTGTAAATTCTTGCCAAAGTTGTCAACTTGGCCAAAAAAGAGCTAAAAAAGGAAAAAGAGAGAATAATGTTTGTCAAGAGGCTAAATAATGCTTATAAATCATGAATATGCCTTAAGAAATTCCAAGGAAGATCCCAAGTCCTACTTGGTTGAAAAAGCCAAAAAGACAAAAAGTCGCTATGAAAACTTTTGGATTTTGCATGACAGTTTTGAAGAATATGTCACAGACCAAGTTGGAGGAAGAAATAATATTTTGTAACATCAAAATACATGATGGGAGGTTACTTAGGATTTGGAAAACCTATCCAAAACCACAAGAAAGGATCTGTAACCAAGAAGAAGAAGTTTGCATTAATGAAAATTCTGTTTTTTTGAGAAAGATCACTATTTTTGTGCTTTTTCATATCATGTATGTGAAAGGGGGAGAAAAAACTCATGTTAGATATTTATACTGGTTCATATGGTAGGGATTCACATTTTCTATTCATACTAGGGTTAGATTCGACTCCATCATAATCATGTTTTGAAGGGTTTTCTCTCTGACTATCACACTTTTTACAGCTTTCCAGTGTCAATGTCATTTCCTTGCATGGAGGATAAAATGAATTATAAGATGTGTTTTAGTATTAATTTAGTATTCTCCATGTTTTTGATTAAGGGTAAAATAGTTTTTGAAGGGAACAGTAACCCTTTACAAAAGAATAAAGATAGGCAGGAAGCAGCATAACTAGAAATAAACAAACAGCATCAAAAGCATCATTTATATTTCAAGTCGAAAGGAGGTCATTTTCTCATGATTTGAAGAGATTTTGTGTAGTGTTATTCTGTTGTCACAGTGTACATTCTCCAAGTTGCTTTTTAATTTCTTGAAGATGATAATGGATTCAAATCCATGATATAACCTTTGATCCTTATTTATAATGTACATGAAGACATGTTGCAATCAATAAGAAAGTTATGAAGAGGTCATTTTGATAGGTTTTAAAAAATATTTTGTGTCTAGGGAATTTGTTGCCCCAATTTGAGCAATTTATGAAGATGTGCTTGCCACTCCCTTTCCCACCATAGAATTTTTATGGGTTTTCGGTATATGGGAGTGGGATTGTATAATATGGTGTGTACAGGAGTAGGGGCCCCAGAAACAAGTTTTGGCATTTTTAACATGATGCCCTAAGCGAGTTGATAGCACCCGACTAGGCAACATCAGAGCTTGAAGGTAAAAGGCAGCGGGTTGAATGCATTGAAAGCTTCAATCCAAGTTTGGATTCAACAAGAGGGATGTGTGAAAAAAAAATACAAAAGGAGAAGTTCCCAAGTGAATATTTTCTATGGTTTATAAGAGACCCTTGAAGAGACTGTCCAAATCAATTGAAAACCCTCAATTTTAGGGAAAAGATGGCTTTCCAGTGTACGAACAACTTGGGGAGTTGGGACCTTTTAAATATTTTAGGTCTCCCAAAAGGGTATTCATAAATCAAAATTATTTCATACACTTTTAAGGAGGTTTTTGAGTAAGAAGGAGAAAACCTCATTTGGAGGGCTAATTCTAGTAGCCCTATTTGGTGCAAAGAGGACAGTCTTGCAAGATTGGGCCATTAAACACAATTGGTCTGCAATCAGAAGGTGAAATGGGATTTAATATCATATAATCATATCCCTCATTCACTATGAAACAAGAAATATTTATTTTATGTGAACATGCAAGGTTGGCACCAAGGTAGAACCCTTGGTTTGACAAGAAATTGAATTGGTGCAACTAGGTGGGGTACTTGGAAGGATAGGATTGTTATCCTATACAGAGTAGGGTATCTAAGTGAACCCTAATAGGCTAGGAGAAAGCCTAATAAAGTCCTTATAGCCAGTAAGGACATCATAGCAACCCCATCCCTACTTAAATCATAACAAAATTTAAAAAAAAAAATCTTTTATATCCTTTATCTTAAGTGGTGTTTGTAAATTTGACTAGTTAATCTATTTGTTGTGGTGATTTTAAAAATTTATATATTTATGTTATATTATTTTAATGATCTCATTTTATATTTATAGGTATATTGTTTGGTATTAAAATTTATTCTTTTAGTTTCATATCGATACCATATGCAAGTTATAGGTTGGTGTCTTGATCCATTTGCATATGCCCTCACAGTTATATCTCTACCATGGATATCTTTCCTATTGCATAGAAAATTACTCTTCTTATGTCACTATGATTTATGTTGATCATGCAATTTTTGGAACCTACAGTAGTGACTTGTCTCTTACTTTCATCATATACTCATTTGAAATATCTAGGGATCATGATTTATGGAATAATGATCTTATATTCATTACTCATGTTGTTTTTGCATCTTATTATACTATTCGACCTACCTCATGATATTCCCTTGTCCTTAGGTTCGGGTGCTTTTATTTTAAATCTTATTATGAGACCACTTTAATGGATATCTATACATAAATCTCCTTATACATCATGATATTTCTTATGATTTATTACTTGTAGTGATCGATTCATGATCGATGAATTTGATCATATAAATATATCTTATCTTTATATCTTGATTCATATAATATGGTCATATTGATAATGATATAATTTTGATCAATGATATTACAATCACTTCAATTGATGAAGCTTTAATTAATTTGATATAGAATGTATCCATTATAAATTTAAAAATAATGAAAGACACTATAAGACAAGACAAAAAAAAAAATGTTATTAAATACAAGAGATTAACATCAATTATAATGAGAAAAATTAAATGTGTAGAAATGTTTAAGAAAATCAAATGATATCATAGAATATATTTTCTAAACAAGAAGAGGAAGATAAAACTAATCCAATAAATTTAGTGAATTGGTAAATAGAAATATCTTGAATAATTTAATATATACTGATAAATTATCAAAATATAATTAAATAATAATTTTATATTTCACTCGATCTTCTTCGGCTACATCATCGAGGGTCTCTCGGGTGGGGAGATCGTCTTGCAAAGGGAAGGGTAAATTAGGAGGCTCTTAGAACATAGTTTAAATAGGGTTTTTATACATTGGTTATCAACGTTGTTTTTTGGATGGCTATCGTGCCATGGGTTAATTTTGGGCATGTTTTAGGTATATATGCAAGTGTTTTTGCTACCAATTTACTCTTTTTGATCTGAAAGGTTGTTGTAATATGCATAATATGCTGATAGTTTTGTACATTTTGGGCCAGGATAGGGTTTTGTCTTCCATACTTCTTTCACCCTAGAGCTCTATTGAAGCAGTTCAAAATAAATATTTAATATACTATAATGGCTCTTCCATTTTTGCCAAAAAAAAAATCTTATATATAACTTTTAGTTTTGAATAAAACAATGCCAATAATTTTAAATATTTTAGATTATCATACATTTTTTTCATTTTAAATTAATTTTCTATTTTAAAAATTTCCTTAACCAAGTAAATAATCTTTGTAACTATGGCAATGAATGCCATTAAATTTTTTGTTCAAAAAAAAGGCATTAAATAGAAGGATAGAAATTATTTTTCCTATAATGGATCAAAACATGAATCAATAGTATTTTACTTTAAAATTAATCCTTTTGTAATAATATTGTCACCACACTAGTTATGTTATTCGATTGTCCAACTTGTAGAATTATTTTGGTCAGAGATGGCAATAGTGAACAACTGAGGAAAGCTACATATAATTTCCACTAATTTTGTACAACAAATAGATTCCCAGGAATTTTGAAAAACTTCAGGTATAGGCCACTCACACAATCTTTATAGTTTTATGCATATCTCTAATAACTCTAAATTGGCTATGAATGTTGATGGTAAATTGATTTCGAAAAAGTCATATTAAAAGATTATTGGTGACATATTCTACAAAGATTCAAGTCAAGATGAAAATCAACATAAAAAATGTACTTGTCTAAGAAAATTTGGACTCCTTTTTCATAAACAAGAAATGTTCCAAAATACTTCACACTCAAGACTATTCTCAACTATGTTGTTCAAACACTAATATTAAATAATTCAAACTAATGTACAAGCAGTGGTGATGACTTTTTTTATTTTTGGTTATAACCATTCTTCAAAAGTTTGTGCATGAATTCGGGAGAGGAAAATTGCTCTTCTAGGGTTTCATGCGTACGGCGTACTATCTGTGTTTTTGCTCTGAGTCATCCATCTGTCAAACCGCATTTACTGCGGGATCCCTTTTGCATTAGGGTTAGCTTTTATTATGGCTCCGGCCAACTTGGCCCAGCAGTTGTTGCTGGTGCGCGAGTTGAAGATTTGGACATCCATGGTGCCTCCTCTGAACAAACGTCCCCGCAAGTTCGTCCCGAAGGTCTTTCATGAGGTAACCCTGATATTGTTCTTAATCCACAGGAATTTGATTCTACTTGTGAATGGTTAGAAAAATATACGTTGATTGGATATTTTGTGGGTCGTACTCCTCCTGAAAGTATCCTCAAGGATTGGGTCAACAAGAGCTAGACCCCGCATGGGGTCCGTCTTGATGGTGTGCAAAACCTTACCAAAGGTTTTTTCCTTTTCCGGTTTGCTAACCCTTCTCAGGTGGAAGCGGTTTTTAATCGTGGACCCTGGACTGTTAGGTCCTCCCTGTTAGTTTTTCAGAAATGATCTCGAGACTTTACTGTCTTGGATGACAAAAAACTTAGGGTTCCAGTTTGGGTTGAGTTCCCTAGCCTCCCTTTGCCATGCTGGCCATTTATTGAGTCTATTGCTAAAACCCTCGGCAAAGTCATTGTCATGGAGCATGACAAATTTTTCAATGCCCGTCCCCAGAAGCGGGTCTGTGTTG
>MU226166.1:1595090-1606881 GCA_018584345.1 Thuja plicata
AAAGACTATCTGGGGGGGGGAAATAAATCCTCCAGGCCTTCAAGCACCTGGGTGTCGGGTCACGACGGTGAGGGCGTCGGTTGGGAGAGGTGACTGTTTTCGAGGGGGATAGCTGGTTAGTTCAACTCATTTCTCCTAGAGATTCAATTTAGTGAGGGTTTCCCAGAGTATTCCACACTTTGCAAATAAAATGAAAAATATCCTGCAGGGTTCGAAACATTTATCTAACTATAGTCATGCTGAAAAGTCTAGAACATCAACAATACTCTAAAAGACTACTAAATACCGAAGAAATACACAACCATCAGTTAGTATTTTATCAATAACGAGAATAAAGATATACCCTTGAACGGTGCCTTGGGAGGATCACCCTGTCAGAAACCAACTGCCGAGCCAATGCCTCTTGATGTATCCAACTACCCTCTAACAGTCTTAATTAACCGCCTCTGAAAGTGACCGGTCGGCTTCGGAGACCGGGACGCAGATCACTTTAAAGAATACAAAATTATGGATCCGGGACTCCGGTATCCAGGAACTTACGTCCCCAAAAGAATAAAAAATACTAAATGCTCAAACTTCCCTGGTTCCCGGGGAACGCTCAAGGCTGTTTATTATCACAGAAGGCCTGAAGGAGGCAGAAAATATCATCTTCATCAATCTTCTTCAGACTGGCCCTTCTAAATCTGACCATCTCAACTTGTTCCCCCAATTCTGGAACATTACTTCTAAACTCGTCCGCCATCTTTGTGACGTCATGGCCTCTGAGCACCACCTTGGTCAACTTAACCATTTTGGCCCCATCTATTCCCTCTAGAGATTGATACCGGGAGCCCACCATTTCATAGAAACCTCCCAAAACTGACTCCTCGGGAGTAAAAGTATCTGCGCTGAAGGGACCCATCCCAGAAGCCTTTATTACAAAAGATTTACATAAATTAAAAGAATATTTTACTTTGTTCACCTTTCCTTGTAAGGACTCCACCAGTTTCTTGGTTACCTCCAATGTGAGGTCCAGTCTGGAGTGCTGAGTCTTTACGAAATCAAATGATTCCTCACCTAGAATTCCAGATTCAGAAATTATATCTTCTCCTAGGGTGAGGAGCTCTTTGAGCTCTGCCTTCCACACCTGGTAATTCTCAGCATCACTCTCCCACTGCTCAATTAGTGCTTCTGCCTGGCGAATAACCTGCCGAGCTGTGTATAGATCCGGGAGAGTGGATACTAGGAAACGCCGGATGTTTCCTATCTGCACATTGGCCCATTCATCAACCGCTTGGGCTTTCTTCTTCATTACTCACAGGGAGTCTATGTCTCTTTGCGGTAATTCTTCTGAGGTGGAGGCCTGTGGAGGGACGGCGCTGATGGGTCTGGCCAGTTCATAAAACAACCCAAGAAGGTTGGCGTTCTTCTCCTTTTCTTCTTTGAGCCTCTGGGCCTCTTTCTCGTATCGGGCCTCCACTGCCCTTGCTGCTTCTTTCAACAGGTCTACTTCACCCTACTTTCCTCTTTTTCCCAAGTGTACCTCGGCGATATTATAGTCTATGGGGTCTGCAGTCGCTTCATCGGCATCTGGGAGAGGCGTTGCTACTACCGCAACTGTTTCTCCGCCCAGCCCAGTTCGGAGGGTATGAACTATCCGGGCCTTCTTTGTCTTCGGCGGGGCCTGAGCCAAGGCCATCATTTCGGCCAGAGAGATAGGGGTTGTTGGAGTGGATGGGGATTTTCTTTTCTTGCTTTCCACCAGCCATGGAGGTGGGAGAGGTGACCTTCCTACCAGAGTCTATTCTTTTGATGCTCTCCCAGTGTCTGGCGGTGGTTGCTCCTTTTCAACATGCACCCCCTCTGCCTTTCCTACCGAAACTTCTTCTATTTCCTTTTCTATCGGCTCTTCTTCTTCGGCGACATCCTCAATCTCTATATCTTCGGCCTGGTCCCGGATGTCGATCGGTGAATCTAGACCCTGGTCAGCCTCTTCGATGATTACTTCTTCAAGTTGCTCTTCTCCCTTTTCATCTTCTGCCCCTGGCTGGGTTTCTTCTGTCATTGGCACCTCTTTAGGCAGTATGGGAGGTATCTAGCCAAGATTCATGGTTTGGGCCGCTGTTATTACGTGCCCAAAGGTTGCCCCCAGGAGTGGCCCTTGGAACACGGCGGCTGGGGTTACGGTTGTTACCGAAGTTTCAGGTCCGGATTCCCTAGTGGATGCCTTTGGTTCACTTGGTAGTTGTTGGCCCATTCCTGGACCTTGTGCTGTCTGAGCCCCAGAGATAATCTTTGGTCTCTGCTCTTCTTTTTGCTACTCTTCTTGTTCTGCAGCTTCCTCTTCCAGATCCCGGAGATCCACAGCCTCTTGTTCTTTCTCTGGGACTTCCGTCCCTGCTTGTGTGTTGCCTCCTTGCAAGTTTCCAAATTCATCAGTTGCAAATAGATTAAACTCTTCTTCTGGAGGGGGACTGGCTGGGTCCTCTGCTTTTTCCGCCTCTTTCTCCAGTTCTAGGGAACTGGAATAGAGGATCTCCACCTCTTTGGGGAGGGATGCCCTCGGCGCTGGTTCTGCCTTTGGCTGTTTGATATGCTTTCTTTTCCTCTAGGTGATTAGAGGTGGCCCCACATCTGCTATCACTGCTGCCTCCAGAGGATCCACCCCCATCACCATCGTCATTAAGGCAGCCAGCGACGGGGAGGGAGGGGGACGAATTGGCCCGGACATGAGCGGGGGAGTTGTCAGCTTCGTCAATAGTTGCTCCCTCATTTGTTGGGAGGCTGCCATGGATTGCTGAAGCTATTGTTGTATGGCAATCTGCTGCGCGGAGGGGGTCAAAGCTATCCCCTTTCCTTTGGCTGCACCCTGTGCAGAAGTCCTGACTGGCGAAGATGTCCCGCCCCCCGGAGTTGATCTTAATACCGGCGGTGAATTTACTCTTGGTGTCGGTCGGGGACCAAGGCGCACACTCCCAGGGCACACCCACTTGAAATATGTATGACTTCACTCGACAATTGCCTAAGTGAAGTCCTCAATTGTGTGATCTTCTTGGGTGGCCCAATTTATCGCGGGCAGTGCCAATTTATCAATCCCCCTTTCCCAGTACTGGGGATCTGTGGTAGGGGTGGTATTAGAGAAGCCCTCCGGAAATCTCTGGAACTTTAGCTCCTGCATCATTCCAGCCGTCATTCTATCATAATGCTAGCTGCACACATCCATATCATCCTGGCGATCTGCCCAGAAGTCTTTTATGTGTGCTTGGTGGGGCTCTGAGAACTGAGGTAGTGCTACTGTGATTCGGCCATGCGGATCAAAGTTTTTCTGCGCCAAATAAAACTCCCGCAAGTTGTAACTTTTAAGCTCATTATCTGCCTCCTTTGCGGTGGCCAGACTGCAGGTATAGTTGCCACAAGAGATCGGGAATGAAACACTGGTGACCTTCTTGTGGCCCAAGAAGGCATGAAGCTCCATTATTTGTCTGCAGTACTCCAGTAGCACGATCTTGTCCCCACAATGTCTGGGTAACAAGTAGGGTTTCCCAGAGAAGTCGGCGACCCTAATGTAGGTATGCTACTGGAATTGAATGTAGTAGTGCCCATAACTACTTACCAATTTCATCGCCTCCTTAGACAGGCGATATCTGGCATCCCGGGTGGGCGTCAGCAGATGATAGTAAACAAAGCAATCGTTTACCCGGCAGTAACTGGGGAAGCTGGCCTCCCATTGGATCTGTGGGAAATGGTCCCATGGTGCCTTTTGTCCTGGACCAAACCTGAGGACGCCATCTGTGAGTAGGCCATTGGAGTGAGGCCTCTGATGAGCCAGGGCCCAAAAAACATAAGAAGTCGTGTAGAACTTCTTATTCTCGTTCAGCTACCGGAACTGGGAGTCGACATGGTTGGAAATAATAGTAGCCCAGTCAAAGAATTGTCCCTTAGTGGACATGGCGAACAGGAAATAGTACATCCATTTTGCAAATTCTTGGGTGGAGGGTTTCCCAAATACCCGTGCCAATGCAATCATCCCCATCTGGATGCTCTCTTTAAATTCAGAGCGGGGAACGTCAATCTTCATTCTTTTGGGGTCCCTCTTCAAGACTTTGAGCCAGTTGGTGTTTATGTACAACCGAGAGGCCTCCTCCAGCTCGGTGAATTATTTCAAGGAATCTGACCTTGTAACCACTGCAGCTTGATCAAATTGCGGGATGGCCAGGCCGATTTGGAAAGTGGCTGGGTCCAGGGACACCAGTGGAGTGGGGAATCCCGATGGTTCTGCTGGTGCTAACATGACGGCTTGGATAGAGGAGTTATAGTGGGCCGCCAGAGTAAGCACAAGCTCCGGAGACTGTACGGAGTAAGGGAAGCAAGCCGCCTGAAGAATACCAGAACCTCCAATGTTAGTAGCAAGTGCATCTCTAGCCTGTCGTTGTATATGCATTATCTTTACTAGAGCCTGCATTTCTGCCCAAGTCCCGACGTTGGCGTCGGTCATCAACTTTATCTTGGACTCAATCTTCGAGCCCATAATCTCCTCACCCTGCATATACTTCATGGTGAGGGGGAGCTTTTCTAGGGCCTTCTCTATCTTAGACTTTGCCGCTGCCCTGGTCTCGGTTGTGGATGGCAACTCCAGACTTCCAGGAGGAGATGAGGCGGACGCTTCAGACATGATTGTAAAGTGAAGTCTGGACCTGCGAGACAAAGCGACCGTCAGAACATATTTATCAAAATAAGTCAGTAACTCCAGGGTCCGGATTTCTTACCACCACGCCGTTTGCTTTTCCTGAAAAGTTAGTTTTTTGCATAAGTACCCAAAAAGCAAAACATAAACTTGGCATTTTCATTATATCTCCGGGTCCAGGAAAATTTGTCACACTTGACGAAGGCATGGGATAAATGATGGAAAGGGGCCCAAAACCCAGAGAAGTGACTGTTAGTGAAGAAGAATTTGGAAGCAAGTCCATGTGGATGCCACGAGTGCTAGCATTGAATGGATGGGATGGCACTGGCGGCGGAGCCAACTGTTCGAACACGCGAAAAAGGAAAGCCACTTGGCCGGAAGTAATTGCGCGCATAGGAAATAAATAAGGCTCTGACAGCCTTGATGGAGGAGAGAGAAAACTGCCTGTTTGAAACCAGCCTCGAGCTGAGCTTCAAACAAGTGGTTTCCTGCCTCAAAGCAAACTTGAAGCGAAAAACCAACAGCAAGGGTGACTCGACCAGCTCGTCAAGCCACCCGGA
Source organism: Thuja plicata (assembly GCA_018584345.1). Taxonomy (NCBI): domain Eukaryota; kingdom Viridiplantae; phylum Streptophyta; class Pinopsida; order Cupressales; family Cupressaceae; genus Thuja; species Thuja plicata. The sequence goes on from MU226166.1 coordinate 1,600,314, forward strand.
AGGATATACATAGGGCCAAAGGGTATATACACAGAACAGAGGGATATATACAAGGGTTGCTTACAGAAATATACATATTTACATGAGTATACACATAGACGACTCCCGCGGGAAGAAACCAGACAAAGCTGAAACAAGAATACAACTATTTACATTATGAACATGCCATCTACAAGCTATTTACAAACGATTTACAAACTGTTTACAGAGCATTTACAAACTATCTACAAAATATTTACAGACTATTTACAAATTATTTACATCTTTTTACATCTTCACAGAAGGCGGACAACCTTCTTGCAGAGCTGAGCCACCAGCAAGCGGCAAAACCAGAAAGCCAAAGAAACAAACGAAAACAAAGCAACCGAAAACAACGAAAATCAAAAATAGAGAAAAACCAGAAAATGAAAGCAAGAAGGGAGAGGAGGGAAGTAGAGAAACCAACCTAAAAACGCAGAAGGCGGAGGAAGGAAAGATTACCAGGAGAACCCTGCAACACCCTCGATTCGTCAAGCTGTCAAGATCACCACCACAGAGCACTAGCATACGTCTGAGAACAGTAGAAGATGTTAAATTTTGATTATCGCAAACCTCTCTGTAACTGCTCTGCTAATTGCTTTGAAAATCGCTCTATTTCACTCTAAGTGCTTCAAAGATTTTAAACGTGGTAAGTGTGATAATGACAGGAGAGTCTATTTATACCCGTGGTAAAAAGTGATCCTCCGCACTCCAAAAATTTCAGGCTAGGCAAAACATCCTGACTCCGGGCCTGGGGATTCCTTACGATGATGTTCCTAAGACTTAGGAATATCATCACAAAGAATCTCAGGGTCCGAAATCTGGCTTCCCACCAAAAGGCCACCTCCGGGATCCGGGATCCCGGAGGGGAAAACGAACCAAGAAAACGACACACTCCGGGGAAGAAAACCCCGGAGAAGGAAAAGCAAAGAAAAGAAAGACAAGGCAGAGCCGCAAAAAAAAGCAAAGCAACGAAAAAAGGGGGACCCAACATTTTGCACACAAAATGTAGGGATGGGGATGCAGGGCATAATAGATTCGAGAAAAGTACCCTGTGTGGGGCACTTCGCAAGAAGCTGACACTTCGCATGAAGTACCCCATGTAGGGTACTTCACGTGAAGCCCCACTTCGCGCAAAGCCATTTTTCACCAGAATTTGTATAAATTTCTGACTACCCATTTCATTTTTACTATTCACTGTTTGAGATTTTGTGGACCCAGGGCTTAGAGAGAACCAGTGATGACCAGTACGATGTCAGCAGCTCTTGAGCTTCTTCGACCTGTTGTGATTGTTAGTAGTATTAGGTACACAAATTTTTCTCATTTTTTATTGTAAATTGTATGTTTTATATTTATTTTACTTAATTATTTATTTTAAATAATATTTAGTTTGTAGAAATGTTAGAAAATGATAATTGAATTTTAGAATATGTTAGAAAATTATAGTAGTATGTTAGAAAATCATAGTAGAATGTTAGAAAATATTAGAAAACATTAAAAAATTGTAGTATATTTATGTTTGTAAATGTTAGAAATTTGTAACTTACTATAAATTAGAAAATATTAGCAAATTGTAACTTAGTATACATTAGAAAATATTAGAAAATTACATAACTTAGTATATATTAAAAAATTGTAAATTTTAGTAGACATTAGAAAATATTATAAAATTGTAACTTAGTAAACACTAGAAAATTGTAAAGTTTAGTATACATTAGAAAATATTAGAAAATTGTAACTTAGTGAACATTAGAAAATATTATAAAAAATTATAAAATATTAGAAAATTATAACTTAGTTATAATTATAAAACATTCAAAAATCGTAATTAGAATGTTAAAAAATGTTATAAAAAATTGTAACTTAGTACATGTTAGAAAATGATAGAAAACCATAGTACAAAATGTTAGAAACTAAAAAATATTTGTTTTAAAATTGCTTTTAAAGTTAGTAAATTTATTAGGAATCTCTCTCTCTCTCTCTCTCTCTCTCTCTCTCTCTCTCTCTCTCTCTCTCTCTCTCTCTCCAAAATTATGTACATGTATATGTTTTATAGTTATGTATGTATATATGTTATTCATGTAGAGTTAGATGTTAAAATGTTACATGCCTTAGTACATGTCCTAGTACACTTTAAGATAGTTTAGAGGACCCAAGTATTACATGTACCTACATTGACATTTAAACCTTTTTAAGAACCCAAGTATGACCCTTTAAACATAGGAGGAAGACCTATTATAACTCTTTAATATATACCTAGGACCCTTAAGATCTAATAGGACCCTTAACCATATTGAACACTAACATGAAACCCTAACCATATTGAACCCTAACATGAAACCTTAAAACCATATTGAACCCTAACATGAAATTCTAACAAATTAACCCTAGATATGAAACTAAAACATAAATCAACATAAACTGTAACATTAACCCTAACATGAAACCTTAACCATATTGAACCAAGTTACATGAAACCCTAACATAAAACCTTAACCATATTGAACCCTAACATAAAACCTTAACTAGATATGAAACCCTAATGTGAAACCCTAGCCATATGAAACCCTAACATGAAAGTCTAACAAATTAAGGTCCTAACATGAAACTGAAACATAAATCAACATAAACTCTAACATTAACACTAACATGAAATCCTAACCATATCGAACCCTAACATGAAACCTTAAAACTATATTGAACCTTAACACATGAAACTCTAACAAATTAACCCTAGACATGAAATTGAAATATAAATTAACATAAACTGTAATGTATTAACCCTAGCATGAAACCTTAACCATATTGAACTAGGTAATATGAAACCCTAACATAAAACCTTAAACATATTGAACCCTAACATGAAACCTTAATTGGATATGAAACCCTAACATGAAACTCTAAAAAATTAAGGTCGTAACATAAAAGTTCCTAACATAAAACCTTAACCATGTTGAACCCTAACATGAAACCTTAACTGGATATGAAACCCTAACATGAAACTATAACAAATTATGGTCCTAACATGAAAATGAAACATAAATCAACATAAACTTAACATTAAACCTAACAGGAAACCTTAACCATATTGAACTAGGTTACATGAAACCTTAACCATGTATTGAACCCTAATATGAAACCTTAACCATATGAAATGTCTAACATGAAACCTTAACCATATGAAACCCTAACATGAAACCCTAACCATATTGAACCTTAACATTCAAAACTCTAACAAATTAACCCTAACATGACACTAAAACATAAATCAACATAAACTCTAACATTAGTTCCCTAACATGAAACCTTAACCATATTGAACCCTAACATGAAACCCTAACAGGACCCTAAAGACCTAATAGTACCCCTTAAGACCTAATATGACCTAATAGACATAAAGACCTAATAGGACCTAATAGGTAGATATGAAGACCTAATAGGACCCTTAATCTACCTAATAGGACCCCTTAAGAGGTCTAATAAAAATAGACTTACTTGACCTAATATGACCTATTAATACCCCTTAGTACATCCAAGGACCCTTAAGATAGGTAATAGGACCCTTCAGACCTAATAGGACCCCAAGTAAGAACTATAATTTTATATATTCATCGATATTTGTTTCCATTTTACACACAATTATAACATGTAATCAAGTACTTAATTGTTAACACTTAGATTTCATGTACATTTTACATGTAGATGGCCACTCAAGATGTACCTACCCATGATGTACCAGCTCACGATGCACATCGCACTCTTGATTTGGTAGGTATTTTTCTGACAGCTCAAATAGAGATGGGTAAAGTTAGAGAGAACATCTACATGTCTGAGTTAGATGGCATATATAGAGATATTTGTGCCACTATATTGAGGAGTTCGGACGATATGACTACTAGATTGAGATCCCATTCTTCTTTCATGCCACAAGTTGTAGATACTATTTTTTTTGAATTGAGAGCTGAGGTATTGGGTGATGTTTCCTTGGAGACAGTCCAGAACCATGTCCCCAAGGAAATCATCAAATGAGAGGTCTTCCCATTTTATGATGGGAAGACCAAGGTGAGGGCTTATTAGGTTACACGGTGTAGGATTTCTCAGACCACATGCATGATATACCCTTGTTTTCTTGCAGCACATGGTCGTTATCTGAATAATGACCAAATTCCATTATATTTTGCATAGCAGTTGTATGTTAAGTTCCGTTTGGGACTTAGGGTAAACTATTTAGATCTACCTAGATATTACGGTAAGGGGCACGGTAGAATTGCCGACCATGATTAGTATTGTAGGGTTGATTGAGTAATATATACTAATAGAGAGCTAGTTGGGCACAGGACTTCGGTAGTGGCATCGATGATGGCTGGTACTCCAGATAGAGTGGTCATTGCTTCCTAGAGGGGAGTAGTGGAGAGGATAGGGGAGATTTCATCTGCAGCCACCTCCATCATTTCAGATATAGTGGGCAGATATATTCTAACTAGACCGAGTCGAGGTAGATCATCTACTGAGGCTTCATCTAGTACTGCTGCAGGGGTCAGTGATGAGGCATATAGAGCTTTTGGTCTTCCTCCACCTGGAAAGATACGAGCACTTTCTAGGCATCATAGTCATTTGGATGTGGCACTTTACTTTTTGGAGGATCTCCTGCAGTCATATTCTTATATTGGAGACACGCAAAGGATCCCATCACATTCAGTTAGAGATGTCATCAGACTTGGACATGGTCCTGTAATTCCACCGACATAGGACACACCATATAGTCAGGCACATCACTCTAAAGAGCACTCTACACCATCTAGTCAGGCACAACACTCTGTAGAGTACTCTGCACCATCTATTCAGGCACATCATAGTTCACAACACTCTACAGAGCACTCTGCACCCACAAATCATTCTGCAGCTGTAAATGCAGGTATACGGGTTGGAGATGTACGCATCACAGCCGAGGGCCTAGACACATTTGATGATCATTTGTGCGGGTTAAGTCAAGTGGAATATGGCAGTGATGTTTGATCATTTATGCAGTTGGTATTTCCTCCTGGTGGTTCAGGCTCTACAAGACTCCTCTCCCACCATACACACCCCTACACTCTTCATTACTAGAGACGTTCAGGACTAGAGGTGGTGTGGGTGATGTTTTTTTTGTTGATGATATGATGGTGGAGTGTGCTAATGATCCTCTTGGTCCTGAGAGCCAAGTATATAAAGTTTTCTTTTCTCCTTTCCAGGAGTTTTAGTGAAGAATTGATTGCAGATGTGTGTATTGATGTTTGTTCAATGTATAATATTTTACAGGCACAGTTAGCAGATCACATTACCTCTAGTGTGGGATCAGAGCATCTTCATATGACACCTAATAGTGGTCATATATGTTTTAAATATACAATGTAGGTTTTAGCATGCATATGTATATACTTGTACTTTACATGTAATATATATTACTATGCACATTTATATATATTATGAATTGTTATGTACTAAATTTGCAGGAGTCACTTGCTGCTTCACAGCCAGAGGATGCTCGTGATACTCGGGCAAAGAATATTCACTCTAGTGTTGGGTCAAAGCATTTTCATAGGAGAGATTCAGTAGATGTGACACCTACTAGTGGTCAGGTAAGTTTTAAATATAGGTAAGTTTAAACATGCTTTATAATGGTTCAAGTATTTGACATTAATATTATGATATATACATGCATTTATATTTGCAGGGATCAGTTGTTGCTTCACATCCAGAGGATGGTCATGGTATTCGGTCAGAGGGTCATTCTATTTGCATGTGCTTGGATGACTCTCTAGTTTAGGACATGTTTCATAGATCTTTCATTTAAAACTCATTATATATGTCATTATCATATGTTTGATATTTTTAGTTTATGATTCAAGACATATATTTATTAGCTGATTAGCTGATTTGATTAGATGGTTTCATTTGATTAGATGTTACATTATGATTTGATTAGATGAGTTAATTGGATTAGATGGTTTCAATAGATTTGATATTTTCCATTTATGATTTGAGACATATTTATTAGCTGATTAGCTGATTTGATTAGATGGTTTCATTTGATTAGATGTTACATTATAATTTGATTAGATGATTTGATTAGATGAGTTCATTGAATTAGATGGTTTCATTGGATTTGATATTTTCAGTTTATGATTTGATACATATATTTATTAGCTAATTAGTTGATATGATTAGATGGTTTCATTTGATTAGATGTTATGATTTGATTAGATGATTTCATTCTAGAACTAACACATGTCATAAGTAATCTAACTAATTTGATTATATGTTTTGATTTAATTAGATGATTTCATTCTAGAACAATTAAAGCATACATTTAATTAATCTAAAAAATGTCAAATTACTAATCTAACAGATGTCTTAAGGGGATGTCTTAAGGGGATCTAGAAATAATATCATAAAAAATAACAAGTTAATACATGTAACTAATGGACAATAAGTATTCTAACTCATTTTAGAACTAATTTCATCATGTTTTAGTGTTCAAACTAATGTCTTAAGGGGATCTTTAACTAAT
>MU226166.1:1650788-1662240 GCA_018584345.1 Thuja plicata
GTCATGGCTACCAATAATTGTTTTTCTTGCAATCCTCAAAACACACCACTCTGCAATGGAAAATTCAGAGGGTATTGTGGAGGAGGAACAAATTATTCTGCCCATGGATTCAAACTGGCAGTCATGGCTACCAATAATTGTTTTGCCTGCAATCCTCAAAACACACCATTCTGCGATGACAAATTCAGAGGGTATTGTGGAAGAGGAACAAATTCTTTTGCCCATGGATTCAAACTGGCAGTCATGGCTACCAACAATTGTTTTGCCTATAATCCTCAAAACACACCACTCTGCGATGGAAAATTCAGAGGGTATTGTGGAGGAGGAACAAATTCTTCTACCCATGGATTCAAACTAGCAGTCATGGCTACCAACAATTTTTTTGCCTGCAATCCTCAAAAAACACCACTCTACGATGAAAAATTTGTATTGGAAAAGAAATAAAAGAATGAAGAACCTAATTGTGAAAGCTTTGGTAGAAACAAAAGGGTTCCAAGTGCCCTACTCGGTAGTGCTGCTATTTTCTTGTCAAGTCCTGAAAAAATAATGTTTCATCGAATGTTTAATTTAATTAATTTTATTGAGACGTGTTGTACAATGAAAGCAAGATTAAAAATATATCCTTTTATTATCTAAATAATTAGTAATGAAAAAACATAATTAAAATTAGGGTTTTAATGTTTTCACAATGAAAATGCTGAATGCAGCCGCGAGCAGTAGAAATGAGGAAAACAACTTGCAGGTTTTGATTTATGCCACAGGTTTTGGGTACCCGATTAGGCTTATTCTTTGGTGTCAGATTTTCCCAGGTGTACTAACACCCAGGCCTACTAAAAAGTCAACAATTGCTTTCATGCGCTTTTGGATGAGTGAAAAATGGATTTTTTTCACATCGCCACTTTTTGGCCCCCCATGATCTTGCACATACCTGTTACCTAGAATGGATGTTAACATAAATTTTCTTGTAATGGTCTTATCTTTAGTTTGAGATCACTTCCCTACTTGGTTCGAACCTTTCCTAAGATTTTCAATCATATCAGTTTGCATGTCAAGAAATTTTCTTTTCTTTGATGTTTCGTCTATACCCAATAATTTTAATGCCCCTTCAAACTTTTTTTTATAAGTACAACTGAAAGAAAATGGGCTTGTTCAAGTGTTTCTAAATTATTAAATTTAGACAATATTCCTCTTGCTATCATATTCATTGACCTCTTCTTAGGAAGACTTAAGGGTTGAACATTAGAAAATGATTTAAAATTCTCCACATCCATTGTAAGTAAATTATCTAAGTTTCTATAATTAATATTTCTCTTTACAGTTTGAGCTAAATTTAGAAGTTCATCCATACCAGTAGGAGCACATGATCCTGAACCTTCTCCAACATCAATTTATTGAGCTTACATAGGGAGTGATTCTGACCCTTCTTCAATATCCAATTCTTCGACTTCACTTGACCCTCCTACTTCAGCTTTTCCTTCACCTTCTTTAGTTTTATGATAATATGCCAATGAAGTTTCACGATTTCTTTGTTCGGTACCAAGTGAGATTTTTCTAGAAGATTTACGTTGTCTTCCCTTCTTGTCCCCCATTTCTTCTCTTCAAAAATGTCTTCCAAAGGAACAACAACAAAAATTCTTTTCTTCAAAAAAATACTTTCATATAATATTTCTCCTCTCCAAAATTAAGTCTTCAAAAAAAATAGAAATAACCTTCCTTCTCCAAAAAATGTCTTTGTAAAAATTGATCAATAATAGAAAAGGCAAATTCACATTTTGCAATTTGGTAAAAAACTAAAAAAGAAGAAACATTACATTTATACCATTGTAAATTTTCAAAAAAAAAAAAATCAAAATGGCCGACCTACTTCGCGTGAAGTACCCCAGGTAAAATTCTGGCGGGATGATTCTCATTGGACTTTTCACACAGGGGACTTTGCGAGAAGACCCTTCGCGCGAAGACCCCCACACTCCTTCGCGCGAAGGGGGTCTTCGCATGAAGGCCCCTAAAATGAAAATTTTCCCTAAGAAAAAAAAAAACTCCTAAAAAATGGCCTTTCAAGGCCTGGGACAAGGACAAAATCAAATTTTTTTTTGAAACACATGATTCCAAATGATGTGATTCAGAACAAGCTTTCTAATGAATATAATTTTAGTACATATTGAGTTCATTATCACTTTCAAATATTACTTTAACTAAACATAGGTTGTTTGGTCATTCAACAACCTGTCTCTTCAAAGCTTCGAGAAAAATAGTAAATTACAAAAAAAAAATATAAAATATGTAGGAAAAGCGTATTTGTGTTACCTTTTCAAATTTTTTTTTTTTTCGATATATGGAGATCAAGTTAGAGTGATCCAATTGACCTTATGTCTAAATTACAGTTATTGTCTCTTTAGAACTTAATAAACTATGAAATATTGACCCAAAATGAATGAAACCAACTACATCCTCTAGATATTGAAGTTACAAAAATAATCTTGAAAGAATTGAATCTTTATCATATTTTTAAACAAAGTTATGCTGATACAAGTGACAGTCACCTCTTAAAAACACAATTTTTTCACACAAACCACTTTTCAAAGGAGAAGGAAAAATGAATTTAAAATAATTTTATTTTTTTTAAAAAAATAATATTTACAAACTAGACAGAAAACGCTAAAAGACCCTAGTTTACATCATCTTCAAATTCATAATAGTTTTGTGGCAATAGGTGTTCGAAAGTGAATTTTTTCTCAGAATGTTGATATCTGTGTCAAAGTTGGCCAAAAAGTGGGACACGCTATTGTGAGACCACACCGTGAATTAACCCAATCATAAGCCTTATGAAGATATAACTTGAGTAGAATACCAACCCTCTTATTGATAAACAAAGAATGAATATTCTCATGCATAGTAAGCATAGATTTGAAAGGGTCTAATTCCCTATAAAAAACCATTTTACTACCCTAAAACTAAGAGATAAATGAACTACTTGTAATAAAAAAAACTAAGATCTTATAAAAATCTTGTAGAGTTAATTAATAAAGAAAATAGAGAAAAAAATCATCGAAGAAATGAGACCCAACCACTTTTAGAATAAGAACAATTATGTTAGAGTTGAGCTATTTTAATAAATCTATGCATTTGAAGATCTACTTGACTTCCCAGATGGAATCCTTAGCCACAATGTCTCAATACATCTAAAGAAAGGTCATGGGGGAACCATCACGACTAATGAATTTATTACCTTCAAACCAAAAAAACCACTTCTCAAACTTCTCCATCTAAATAGATTTAAGAGAGGGTCTTTTTCATATAGATTTAGTAATCAAAGGGGGAATTTTCCTCAAGAACTCTAGTTGACCATCTAGATCCAAGGCCCAATCCCTTGAGATAAGATAACAAATGAAGTCAATATCAGCTCTCATAATATCCTCATCATTGTCATTGGAAGAACCATTTTAGAAGATATATTTGATTCTATTAATGGCATGATGCTTCAAAGTACATAATATATGTAAGAATATTGTGTTAGGATCACCACTTTTAATCCAATGGTATTTAAAACTTTGTTTCTAGAACTCCTCCTTAGTGATGATATAATGTAGTTTGGAAAGGACACAAATTTCCCGGTTTATTAATGTGGGATAAGCACTATGCACTTGTATAAAATTTTCGGCATCATAAATCTCACTTTCAATATATAGCTTTTAGCTGGAAAAGTATGGCCAAAAGTAGAGTTTTTTTAGAAAAGAACATTATTTTTAATAGAAGCAAGTGTTTTAAAATTATAAATGGAAGAACAATTAACACCATCATTTCTCAAATTTTAAATGGAAGTTCTTCTTAGAAAAACCACTATCAATAGATAGAGTAATAGGAAAATTGTCAAAACATAGCCAAGTAAGAGTAGAAAGACAAAAAGAGTACTTGAGATCAACCATTTAGGAGAGATTAAATCCTAATCCAATTTGATTTGGATAAGATCCTCACCACTTTTCTTGTTATAATAGGTAAAGGACATTCCCTATGGATCTATATTAGGAAACCCTAGAAAATTAATAAATTGGAGAAAATTCATTATGCTATTAACAACAATTGGAGAAACTCCTATTGTATCATCATTATTTAAGGTGGTTAAATTCCCTCATGACAAGGCATCTCCCAATTTGAAATTGATATTTGAAAGAGACAAGAGAGATCAACAAAAAAAACACTCCCTTATTATTTAGAGCACATATTAGATAAGATCTAAGAAATGTTATCCTTAGAGTGTTCAAGCATGGTAGCAATATTGTTTAAATTATAGTAAATCGTAATACCTTTAAAGGAATTAGCATTACAAAACATTACAATAATCATAGAAGCACAATTTGAATCACAATGGTGAAGGCTATAATCTCTAAACAAACATATCTTAATCCTTTCATTTTTCACTTTGCATTTTAGTCTCTTGAATAAGGAAAATATATTATTTGTGATCCATAATTATATATGTGAAGAGATCATTCTTAATGGGTTATAAAGCCCCAATATATTCTAAGAGATAACCTTCATCTATATTTTTGAGTTGTGCTAATAAGGCCTATCCCACAAAGACTATTATGAGCCCTCTCTTCTATATTGATTTTACTTTTCTTACCTTAACCCTAAAGCTCACTAGGTATTCCTTGAAATTTTTAAAAAAAATGGTAAATGGGCATCATCCTTAGGAACCCCCAAGCGACCATCAAAGGGACATTCTTTTAAAGGAAAATCTAATGTAGAAGGATCAAACAAACAAGATTTGTTAGAGGAGTGAGAAACTTCCAACTAATCAACATTCATATCTTGGTGGATATCCATATAAATATTGATAGATTTATTTACAAATTTATTAGAAACATGGTAGGATCAATTAGAGACACAGTAGGAGGCAAAAAAGAATACTCTTTAGATATACCCCCTAAACCTTCTTAGGAAGAACCAAATGAATGTCTAGAAGGACAATTGGATCAATTGGTTCAACCAAAGACTTAGCCTACTCTAAAGGTCCCATAAAATCCAAAATAATAAGCTTACATGGTTTTTCCTTTCACATCTTCTTAGGAGGCTTCAAAACCTTTGATGGGAAATTTAAAGTCTAGTGAACCACTTTTTTACAATGAAAACACACAAAAGGGATACATTCATACTCTATAGATTGAGTCTGGATTCACCATGTTTTGAATTTATTTTAATCTCATAAGTTAGCTCAAACAATTGCTTTATGTTTACACAAATACAAGAATAAACCAACCACATTATCAAAGTAAGTCAATGGATAGAGAAACTTCAAAGGAAGCTACAAGATCTACAAAAATTTCTTCATCCAAAAGATCAATGGGAATGATAGAGAATATAACCTAGATAGGAACTTCATTACAAGACCATTATCTAGGATTAAACCCTACCTCCCAGGATTTCAAAGATAGTAAAGAGTAACCCAACATCCACAGAACACCATTAAGAGAAGAAACCAAGTCCTCTTTACATGTAAAGGAAAAGGAGAAAAAATATATTCCATAGAAAACACATCGATATGACCTTTTATATTCCATTTACTTTTCACTAAAGCCTGAATGAATTTAATATTTGAGAAAGGACAAACATATTTTTCTTCTAAACATAACTCGATAGAATAAATTCCCTTCTAGAAAATACAATCTGAAACCAAAATATAAAGAGATAGAAATAAGATCAATATAATGAGTCACATGAGATGAAGAACTCTTAACTTTTAAGTGGGAACCAAAAATTTTGGTCTAATTTGGATTGTGGTCAACCATAGGGGCCTACACTTGGCCCACTAGAGGAACCAAAGGAAGAGATAAGGGATCCTCATGCACATTATTCATCACAACTTAGGAGGGGACTCAAGGAGAGGAATTGGTCCTCTTCAAAGTCACACCAGGAGAAAAGGAAACATCTAAAAAGGCATGAGAACTAACACCTAAACCTGTCTCACCACCAATAGAAGGACTAATATCGTCCCCTACAATTTCTAACCCCCCACATGCCCTCTATTATCATTCATACAAATTTATATGATTCCCACTTGAGGGGAATTCAGATTGAAATACTCCTTACCATAAAATGATAGCTCCATTGTTGACCACTTGATGTGTTTCTACTTTATGTTTTTTTTTTTAAATTTTATATAATTATTAATCAACATTATCACATATTAAAATCTATGTGATAGGGTTTTGTATAAAATAATATAATAAACACATTTCATTTAATAATCACGAGGAATTAAGGAATGATACAAATTTTGAGAGAGGGAGAAGCATGATTCATCAATAATTCATCTCTATAACATATGTAATTGGGTAAAATGTCACTACGGGAAATATTTATCATATCAGCCTCTTCCACTGCAATATCCTTCTGGGTAGGGAAATAATTCATCAATTCTTCATCCATACAAGAGAGATCATCAAATTGAATTGAAGAGAAAGTGGCATTAAGGGGATTGTTGATCCTATCAGTGTCTTGTACCACAATACCCTCCTCTTGCACCAAGGATCTCCTTTAGGGGAGGCACATTTTAGGAGAAGGATCAACATCATTTATCAATGCTTCATCCTTTAAAGTTTGGGATTTAATATAAATGAAAAAGAATTATTTCTTGGTGTTCGATTGCAATCTAAAATTGAAATATACTTGAGAAGACTATACTAGATATATATTGATCTAGAAGTTGAATCTTCACAAATTAGAGAAAAATAAAAGTGGAATAATAGGTGTGATTTGTATAAGGTCTCTAAAACATTGTGAATATGCTCTTTAATTATTATTTTTGGTAGGCTTTTATTATAGTAAAATAAGGTTTGTAAGGGACTCAATACTCTTTTACATAAAAAAGAGTATAGATTATAAATACACACCATCAAAAGTACCAAGGAAAAACATGCCCAACAACCAAAAAGCTACCCATAAGACACACATTGGTAATGGTTGCAGAAAGCTAGTAGAACGAAAAAAAATAAAAAAATAGAAAAGAAAATAAACTAGAACAAAGAGAAATAGATCAAGCAAGGTTCTTAAGAACCTCAGAAACCTACACCTCAAGCTTAAGAATCTCTTGTATGAATTTATTTAGGTCCTTATACTTTGGAGGGGTACAATAAAATTTCCTCTTTAAGTTGGCCCTGGTCCTCTTGCTAGGTCATGGGGCCTCTTAATCTTTATCTTGATCTAGATAAATAACTTCCTTCTCAAGATGCCCCTTTTCCAAGTTTTCCACCATCCTTTTCCTCGAATCTGAGTTCATCTTAATACTCTTGTGGCTCTAATTTAACATGTTCTAAAGAAATTCCTTGCCACTATTGACCTTGTCCTCTAGCTGAGACATGTCTTTCTCATGATCACTCTTAGCTTTATAAGAGTATCCATAGTTCTTCTTAGGTATTCAAAAACTAAATTATTCTCCTCAACCGTTGACCCAATGAAACATCAGTCCAAAAAAAAACCACAAGGGCAAACTTTTGAAGAACATCAAGCTTACTTCCTAGAGCTCTCTTTTTAATATTCAATTCCTTAATTTCATTTAAAATCCATTTAAATATGGTGAAGGAATCAATGGAATTCTCCCTATCCATATCCATCATATCACAAAAATCCTCCTGATCAGGTTTGAAATGGTGAGAATTGGATCTGAGCTCCAAAGAGGATCAACTTTGTCAACACCGTGAGTGGTAGCCCTTTGGGATCTAATGAAACTAGCAATAGGGGAGGGAGCTACATGAATTTCCACTTGATATTCCTCCTCCTCCTTCTTCTTCTTCTTCTTCTTCTTCTTCTTCTTCTTCTTCTTCTTCTTCTTCTTCTTCTTCTTCTTCTTCTTCTTCTTCTTCTCCAAGCATTTTAATTTTGGTCGCGTTAGTAACAAGAGCACGGGGAAAGGCACTATTAATACCCTAGCATTTTATAGAGGGATTAACCTTCCCCTTCCCTGAACCCACCTTCATACTATATTTAGCAGTATTCTTGATCTCAATAGAGGGGACATAGTCCTCCTCTGAATCAGAGCTTTGCGTCTCCCTTTACTGCCAATTTTGCCTTTAGAATTTGGGGTTTTTAAAATTTTTTGAGGAAGGCTCATACTCTTCTTCCCCACACTCAATTACATCCTCATCTTCATAAACATCTTATGTCTCCCCAATAGTGGTGTCTCACTTCCTAGAAATAAGATTAGAAGAGATGGGAAGAGCATTATAATGTTTAAAGATAAGCACCAGCAAACCCTCATAGAGAATAGGGTTTTTATTAGGCCTCTTCGTATGATCCCTAAAGCTAGTTTTAAGAGAAGACAATAGGTAAAAGGGAAAATAAACCCTAACATTATGGTGAAATTAGTTTGAAAGCACAAAATGACTGTTTTAGTTAGGACAGGTTGCGCTGGTTTTATTTCCCTTGTTCTCCAACTTCTTTTGTTTCTCATCTATTTTAGGGAATCTTTGAATGGTTTGGTTTGAATAATTGTGATCCATATAAGATTTATTACCATCTATAGGTAGGTTAGTCATGTCCACCACAACATTCTCATCTATGTAGACCTTCATCCCAAATAGAATTATAGAACCGTACTTCCAACCATGGGAAAACTCCATAGTAATGTTGGGGTCCCAACTATGGAGATGCTCCAAATAAAACATGAGGCTACCCTCCTTCAAGATATTCTACACATTATGCTTAGTCTTAACAATCTCACAATTGATGGGCTCAAGTCTCCTAGGATCACCCCTCATTTCATGTATCATAGAGCTCTAAGGCATAACAAAAATAGAGGAAGGAAACATGGAAAACATCTTCAAAATCACCCATAATCCATGTGAGGATGTATTTCTATTTTGACCTCTTCAGCTGTCTGCATAACTAGAATCATTGAAAATTACATTCCACCAAAAAATCAAGCTGCCACCTTTCTTATCATAATCAATCATCATAATTAAAATACCAATTCCAACTTTCACTTTCCTCGACCTGTCTAACCAAAATAATGTACTGACCTCATCGTCAAGAATATATTTCTTATGCCACATCAGTTTATCATTAATTTTAACCCCCTTGTTGGAAAAATAGTCGTCCACTAAGTTTCCTTCATGGTAAGCATGAGAAACATAGAACTTTTTGTTAGTATTCAAAGAATTCAATCACCAAGATCCACTGTATACAAAATACCTATCACAAAAGAAAAAAGTGGAGACACAACTCATAATGATTTGAAAGATGAAATATTCATTCAGAGAGAGAGTAGAGGGAAATATAAAAGAATTAATAATTACAAAGATATCAATCTTTATAAAGGAGATAAAACACACGAAGGTGGAGAAACCTAGGTTGCATGATAATAATTAATAAAGAATTAATTATTATATTCCTAAAGTTTATCTTGAGTGACCTATATTTAAAAAGGTGACTAAATAGTTAAATTAATAATTATTTAATTAATAAGTGAAAATACCTTTTTACTCTAGCATCCCCCTTAAGATGAACTTAGGGAGAATTTAGAAACCTAGAAACAACTAATAAAAGTAGGAAATGGGTCTCAAAAATATGGCCTAATCAGGTACCCAAGTACAAAAATCTCTATAAAGAGGATAAAATGAGAAAAACCAGTGGGAAAAACCCCTCTCCACAAAGAGATGAAGACTACTGAAGGAATTGAAGAAGCCTCTAAACTACAGAATATCCCAGGAGATAGGAACAAAGATTAGGTAGAGAAGATTGTAATATGCATGAGTACCGTCAAATGACACTACTCGAATTGGGATGGAAAACAAAGGAAAACATCGAAACTAGAAGATACAGATGGAAAAAAACACCAAAGTATAAAGAGTTGATCAAAAGAATATTTAGAACACCACTAAAGCATGAAACTACAAACACAGTGAAATAATAACTGGTGGAACCTCCACTTAAATATAATCTGATCAGGTAGAGAAGACCGTAATTTGTATGAGTTCCCTAAAATGACACTACTCGAATCAGGATGACAAACAAGGAAAACATCAAAACTTGAAGATACAAATGGCAAAAAAAAACAAATTTTGAAGAGCTGATCAAAAGAGGAAAGGATGTCTCCAAAATAGGAATGAAAGAATATTACATATGGTAAATGATTCATCTCACCGAAATGCATAGGTACCTAGTCACGTCATTTGCTTAGTACATAGGAACAAATACTGAATACATAGCTCACTCAATTGAACTAAGGAATCATTAGAACCAATAGGAAATATACCACCTATAGTGCTGAGCATGGAGAGGTATGATAGGTACACTAAAAAATATTGCAATTCAAAGAAAATACAAGCACATATAAAGGATGGTGTTGAGGATTATCAATCCTTGGACACACATAATGAGGCTAATGTCATGGAAGGAACACTCACTTGACAAAGGTAGATAAAATCCCCCATGGAGCTTTATTATAAAGTGTGAGTAAAAACAGACATAAAATATAGAAGATCCCAATCATGCAATGATGACACTTTATCTCAACGCATTTGCAAAAAAGAAATGCTATACCTAGATATTTTCTAGGTTTTAAGTTCCCACCTCTTCCGTACAATGGACTTTCACCAAACCCCTAAAATTGAGGGTTTCTAGGGAACGAATAATGGTCTAGTTTCTTTACTTTCTTTAACTGATCATATTTTCTCCTTTGAAGTTCTCCTCCCATCAGCATATCTTCATTTCACGCCCCTACACTCTTCTATCATTTATTGGCACATACCAATCACCAAGCAATCACCATTGCTAGTGTATTATTCAGTTTCCCTAACTAGAGTAACCAGTACTCGCCTAGGGCCTAAATGTTCTCCTTCCTTCCCTACAGAAACACACTCCAAACACTATATATACATTCTTTTACGCCTCTCTCTCCGGTTTCCCACAGCTTTCCAAGGACAGGGGTTAGTAGCCAAGGTTCACAAGTGCATGCAAATCTATTACGCAACAACTACTAAACGAATGATGGAAACGTAAGCAATAAAATGTACAAACAACGAAAAGGAAGACAAACGAATGCAAACCCTTCGAAGCTTGAAGCTTCTATTGTCTCTCTCTACTCCTTCCGAAACGCTGTTCTTGATGCTTAGTATTGGCTGGGCAGCGTTTATGACTTGAGAAGCGTCGAGATGTTGATAATTGCAAAATGTGTGTGATCGCAGGATGACCTGAATGCTGACAGAGTAATGGCGCTTGTAAACTTCAAATCCTGGATCCTTCAAATGGTTATGAAGGATTTGTTATATAGGAAATGATGATGAAATGAGTGGTTGAGATCAATCCCAGAGTTGGGGAGATGAACGGTTATGATCAAAAGAAACAGGAGAGATCCACAGTAAACTCCACCTCTTTATTTGGTTAAGAGGAGATGGAGTTTGGTTAACTGAGGAGCTAATTGTGAGTTACCTTTTTGAACTGAAGAGGTGGGTGAAGT